>JAJTUV010001914.1:0-228889 GCA_021653895.1 Mastomys natalensis | reverse complement strand
AGGCACATTACCAGTTTTATCAGCTAATGAGAGTTGGAGTAAGTGGTAACATTTGGAGTAACAATGGTAGCCCAGGAAACCAGATTAGGTCACTTTTCCTCAAGAAGCAAATTGAAACAGCCCAACTAATAGTAAAAAGCAAGACAGGTTTATTTAAAGTGGCTACATTGGGAAGAGGGAAAATGAAATCAAGTGGACATCCGCCACCAGGTCCATGTTTGGTCCTGAGATGACATTAAAAAGTAACTATAGAACCAAGATGTGCACATCTAAGCAGTCCTGGCCAAGTGTGGGGACAGGTTTCTCTGACTGGAGAGAGGCTTTCAGGCCTTTTTGTCTCTCAGAGTGAGATTCCTGAGATATTTCTATTTCTTCGGTGCATTGTTTCAGAAGTCTGGTGGTGGGATTTAGGATTTGTCTCATTAGGATATTTTCAGTAATGCCAGGCTGGTTACTATGGGAGTCCTCTTGGCCAGTATGATCTGGTACTAGCCAATGTCAGTCTCGTTAGTAGCCTTCCTGATGTCAGCAGTCGGGCCTCCAGGTCTGACTTCTGCTCAGCCTGTGAGCTAGAAACAACCACTTTGACTCTGAAGGTGTCTTGGGTTTCTAGTGTCTTATGTGCTAGGTTGCACCATCAATGATGACACCTTTTAAAGAAAATTAAATTTTTAAATGGAATGCTGCCTGAAACAGGATGTTGTACCCAAAGCTTGCCTTGGATAGACCCCTTGTTCCTTCTTTCCAACTCCTTCACACTTAGTGGTTTTTGTGGTTTGAAAGTGGTCATATGAGGACTACTGGTGCCACAGAAAACAGCATTTATCACAAATTAGACTTTGTCTCTCAAGAGCTAGCACCTCCTCTCAATACCCAACTTAATTCACTCTCCTAGATGATGATATGAGAAAAAGTGTTACATTTACCTAGAATCTCACTTTTCTTCCTACTGGAGACTACAGTGTTCCTAAATGATTTTCCAGATCCAGAAAAGTTTTGGCTAAAACCTACCTAATTTTCAACATATGCTAGTTTAGCCTTTGGAATTCTTAACTTTAAGCCCCAAGTGAGTTGCTGATAGTACTGGATTATTTATAACTCTATTGCCAAATACATACTAAGTATGTGATCATCTTGAGAGGTTCCAAGAAAAGCCCTTGTTTCTGTGATGACCAGGGCAAGAAGCTGAAGCCGCACGTTCTTGTGCTACCTTTGCTTGCTACATTACTCTTGTTAATGGCTCAGAACCACGTCCTGTTCCCAGGTTACCTATCGGTGGACACTCCACTGCAGTAAGGCTGCTTTCATTATTCCCAGCTGTTGCTGGAGAATGGAATGGGACAATAAAAGTGGCCTGTGTGCTTCTATAGATCCAGAATCACTCTTCCAAGGTGTCTGATGATGGTATGGAAGAGGAGAGACAGAACCAGCAAAGCAATGAAACTGTCTCAGTATCTCTTTCCCACACTGACTGCAGTTAGGAGGAAGAGGTGCCCTTGGTATTGGTGGAACATGATTCACTATGGAACTGTTGGTCAGCTTTTTGCTTGGTTTTGGTTCTGCATAGACACTGCTTATGCCAGATTTTCTATAATGGTGTGTTGCCATCTTGATTACCATCCTCGAACACTTCTTTTATTAAAATCCAGATTTGCTATGAAGCAGCTAAGCTCTCTCGACCTTACTTTACCTGTTTCCTCTGCAGGCTGCTCTGCCAGGCTCAGCTACCTCCAACTTTTCAAGACACTGACTTCTGCCCATGCTTCCTGTCTTCTTTCCTCTCTTCCTTCCTTGTCTTTTCCCCCATCTCTTTCTCTCTTTTGCCTTTCTTATAAAGTTTTCAACATATGAAGCCATGGATTCCAGTGTGACGTTCTTACACATGTTTATAATTATTTGTTGTCTAGCCCACCCACGCAGAGTGCCTTTCTTCATTCCCCATGCCCCGCCCCGCCTCCCTCAATCCACACTCTTGTTTCAAGACAGGCACATCTATTCCATCACCTTCTCTGGCTCTCCTAACTCTCCATTCAGACATCTTTGCTCTCCTTCATAGACTTAATTAATTCATTGTCAATTGTTCATGTTGAGAGCCAATTTCTACCATTTTATCTCAGAATTTAGTGCTTTCTCCAACTCTGTAGGTTCTCATGCACCTTTGTATTCCTCTCTGGAGATTTCTCCCCATAATTTTACTGTGATTTTAATAGAGCTCTTTTTGTTTGTTTGTTTACTATAGCCTTTTCATTTCAGTTGTGAAGGTGTTGTAGCTTGTTGTATCTTCCTACCCTTTGATGGTTAGCTCTGTATGTGTGTCTGTATTTATCTTGACTATAAGCTCTAGTTAGTTGGAGCTTCATTAAAACTGTTTGCAGAAGTTAGTATTTAATGAGGGTTTGTGGGGTTCACTCCATCCTCACTCCGTCTGTATATATAGATGCATGAGTTTGTGGGGTTCACCTGTCCTCTCTTCCTCTGTTATAGACTCATGAGGGTTTAACCCTGTGTCACATGCTGGGCTTTTATTTTTTAGGCAGATTCACAGATTGGCAGAGAACATCAGAACTTCTACGAAGCTTCATTAGAATATGTCTTTAAAATACAAGAGGTTCAAGAAAAGAAGAAGTTTGAGTTTGTGGAACCGGTAAGTTTTAGTTTTTTAATGTATAACAGCCGCAAAAATGATCTATGAGAAAAATGCTTTAGAGCTAGTTACTTTGTTTGAGATTATGATTAATGAAAATTTTTTTAAAAAAGGAAATTGGGGAAGGATAAATAACTTCAGAGCAGTAAATTCCTCTGTATCATTTTGTAATGGTATGAAATGTGCCAATAAAACCCATAGAATGCACAAGTCAAACACTGAACTTTGGAATCAGTTAATAATGTATCCATATTGACTCACTGACTGTAATAGCTTCCACAGGAATGCAAGCTATTAACCATAGAGGCCACATGTGTGGGATGCAGGATGGTACGTGAGGGGTGCAGAACCCTCATTTCTCCAGGAAACCTAAAACTATGCTACAAATAAAATCTATTAATTTAAAGCTTAAAAAAATGTGTACATTGCTGTGGCAGTGAAGTTTGATTTGTTAACTTGATTTGGCTAGGACATGCCCAGGAGAGAAAGGCTACTCACTTTTGATTATACCTGGAGTGCCTTTCAAGAGAGGATTGGTTGGGGGTATGGGAGGGGTGTGTTAGCTGTCCTGAATGTGGGTGGCACATCCCAAGGGCTGGGATCCTGGACTGAATTAAGCTGATTCCATTTTCTTAGCATTTTTCTAAGTGTGGCCTAATTTGTAAGAGTATTGCTCACATGAGCATCTTCATGAGGTGGCATCTGTGATAGATAAGGTCAGCTCTGGCACCAGGGCAATCTTCTGATACAGATCCATGGACACGGCTCAGTTCCCATGACTTGAGAAGACAGGCTTGCTACTGCCTAAGGAAACCATAGAGCAACCACCCCTTTCTTCCTATGACAGTCTTTGAGATACTCATGCATAATGGAAATGAAAATACCTTGTCCCTGCTTTAAAGGGATAATGACATAGTGAAAAAAACCACATCTGTCATACTCGGCTTCCTTATGGGATCCCACCAAACACACGCAATGAGGAGGAGCAGAGCTTTCGAGAATGCAGGTCCCCTCCTGAGTTCTCAGCTTTGGAGTCCACCAGCTCAGTCCTATAAACAAGGCACTCTGTATCTTATAAGGCTAGTCCCCGAGCCAGGAGGATTAGGAGCTGTGGAAGTACAACTCAGTTTCAGGGATTTAATTTTCTACCAGCTTCACTGGGAACTCTGCTTGCTGAAAAGCTAAGTAGTTAACTTCCCTGAGGACCATCTGATCACCATGAATCTCACTGTGGCCTGTGGATGGCTCTTCACCCATATTCTATGACAAAGGCCACTTCTTATGAATTTTTGGTCCTCTCTTTTTTGACTAAGCCCTGACAGAGATCCTCATGATGGGCTTTTTTTGGGGAATAAGATTTTGAAAATCTGTATGTGTATGTGTCTGTGTGTATATGCCATGCGTGTGCATGTGTGTGTGCGTGTGTGTGTGTGTGTGTGTGTGTGTATGTGTGTCTGTATGTGTTTGCTTGCACCTTGGAGGCCAGAAAAGGGCATTAGATCCCTGAGAGCTGAGGTTAATAGGTTGTGTGCCTCCTGATGTGGGCGCTGGGAACCAAACTTGTATCCTCTGGAAGAACTGGAAACTCTCTTAACGATTGGTCCAGCCTCCTCCTGGCACACACTGTAGTTTAGAAAGCTACACTCCTCACTTCTCCCCTAGGTGGAGAACTCCTGTAACACTTGTCTCTCAGCATTTCTAAATTGAGGCCTTTTTTTTTAACACCATAGTATTAGAGTCCATTCATTCTGACAATTTAATTTTTCCTGCATATTTCTTCCATACATGTTTACATGTCTTTCTGACTCTGCCCACTGGTTGTGCAATTATTCCTTGTCTGGGCCTGGAATAATATTTTCTTATCTGTATTCCTCTTGGAAAGTGATTTGGGGGTTAGCTGTTGCCTCATCTGTGCTTCTTTATGGCCCAGTCTGTCTGGAAACCCTGAGGTACATACATCTTTCTGTGATGTGATGTTAGTTGTATCAAGAGGAGATTTTCTAATCATTTGTTCACAGATGGCAGGCAAAAGGTATGATTAGGGTTCTTGAACTGTGGGGAAATGGAAGCATCTGTTCACTTGAAGTGTGTGTGTGTGTGTGTGTGTGTGTGTGTGTGTGTGTGTGTGTTCCCCTTACCTTATCCCAAATTGTGACATCCCACTTACCCTTCTTGGCACATGCTTTTCTTCCTTATGAGGACAATCAATTCATTACATTATGTATATAAGTTTCCCAATGAGTGGGGAGAGAATCTATTCAGATAGTCACCAATGACTGTTCATCCCCTAGTTGTGAGACTCTTGAGAGTCTTGTGAAGCATTGGTTGACCAGAGATTTGTTGTGTGTAGGGGAAGGTATTTTTGGTTCACTGTTTCAGGGGACTCCGTCCATTGTGATGGAGAAAGCAAGGTAGTCGTGGGACCTGGCTAGGATCTGGGCAGAACAGAAAACTGGAAGCCAAGTGGGTGGTAAACCGTAAGTCCAGCTTGTAGTGACTCACTTCCTCCAGCAGCAGCCCACCTCCTGAGAGTTTCCCAGACTCCCTACCAGTGCCACCAGCTGGGAAGCAAGTGTGGCCATTCAAACTCTGCGATGGTCCCTGATCTGTGTCTGTCTATCTGCGCCTATCCCAGTGTTCTGCACATTTATGCTGTCGGGTGTTAGGTTGGAATGACATTAGGATGTGTAAGGCTTCCTGCTCTATTTTTACTAAGAATTCTTTGGTCAGCTACTATTGTTTCCCATCCCACATGAGTTTAGAATCACCGTGTTCTGCAAAGATGTGGGACGTGGATCTGTGTGGATCTGATTCTCCTGCCCCTGCCTATCAGTGTGGAGAAATGTTACCTTAACAGCTTCAAGTTCTTCAAACTGCGAAAGGCACAGAGGTTTTCTTTGTTTGCATTTCTTTAATTTATTTATGCTGTGTTTATGGTTTTAAGACTATGTTTCGAATTAAGTTTACTAAATTAATTTCTAAGTATTTTATTCCTTTAAGGCAACCCAAGATGGGAGTTTTCTTAATTTCATTTCAGATTATTTGTTGTGGTGTGTGTCAGTAGTCTGTACACACTGATCTCACAGAAGTGCTTTATTCTATTAGTTTTCTTTGAGATGGATTCTTAAGGATTTTGCGTATACAAGTTCAGGGCAGGTGCAAATGGTTAGTTTTGCAATTTGCTTTCTAGTCTAGATGTCTTGCATTTCCTTTTGCACACATGTACTTTGGTGTAGAGTGTCCTTTTTGGGCTCATTTATTTAATGCATGCCCCAGTTTCAAGAGGTTATGGAACTGGGAGTTGGTGTGTGGCTGGAGGAAGTAGGGGCTATAGAGCATCCTGCTGCAGCTGGCTCCACCTGTTACGAGGCACTGGACACACTCTCTCTGCTTACTTTAGCCCAGTGAGTTGTGTGCATAGAGATGAGTAGCTAATGCATGCCCATCACATTCATTGGGATTTCAGTCAAGTGGCAACCAGTAGGTAGGAAAATTATGAATGTTTATTTAGTTCTAAAGATTATCTACAACATGGTGTCAGTGTTGACTTTTGGTCTGCTTTCAGGGCTAATAAATAATAATTTGACTCTAAACACTATGGAAATAATAAAGTGTGATAGGGTATTTTCCTCATGCTAAAGCAATGTGAATCTGGAGTAAAGGTACTTGCCACCAAGCCCGATTACCTGGAACCCACATGGCAGAAGGAAAGTGCTGACTCCTTCCTGATTGTTCCGTATATATGCACCGTGACATACTCACCCACACGCATGCACATACACACAAAATAATAAATGCGAAATAAAATTATATGGCAATTAGTAAGTATTATCACTGACATTTTTATAAAGGTCACATTTACTCTACAGGGAGCTTATGCCTTTTTTTTCTTTTTGTTTGTTTGTTTCCCCACACACACTGACCAAAGATGTTGAATGTCTGGGAGGGCAGGTCTTCATGTTTCCTGGGTCTTTCTACTGAACATCATTGATTTAACACCATGTCTGCCCAGCATGTCATCAGCATGTACGCACAAGCACTCCTTTTTAAAAAGTTGAGCTCTGCCGCCATCTAGGGGCTCTTGTTTCAAACCGATTTTTGTTTAGAGAGTTTCCCAAGCTGCTTCTAAGGAAATGCAGCACAGAGGAAAAAGGTGACAGCACCTGGTGTGTCATTATTTAATATTTCAGATCTCTTTATTTTACTTTGTGTGTGTATGAGTGTATCATGCATATATATATATATATATATATGTGTGTGTGTGTGTGTGTGTGTGTGTGTGTGTGTGTGGACCATATATGTACCTAATACCCATGGAGTTCAGAAAAGGGCTCCTCAGATCCCTGGAAACTGGAGTTATAGAGCGTTATAAGCTGCCATTTAGATGCTGGATATTCAGATCCAGATCCTCTGCTGAGCCATCTCTCCAGCCTCTGGTGTGTAATTTTTATGTACTTCAATAAAATTGTTCACTCCCCACTGGGTGCTTAGAATGTGTCATGAGAGAAAATGGATGCCTCCTACTAAGCGATGATTCTGCAGCCCCACTAATGAGGCTGGCAGGTGGATTTCTGTCTGTGGCAGTCACTGTGTCAGAAATGCTTAGGATCAGAGCACCCTCAGGGAGACAGAAGTGCTGGAATCATGAATTTTAAAGCTCAATTAACAAACAGGTCCCAGTGGAGAGTGCTGGCTCACCACAATCTCGATCAAATTACTTCCAGACGTGTGACTTGAGAAACATCAGAGGTCTTTTTCTGTGTGTAAAAGGGGTGTCTCTCAGGTAGTTGTGGGCACAGTGGCAAGCACGTGACACTTCTGTATGCATCTAATCTTTTAATAGATAAACTTACTCTACTCCAGAGCCTCAAGCCAGACGCCAGGAATCCACACACACTAGTTAGATGCCATTATATTTCTGACACACAATATGTCTTTCCCTACTCCCATACTCTGAGAAGTCAGAATACTAGAAAAGTGAATTTAGGGGTATTAGGTATTTTATAGATTTATTGCAATGTTTTAAAAATATCTTCCCTGTAAATTTAGTGAACTGGATGGCTTCCGATGGCTTTGAAATGATACGAGCTCCCTTTGATGTCAAATTCACAAATTCACAGTGAGAGAATTTCACCATGGGCCAATTACTGATGCCAACAGAGAAAATGCTCTTCTAATGGGCAGAGGACTCCTGTTAGTTATGCACTTCAGAAGTATTTTAAAGTTTTTAACCTTTGAAAAAAAATCTAAATCTACACATGTAGGGCCTAACCAGAAACGGTTAAATCTAGCTTTAAGCTCCAGTTGCTCTAAACTGGAGATTTAAGTTAAACAACAACAACAAAAAAAATTAAGAAAATATTTTGAAAGTGTTAGACTCCTAAAAATGAACATAACTCCGAATGGAGTTGACTTACATGTTGAAAGAAAAGCATAAACTCATTTTCTAGTAGAACCAGCTAGTAAGTATTGGCGGTCCCAACACACACGAGATGTCCCTTGAGGTACTCCTGCCACTCCACACAGAGGAGGTGGGAGAAGCAACTCACATAGAAAGATGGTTTCAAATAGCCTTACATGACATAGTATAAGCTTCTTTAGAAAATATTTTTCATTTCATTGCAGCAAGAAGCTGTAGGCTGACCAAGTCAGTGGCTAAGGCATGGAATAAAACTACAGTGAATTATATAAAGTATCAAATCCTTGATTTTTTTTTTTCTGGATAAACTTACTAATATACATACCTGTCCTATAATTTTATGATAAGCCCTCCTTATTTACAAATGCAAGTATATAGTAATTAAGCACAAAAGAATTTGTAATTTCAAGGCTAGGAATACAAACTTTCGTTTCTGAAGCTTTTACTCATTCTATGTTCTGACTCAGCTCTTAAATTCTCCGAAACCAGGATCTATACTGCCACCTCGTGGTAATTTTTCTTCCCTCCCTCTGGACAAATTGTTACGGGCTGTGGCCAGCTCCTTCCTGTGATATCCTGCCCAGTCTCTAAATCTAACGCCCTTTCATCTTCAGTTTTGTCTAGAGACCCTTCCCAATTCTTTGTGACTCCCTTAATGGCCTCCTGTGGTTGTCTCATGATGCATTTGGATGGCTGAACAGTTGACAGTACATGTTCATGACCACACGGAGAGACGAGATGAAAAGACAATGATCTCTCGTTTCCGTCTCAGACCCATGTTCCCATGGCCAAATGCATCAATGAAAAATCATTTGAGAAATTAGAATAAAATATAATCTCCTTGATATTTTGTATTGAATGATCTTTTCATATATAGAAAAGCAGACTTTTTTTTTAAAATGTGTATGTTTTTATCTTTGCAGCTTTTGTCCTTCCTTCAGGGTTTGTTTACATTTTACCACGAAGGATATGAACTTGCCCAGGAATTTGCACCGTACAAGCAACAGCTGCAATTCAACTTGCAGAATGTAAGGATGCTCTGCTCTCCTTGTTCCTTAGCCATGACCTCACAGTGACTCAGTTAGGACCAGGCCAGACCTTGTGTGAATGTGGCAAACCGCAGTAGCTCAGGGAGTCTTCTTTACAGACATCCTCATGACTTATTTCCTAGCAACTAGGTGAATGTATGCCAGAGAGGAACTGATTTTACATTAGGAAAATGTATGCTACTGGGTTTTACAAAAATAAGTATTTCCAAGTGGGTCTTTGGAAATTAACGGTATTCTTGTTAGCTTAGTGGTTGACTCAGGATGAATAGGGCCTGGGAGTCTCACATTCTCTGTGCTGAGTGTAATTAGTACAGTGTATACACCTGAAATATTTTTATGGCTCTTAAATGCTCCTCACCACACACAAACAAGAACAGAAAATACATGTGGTGATGCATATATTTCTTAACCTGATTATAGAAATGATTTTACCATATATACAGATACCAAAATATCACAGGGACTCACAGTTTGTGTGTCTTTCATCTCTCAGTTGCTCCTCAAAGCCAGGAACAGAGTGGGAACTGGCTGGCTTTAGGCAAGTCTCATTTGCTGAGAAAGCAATATCTATTTCTCCATTTTCAAAGGGAAGGTCTCAGGCTTCATATCCTATGGCTCATATCTCTGAAAGCATATGTAAAGCACCAGCTATTAATTATTTACAGATAAGTTAACTGTAGTTTTGAAGCACTCAAAGGCCTTGCTTTAACATTCAGGTGAGAGCCATTTACACACTATCCATTTCTATCAGCTTATTTTGTGATGTCCTCTAGTTCCTTTGGTCTCTGAACACATAGTAACATTTCTACCATGAGTTGCACATTTCTGTTGTCCTCAATCCTGGGGAAGAACAAAGTCCTAATGTTGAGTCGCCAGTCACTGAATGACTGAGTGGATAGCAATCTAGCCAAAGTAACCTTCACTTAGTCTTCTGTAAAAGGTGTGTTCGTCTCTGCTTATCTGGGTCTCATCATCATGGAGTCTAGACAGTATGCTTCCGAGATGGCATGTCCCTGCAGAACTATGCAATTGGAGTTTTCTAATCATGTTTGGGTTTCGGCTTTTACACTCAGGTTCCCCAGAAGGAATAGTTTTGCCTTTAGCTCATTTGCATTGTGGTTTTTATTTTTTCCAATGTGGAAGACAGTTGTCTGTCTTCACTAAAAATTTAAAAAAATAAAAAATAAAAAGGAAAACTGCAGGTGCCGGAGAGTTTTTACGAGTTCTTTCAGTATTAGCTACAATTTTCTCAGTTGGGATAGGAGAAAGGAAGCACTTAAAGGAAACAATCAATCCTTATGTTTAAAAGAATAAAACAGCAAGATAGTCCCCAGATAAAGACCCTACTCTACCCTGAAGTTCACTTCTCTTGTGTGGACCATTGAGCTGTCTTGGAGGTAAGCTGTGGACTTTAATTTTAGACATACTTTTGTTAGGGCGAAGTACTTTGAATGCAAACCAGATTCTTTGGAGAAAACCTTACTTTTTCCCTACAGTTTAAGCAAACTTACTATCAAGTGTATGAATTATTATTCTCAAAGTAAAGAAGAGCTTGGATTTTGCATGAATAAGTTTTGCACTGGCCTTCTAACAATCGTATTAGTACTTTCTAAATCAAAATCCTGTGCTGTGCTGTTAACAAGCCTGTCAGCTGTAGACTTCACTGAGAGGTAGACTCTAGACCTGAGGTTTTCTGAGTAACCACCTTAATCTATCAACATGAAGCTTTTATTTGTGAGTTCATTGTAGCAAAGTGATTTTCTTTAATCTAAAGAAATAAAAATAAAAGCCTTTGGGACAAAAAGGGATTTTATTTTGGACTTGCTCATTGTCATAGATATCAAAAGCATCATTTTTTTTCTTCCTCACAAAAGAGATTAAGCTCTTATGTATCTCCTTTTAATCATAGCTAATCCAAAGCTAGCAGATAGTCAAGAATTTCATTTGCTGTAGTTCACTGACTTTGGACTCCCCACAGAATCTGAAGATAGAAAGTCTCTCACACACAAGAGTCAGAAAAGAATGTACAGGGTCATCCAGGGATGTTTCTACTAAAGTGACTCCAAGCAGGCACACAGAGTCCTTTACATAGAGTAGGACTAAAGGGGTAAGGTTACTCTGCTCCCCTTGGCAGTTTTGAAACTTTAGTTAACAACTAAATGCTAAGTGTGTTTGTGGCTTCTTTTCACTTAAGACAAGGAATAACTTTGAAAGCACTCGACAAGAGGTGGAGAGATTGATGCAGAGGATGAAGTCTGCCAACCAGGATTACAGACCACCCAGCCAGTGGACCATGGAGGGCTATCTTTACGTCCAGGAGAAAAGTGAGTCCCAGAGACAGACTTGGGTCTCTCTTTTTACTTTCCTTTTTATTTTCCACGTGTGTGGGGTCCATGTGTATATATGCATGTTTGCATGAGTGTGGATACATGTGTTGTTGCACACACACTTAGGCACTCATGCACATATCGGTTCATGTCATCTCCCACATAACTCCACCTTTTCATGTAGGTAGGGTGTCAGTCAAGCCCAGAGCTTATCCAATGGGGCTAGTCCCATTAGCCAGTGCATTAGCCAGGGATTTAGAGAAACAGGTCTAAGAGATTTATCAGAGGGGCTTATAGCTGTGGTCCAACTATTCCAACAACATCTGATTTTCAGTGGAACGTCCAAGAGTCCTATGGCTGCTCAGTCTAGGATATCTCAGCTGTTCTTCAGTATACTCTGGAATCCCAAGTAAATGGGCTCTAATAACAGTGATGGAATTAATTGCCAGTGCTAGCAAGGGCAGGTGGGCAAACACAGCAAGCTTCCTTCTTCCATGTCTTTTATATAGGTTGCCGGCACCTTTATATGTTACAGATTTAAGGTGGATTTTCCCACCTCAAATGAATCAATCAAGAAATCCCTCAGGTGTACCCTGCAGCTTGGATTTTAGTTAATTACAGACATATTCAAGTCAACAAACAAGAATAGTCATTACAGCCAGCTTGTTCTGGGACTCCCCATCTCTGTCTTCTAGGAGAGCTGATACACTCAGCTGACATTTCACCCAGTTTCTAGAGATCCAAACACAGGACTTCATGCATGCATAGCAATTACTTTAACCCCCAAGCCATTATCCTAACCTGATGTTGTGAAAGTGTGTTTTTGTCTGGGTGTGTGTATCTCTCTCTCTCTCTCTCTCTCTCTCTCTCTCTCTGTGTGTGTGTGTGTGTGTGTGTGTGTCTATGTATGTGTGTGTGGTGTATGCACATGAACACAGTACTATCTGCAGGTTAGAAGACAACTTGTGGGATCTCCTTTCATCATCTTTGTCCTAGGAATTGAACTCAGGTTGTAAGCCTTGGCTGCAGACCTTTTTACTGCTTAGCCATATAGCCAGCCCTGGATTTGGTGTGTCTTATAATTCAGCATGCTGTATCTGCACCACAGAGCTTGGTTACTTACCTGAAAGCATCACTATGGTTTCATAAAGGAAGACTGAATTTCTGTACAGAATATAAGACAGTCTTCTCTCCACCACTACCATCACCAGAGTGAAGAAATGTTATTTCAGCACAGGCTTTGTGCAGGCTCTCAGGTGAAAAGAATACAAGGTTTAGGCTTAGAAGGCGATTGTGGCAGTGCTCTCTATTTAAAGTCCCATGGGAGATTGAGAGTGAAAGTCCTCGTCAGGATGACGCAGACTGGTGACTGCACTAGTCATCGTTTCCTCTGCAGCATCATGTCATTAAATTCTGGGCTCTGCCAGTTTTCAGAAGTAATGCAGCAATTATGCCATGTCACATTGGCACTCTCTATTTCCTGAAGTGAGAAACAAATAGCAGATGCAACAGAGACCTGTCATATCAACCCCATGCCCAGAATGTTTTTCCCACAAAAATCAACATAAATCCACTCACACATGGGTATCTGGGGTCCTTTCTGTGTGTCGTCATTAAACGAAACCACCTTGACTATTTTGACTAAACCAATGCATTTTCACATCAGATGTACTCTAAGCTGCCATTCTTACATTTGTGATGAGTGAGCTATTATTTCTGGCCTCATGGAAATATGAGTATGTGCTTTGGAAAGTAGAAAACTGCATGTTTCGGTTTTTGCAGCAATGACAAATCAAATTGCCACCAAAGCTTAGAAACATTTGTTCATGCACTCTTTTATTTGTTTTTGCTTTTGTGTTTTGGAAGGAGGTAAAACTTTATTCTACTTACATTTTACATCACTGCCCAGCAATAAGAAAAGTCAGGACCGAATCCTGGAGACAGGAACTGAAGCAGAGATAACAGATGAAAACGGCTTACTAGCTTGCTTTCCATGGTTTGCTCCATTCCCTTTCTTATAGAGCCAAGGCCCACCCACCACGTGATGGTACCACTCAGAGTGACCATGGCTCTTCTGCATCTATAAGCACTCAAGGAAATACATCACACACATGCCCACAGGGCAGCCGGATAAGGGCAATGCCTCAGTAGAGATCCCCTCTTCCACAGTAAGTCTAGGTTTGTATCAAGTTGGCAAAATCTGTAACATCCCACATATGTCAGCTTTGACACAAAAGACATATCACCTTCAGCCATAGCCTTTGCATTTCTTGTTCTGCCCATTGAGACTGTAAGATACTCAAGGGAGCTTGTTCCAAACTCTCCATGCTAATGGTGGAAAAGATTGGTCTAGTTAGCAAAATACTGTAGTTGAAGAGTTTGTGATGTAGAACCCAGAGCAGTAGCATTGACTGAGAAGGAATTTGATGTGCATTTGTAACATGGTCACTAATGTGCCAATGAAAGCTGCATGTGAGATACTCAGGTTGTGCTCAGTCATTAAATAGTGTCATACAAGCACATACCAATTTGATGAACAGACTTGGCAGGCATGAGTTACCACATAGTCTGGTTGAACAAGGAACCTAGGCTCAGGTGAGAGCCTAGGACTGTCTCTCATTAACTGTGTGCTCCTTTCAGATCTGAGGTTATGAATCTTGAAGACTCTCGTACTATTTTATAATTACAGCATAAGAAACAGCTATAGTATAACTATTTTAAACGTATCCCCAACTAGCTTCCATATAAATGAAACTCAGACAATGATTATTTTATTTGTCTTTGATAATTCCTGGGGGGTAACTCCTAACTTATTTTTCTGACTGCTGACCTGGCTACTTCCACACTGGTGTACTGAAGATAACTTGCTATTTCTTCTGGCTGTGGACTCATGGTACATCTCCCCTCTTGGCAGCTTCCTCCTCTCCTCTCATTCTTCCTCCTTCTCCTCTTGCTTTTCCACCCCCAGCCAGGTAACTGAAAATCCACCCCTCTGATCCTCCAATATTTGGCTGTAGCTAATTGTATTCAACCAAATAGTTAAGTTAAGGAGCAGGGTTTGCACAACAAAAGCTGGTAAACAGGAGAATTCACTCTTAGACCTAGGCCTCCTTGCATAGAATTTAGCATTACAATACATAGCAACAGACCAACCTTCAACAAATAGCTTTGAGCCTCAGGTTCATAGATCAATCCACTAGTCATAGATCAATCCACTGGTTCAGATAATATGAGGTATAGATTTGGCTTGGCACACAGCATTTAGGGATATTTATTTTAAATTTCTCAGCTTTGAAGAATCAAAGTGAGTGTTATCTAAGAGTAATTCAATTTGTACTGAGTGTGGATTTCACCAAAGATGAGGATTTGTGGCATAGAGCAGCATTCATTGAGACATCAAATACTGAGACACACAGGAGAGGCATTCTGGCCTGATATTTTATTTCATGTTTTCTCCCTAGATAATATAGATATTTGCTGTGATCCATACATATACATAAGAATTTGTTTCTTAATTAAAACTTTTGTACACTCAATTTTGATCATGTTTTCCCTTCCAGTACTCATCCCAGAAGCCCTTGTTGGACTCTAAGATACAAAGCCAGGGAACACGTTCTCACAGAAACACACAAGGATGGGACTCGCTGCAATAACATGAGGTGTAAAGAAACTAGTGCGCTAGTACTCTCTCACATGCAGGCAAGAGAGCCCCGAACAAAAGCTGGGAGCAGTTTTTATACAGAGTTCACGAGGGGAAAACCACAAAGCCTGATCTTTCCAGGTCCAATCTCTAGGTGACTCAGATTATGACAAGGAGTATCCTCCGTTTGCCCAGGTTTATTACCCAGGTTAAGGACCCAGGTTCCTGATTCCTGGAATGTGTCTGTGTGCTGGGGGAGGGGGGGAGGGTGAGGTTCCTTACCTGCAGATGGGTTTCCTCCCCTGTGGTCTGAGGAATGTTAATCAGCTTCTCCCTTCCTCCTCTGAATGTTAATCTAGCAAGTGTCCCCTGACTAAGAAATGTGCCCCTCCCGATGTGTCCCGGGACAGTGAGATTCTTTTAAATTTTAGTTCAAACCGACTTGAAAGTCCTACACCCTCACTTCCCTCTCTACCCACTCAACATCATATCTTCATGCTTCATTTCTCTCCCTCTTTCTCAAAACAACACAAAATAAAGCAAAAATTGAAAGTCAGAACAAATTTGCTTCAATTTGACAAATTTTTTGTTTGTTTGTTTCATTTTAAACAGAAAAGGGTTTGGATTATCTGCCAACATTATCTTGACCCTACTCTTCAAATCTATGTTATTCAGTCACTGTGCGTAGTCCATTCAGTGAACAGGGCCACACTGACACATCTCTAGACAGTGTGGCATTTGTGGGCATGCCTACTAAGTGTGCGCCTTTTAATAATGTAGGCTTGAGGATTGAATGGATGGACTTAGTGAGGACTTGATGCACTTATATGATATCCATACCTTATTATAAGACAACTAATTTTCCTCAGGGTCATCCTGAACCTCTGTGGTGCTGACATTACCCTGAGGTTATTTCTTTTATTTTAATGGCACTCTCTTAGACTACAAATCTGCTGGGAATCTTCAGTTCTCTGTCTCTACATCAGGGAATCTAATCTATCTGTTGTGTCTTCCTAAGACCCTTTCACTCACACCTCTCCGATACCTCCCCCACCTCAGCCCAGGCTAGACTTGTGCAAAGGCCTCTTCAAAGCTTCTCCTCCACCTTCACGCTTTCTGCTCACTTCTCCCCTGTAGCAAGGCTTCTTGAAGGTCCCTCATGACAGGCTCCTGTGTTTATGCCCTGCTTATGAGGGAACACTTGAACAGTGTCTGGCATTGGAGACCTTCACAGGCAAGATGATCGACCGCTTTCTTTTTATGAACTCCTCTCTGATAACTAATACAACACAGTTTCTACTTGGGATTTCTCTGGTCTTGCCTGCGTCCTGTATACAATGGCACTAGTTGTATTTGGCCACTGGTATCTTCTATAAACTAATGTTTTCCTATATGTGTACACCTTTGGAATCATCGCTGCAGTCAGTGATGATAAGATAGGGCAGAGACACACTGTCTTCTGGATATGGAACTCTTTATCTGCATGTGAGCTGTTGACATTGTCTGCCCCTGTGCAGCATTAAGTCTCATCTAATAGTCTTCAATTAGCCTGGGAAGCACATGGGTTTCATAGTCAGAAATCTATTGGCATTCCTTGACTGACATCCACCCTTTGGATTTTGTTTAGTTTTTCAAACAGGGTCTCATGTCTCCTTCAGACTGGCCTTGAACTTAATATTTATCTGGGTATGGCCTTGAACTACTGATCTTTGTGCCTTTCCACAATGACCCTCTTCCCCTATGACTGTGACACTATGCCCAGTGAATCCCAGCTGGGGAATGAACCTAAGGCTTTTGGATGGATAGGTAAGCATGCTATAAACTTCTGTGTCTCCAGCTCTCTGTGACTTACTGTGTTGCTTTTGTGTACGGTTTTCTGAATTAAGCCTATCTGTTCATATTTATTCCTATTCAGGCTTCATGAATTAGCAATAATATATATGAAATATCTCAATTTCCAGTGAGGTTATTAAAAGGACTACTTCTGCATTCTTGTTAGTCTGTACAAGATAGGCTTGTTTTATTTAATTCCTAAAATGACTTAGAACCCATCGTGTCAGCCATTTATATCTAGAGACACTCTCTACCCAGGCTCCCCAGTGACCACAGCTGGCAGGCACTCTGGTAAGGGTGACATTATTCTAACTGTCCTCCAGTATGACCTCTGTGGGCTCACTCTCAGCCTGGTAAAATCTTTATAAGAGTCTCTTCTTCCACCTCAACTTCATTCACTAAAGATTCCAACTCTTGCTTCAGACACATGGTTCCCAAGCCTCTGCATTCCCGTCTCTCAGACAATGCATTGCTTTGCTGAAAACTTGCAGGATCCCCTCCTCCCATCACACTTCCAGGACCCTGAGTATCCTGACTCTAGATGTGAACAGGATCCTTTTAGCCTTTTCCTAAACCCATTTTCAGATATTTCTCCTAATCCATCTATATTACTCTCTAACACACACACACACACAAACACACGCACACACACACACACACACACACACACACAAGTGTACATGTATACCACCACCACCACAACAACAATAAAATAACAGGGATCAGAAAGCACTGCTCATTGATATGCCTCAATAATTATCTCAATTCTGTACTAAAAAGATAGTGACTAATAGATTGGATGTGAAGATGGGATCCATCCTTCTATAACATCCAAGAAACACATCTTACCTGCAAGAATAGATATCACATCAGGGTAAAATGACAGAAGGGGATATTCCAAGTGAATGGCTCAAAGAAGGAAGCAGATATAGCCATTTTATTATCTGACAAAATAGATTTCAAATCTAAACATATCATAAGGAACAAAAAGGACACTACATTTTCATCAAAGAAAAAGTCTACTAAGAGGATACCACAATTCTGAACACTTATACACTGAACATAAGGGCACTCAAGTTTATAAAATATACACTACTACAGCTAAAATCACATATTGATCCTCACATAGTAATGGTGACTGATTTCAATACTCCACTTTCACCAACAGACAAGTCATCCAGACAAGAAACTAAATAGAAAAATACCGGAGTTAAATAACAGCATAAATCAAATGGACCTAGCAGTTATTTATAGAATATTTCACTCAAACAAAAATAATATACTTCTCAGCATCTCATGGAAGTTTCTCCCAAATTGGCCACATATTTGGACATGAATCAAATCTCAACAGATATATAGGAAAACTGAAGGAAATTCTTGTATCTTGAGTGCCATGGATTAAAACTGGAAATCAACAAAAGCAAAAATAGCAAAAAGTATACAAACTCATGGAAACTCAACAAGTCACCAGTAATAATAAATTGCTCAAGACATAAATTAATAAAAACTTAGAAACCTTTTAGAGTAATGAAAATGAAAACATCAAAAACATATTGGACATAATGAAGACAGGTGTAAGATGTATGCTCTTAGCACTGAGTGATTACATAAAATAGTTGGAAAGACCTCATATTAGCTACATAATGGCACATCTAAAAGACAGAAAACAAAAAGAAGAAATAGCGCCCAAAGTCAGTAGGTGGCAAGAAACATTATATTCAAGGCTGAAATTAATAAAATAGAAACAACAAATAAATACAAAAAATAAATGAAACAAAGAGTTGGTTCTTTGGAAAAATCAATAATATTGCTAAACTGTAACTAAATTAACTAAAAGACACAGAGATGATCCAAATTAATAACATTAGAAATGAAAAGGGGGGTGTAAAAGCCGACTCCAAGGAAATCCAGGGAGTCAGGTGACCCGACCCACGGGTCCAGTTATTTGTGGGGTGTTGAGGGGACCTCATCTGAAAAGGAACACGGGCCAAGAGAAAGGACGAGACCAAGCACGGAGCCTTGTCAAGGAAATGCCAGACGTTCTTTAACTTCCTGAGACCTGAGACCCTAGAACGTCCTTTCTTTTTTTTTTTTTTTTTTTTTTGGTTTTTCGAGACAGGGTTTCTCTGGTCCTGGCTGTCCTGGAACTCACTCTGTAGACCAGGCTGGCCTTGAACTCAGAAATCCGCCTGCCTCTGCCTCCCAAGTGCTGGGATTAAAGGCGTGCGCCACCACCGCCCGGCCCTAGAACGTCTTTTCTTAACCTTGTACTGACTAGTCTTTTCAGAGCAGCAGGTAATTTCCTGAGGTTCTCTTGAAATAGCAGGTAGTTTCCTGTGTTTGGATCCTGACAGTCAGGATATATTTTCTTTTCTTTTCTTTTTTTTTTTTTTTGGTTTTTTTCGAGACAGGGTTTCTCTGTGTAGCCCGGGCTGTCCTGGAACTCACTCTGTAGACCAGGCTGGCCTTGAACTCAGAAATCCGCCTGCCTCTGCCTCCCAAGTACTGGGATTAAAGGCGTGCTCCCTCAAATTTGGAAATCTATAAGAAATGGATAAATTTGTTGATATGTACAACCTACTAAAGGTAAATCAAGATCATAGAAGCAACTTAAGAGTGAACGTCTATGCTCCAAATGAAAGGGCACCCACATTCATAAAAGAAACTTTACTAAAGCTCAAAGCACACATTGCACCTCACACAATAATAGTGGGAGACTTTAACACCCCACTCTCAGCATTGGACAGATCATGGAAACAGAAACTAAACAAAGACACAGTGAAACTAACAGAAATTATGAACCAAATGGATTTAACAGATATCTACACAACATTTCATTCTAAAACCAAAGAAGATACCTTCTTCTCTGCACCTCATGGTACCTTCTCCAAAATCAACCATATAATTAGTCACAAAACAGGCCTCAACAGATACAAGAGGACTGATACAATCCCATGCATTCTATCAGATCACACGGGCTAAAGCTGGTCTTCAATAACAACAAAAACAATAGAAAGCCCATATACACATGGAAGCCGAATACCAGATCTTAACCTTAGGGTCCACCACAGTGAACAAGATGCTTCACCTTGTGCTTCATAGCTCCTGCTTCCCACACCCATACAGTGAAAACCAGGCATTGCATTGCTACCCCAGACCAAGTTAAAATGTGAAATGTTTGGAATGGCTTCTACTGAATGTTAGTTACATTCTCCCATCATAAAATGTACAAAGGATTCTTGAACCATCACAAATCATGAACAGCCTGCATTGGCTTTTTTTTTTTTTTTTTTGTAGATCAATAAATATATATCTGTTTGGGTAGCTGAATATTATATATTGAAATACTTTATGATTTAAAATGTCCACATATCCTTTTATCCTGAAATATCTTGTAGTTTCTTGAAGACAGTTTGAAAATCATTGAGTTAGCAATTTTCTATATAATATGCACAATGATAATGTTCTAAGATGGGAACACCATGAATCTGCACATTGGTGGTATGACATAAAAAGCAAAAAATAAATATATAAATTACAATTATAATAATTAAAAATAGATTTCCTAGTGAAATAAAAGTAGTAAATAAAAGTCTCCAAACAAACATCTCTGAACTGTGGGTATCCCTGATCTTGTGGACTATCGGTCAATTTGGTCCCTGAGGAGCAAAGACATTGAACAGAGGTTTGGAAGCCCTGTGAGTATGTATGACTACACCCGGACTGCTTGTCAGTAGGCAGATCGACTTTACTTCGGATGATCTAAGACTTGTACACTTTTGGAGGACTAGAGACAGGAACATCCAGGATGGGCAAAGGTCTTTGGCTGGGGGCTTTAGGGTACCTGGAATGCCTCATTAGCTTGAGGAAGCATTTCATTAATCTCATAAACAGACTGAAAGACAAAAAATACATGATCATTACATTTCTAAGGTGCAGAAAAGGCCTTTGAAAAAAACCCAACACTTGTTCCAGATAAAAGTCCTAAAGAGAGGAGAGTGGAGGGAGGGAGAGAAGGAGAAAGAGAGAATGAGAGAGAGGAAGAGGGAGAGACTAGGGATATAAGTGCAGACTTCCACAAAATAAAGGTGATTTACAGCAAGGCACAGCCCAAATCAACCTAAATAGGGAGGGATTCAAAGCATTTCCATTAAAATCAAGAACAAGACAAGATTGTCCATTCTCCCCATACCTATATTATAGTGCTTGAAATCTTAGCTCAATCAATACAACAACTAAAGGAGATAAAGGGGATACATATCGGAAAGGAAGAAGTCAAATCCTATACAAATTCAACTAAGTAGCTGGATACAAAATTAACATCACAAATAAGTAGCCTCCCTATATACAAATGACAAATGAACTAAGAAAGAAATTAGGAAACAAAATCTTTTATAATAGCTTCAAAAATATATAGTATCATATTTTTATAAGCAACATCTTAATTCTAATAAGATAAATGAGATTTACATAAAAATTTAAGATATTAAAGAAAGAAAGAGAAAATATTTTCAATTATAAAATTATTTCAATGCAATTATTTCAATTATATAATATATACATTATATAATTTTTAATTGTATAATTTTTCAATTATAAGAGTATAATTGAAGAAGGTAGCAGAAAATGGAAAGATCTCCCATACTTATAAATCAATAGTATTAATATAATGAATACGGCTATTCTTCTAAAAGCAATTTAGAGATTAAACACATCAAAATTTCAACACAATTCTTTGCAAACTCCGAGGACAGAATTTAGCTTCATGTGGAAACTAACATACACACACACACACACACACACACACACACACACACACGCAGGAAACCAGGATAGCTAAAAAGAATTGCTGGAGGTATCACCATTCTGATATCAAGTTATACTACACAGTCACAGTAATAAAATAAATCATCCTAAATGCGGTAACCCAGACCCACAAAGCAAATGTGGCACATATTCACTTGTGTATGAATATTAGCTGGTAATCCTTCAATGGGATTGCTATTACCTAAATAACTACAGATGTTAGGTGTAGAGTAAGGAACCAGGTGGAAGAAAGGATCTCTTAAGGAAGGGAACATTGAATGTACAATTAGATGGGGCAGGGGACTGGAAAAGGAGCATTAAACAAGGAGGGAGAAGGGGGAGGCCAGAGGGGGTTAAGAAGGGAACAGAAGGAAGGACAGCTCACACTAAAAGCCATTTGAAGAACCATAGAGAAACTTACTATAGCATACACTTCTTAAATATATACATATGTGAAAGAAATTTAAATGGAATCACCAAGTAACAGGGAAGACAAAATCCCAAATAGATATCTCTTGTCTCTTTGAGAGAACCTCCAGTACCAGGGATGGGTTAGATCTAGTTGAGTTGTTGGCCAAAGGTGCCTTATGCAAACACCGAAACAGTTCAAGGCTATTTCCAAGGCTAGTGGTTGCTCTCCACGAACTTATGTGCTATTGCTAAAGATAAGACCTATATAACTCACTGAACGTGGAGAACTTGAGCTGGTGTGCAGCTAGAGCCTCACCCCCTACTGACTGGTGTTCTAGTAATGGAAGGTACCCTGCATGCTACTAGAGGGCCGGGGTAAGCACCAACCCAGCTACAAACACTTTACAGTGGTGACATGCCTGCAAGATGAGCTTGTGCAATGGTGGACTAAATGTTGACTCTAACAACTGTATCTCATTGGGTTTAAGGCCCACTGCATGAGATGGAACCCATCCCTAACACTGCTCAGATGGCCAAGAACCTGACACTAGATAGCATGGGGACCTAGGGTAAAACCAAATACTACTGTTCCAAAACAAAAGCAAAAATCAAAATAAACAATAACAAAAGAAATCCCATACCCCGTAATCAGTAATTCAGCCCTCACCAGAGATGCTTCCTCCTGCAGTAGGTGGGAAGACATAGAGTCCCACAATTGGACAACCGTCAGAAAATGCCAGACCTTGTAACTCTCGGTCCTAAATGAGATGTTTCCATCAAACCCCTCCCTTCCCTTCGGGCCTCAGGGAACTATGGGGAAGAGGAGGTGGGAAGATTGTTAAGAGTCAGTGTGCACGAAAGACACCAAGGGAACGAGGCCTTCCAGACACAGAATGACTGATGCACCTATGAACTCACAGATCCTGTGGCAACAGGCACAGCTCCTGTTCCTAGACAATAAGCTAACTTCTAATGATAACTGCTTACAAATGAAAAATTAGTTCCTTCAGTGAGCCTCACTTGGCCTACTAAACACTCTTAAGGGCAGGTCTCACGGCCACAAATAGATGGTCAACACAAAATGAAGTCAGGTACTTTTGTACAGTTTTTTTCCCGGGGTGGGGGTCTTATATTGTTTTATTTGGGCTTTTAAAAAATCTTACTGATATTTTACTTGTTCATTATTATTTCCAATTTTGAGTGTGTATGTGTGTGTGTGTGTGCGCGCGCGCGCGCGTGCATGTGTATGTATGCGCCTGTCTGTGTGTGTCTATATTTCTTTTTTCTTTCTTCTTTTTTTGTTGTTAATTTGTTTGTTGTTTTATTCTTGTTTGTTTGTTTAAGAAGAGAGAGAGAGAGAGAGAGAGAGAGAGAGAGAGAGAGAGAGAGAGAGAGGGGAGTTGGAATGGCAGGGTGTAGGGTAGATCTGGGACAAGATGGAAGGGAAACCATACTCAGAACATACTGTAGGAAATAATTTTATTTTCAAAAATAAAATAATAAAACCAGTTTACAGTATTATTCCTTTAAAGAGAACATGGCTAGCAGGCTTGCTTTTCTTAGGTGTGTCATGAACTTTTATAAAGTCTAACATGAAGCTTTTGAGGTAAAGGTTTGTAGTAGGTGAATATGATCCTCACCGCACCAAATATCTGTCAGCCCTTTCTGTGATCACTGGGAAGGATGACTGGGTTTCTTTTGTTTTGCAGTCTTGAAGTTGTGATAAAATTTAATTTTTCAGATACTTCAACAGGTGGATTTTAAGCAACTTCTCTAAGACCATCTCCCACACAGCTGCCAGCAAGCCTTGAGGAGGAATAGCAGGAAGTGCGGGAGGGTTCATGTGTAAGATAAGGCAGGGAAAATAAGACATTTTCACTTTAAGATGCCATCAGAGCTCGATGGCTGCTTCATTTTAAAGCAACAGCTGATCCTACATAACAGTTGCTACCTAAGTACCGGTCACTGCAGTTTGCATCAGCTATGTCCCACTCAGCGCCCCCAGCTGTTAAGTAGTCTACCTCACATGACACGGAATATCAAGTGTTGTCAAGTACTGCGACGAGAAGTGCTCTCGCAACAGAACTGGAGCTAATTGCCTTAATCCCTCGTGCTTGCCAAGTGTGTGTGTACCCCGTCATTTTAAAATCTGAAGTAGCTTAAGTATTTACCAAAGTTAAAGTTGACACCAAGGACACTATTATTAACAGAAATGACACCGAGCGGCCCCTGAAGCACAGTCTGGAGGGACGAAGTTTTCTGTTCTACTTGCTTGCCTTTCAGTTCAGGGTTCTGAAATCAAGCCAGCAGTCACATTATGCATAGAGGTGGCTAAGGAATTCTGTTTGAAGTGGGTGGAGTGGGAGCTGAAGAACCTTCGAGGAAGGGAGCCCTAAGCTCTATTTCTAACCCACCCAGCCCGTCATGCCATTTGGATTCAGAACAATCTTCTGGGTAATCATAAGCTCTTATACTTTGTCAGGGAAAAGCAGAATGAAGGAACACCCCACTGCAGACACAGGAGCGCCTGGTTCTTCAGGAACACTAGCAGCCCATAACATGGAGTTCTGTGCTGTGAGAAGGGGGATAGGATTTATGGAGAAACAAAGTGAGCATCACTGATAATACACATTTATTTTAATACAAATGATATAAATAGGGTTTTTCATTCATTTATTTTTTCTGCTTTACATCCCGATTGCAGCCCTCCCCAGTCCTACCCTTACAAATCCCTCCCTTCATTACATCCCCCCTTCTCCACAAAGAAGGAGAAGCCTCCTTTGGGCACCACCCGCTCTTGGATATCCAGTCACAGTAGGACTAAGCACAACCTCTCCCACTGAGGCCCAACTAGGCAGTCCAGTTAGGGGACTGGGATCCAATGGCAGACAACAGAGTCAGAAACAGCCCTTGCTCCAGTTATTAGGGGACCCATATGAAGACTAAGCTGCACATCTGTAGGGGGTCTAAGTCCAGACCATGCATGCTCTTTGGTTGGAGGCTCAGTCTCTGTTACCCACCATGGACCCAGGTTAGTTGACTTTGTAGGAGAGGTTGTGCTGTGACTGGATGTTCAAGAGCGGGTGGTACCCAAGGGAGGCTTCTCCTTCTTTTCGGAGAAGGGGGGATGTAATGAAGGGAGGGATTTGTAAGGGTAGGACTGGGGGAGGGCTGCAATCGGGATGTAAAGTAGAAAAAATAAATTAATGAAAAAACCCTATTTATATCATTTGTATTAAAATAAATGTGTTTCTTGTGCTGTCCTTGACACCCCCCAACCCCAGCTTTCTCAGTTCTATTCCCTGCTCTTCCACAAGACTCTAGGGGAATTATTTGTAAGACTATTGAAGTGTTTGAAATGTCAAGGTCTCCTGTAGCCCAGGTGGACCTTGGCCTTGCCATGTAGTTAATAATGACTGTGAACTTCTCTTGCCTCTGCCTTTCAAGTGCTGAATTTCAGCCCTGGAGACACATGTCTGCTTTTGTAGGGTACAGGAGGGCATCCTACCTTCCAAGCTCTGTCCTCGGGCTTATTTCTCTCACATCGCTAGTAAGAGGAAATAATTCCAAGGTCTCAATGTCAGAGAAAATGATCATTCATTTTTAACTCATTTGCCAAGTGCTTACTGTACAATGTCTGTACAAGGACTAAAAGTACTCTAATCGTCTTCCAGGATAGTGACACACACTGGTAATCCCGGCCCTTGGCAGCCAAAGGCAGGAGGAGCTCAAGACTAGCTTTGGCTGCACTGTAAGATTGAGAATAATCAGAGCAAGACCCCCAGCTTTAATAATACAGTTATATATGTTCAGTGTCTGCGTGATTGTTTTGTCAAATATTTTCTGTCCATAGTTGGTTGGATCTATTGACCAAATTCCACACTTATAGAAAAGGTTAAGATAGCTGAGGTTTACAGACTGGCTCACTCGTCGGTTTCCAGATTCTCCGAGGAGAGCGAGTCAAGCTGTTTGAGCCTGTGATGTGGTCCTTAGTCACCTTTCCTCAGACTGGCTTTCCTCACAGAGAATGGTCCAGCAACAGCGATGAATGGACACTTTCCGTGTGCCCATGCACACACTCAGGTCCAGAGCATTTCACCATATCTGAAGTGTTTTTGTCTCCTGCGCTAGGACCACTGGGTTTCACATGGATTAAACACTACTGTACTTACGACAAAGGAAGCAAAATGTTCACGATGAGCGTCTCCGATGTGAAAGCCAGTGGGAAGATGGTGAGTGAGCTCTCTCCTTTTTAAATTAAGCTTGTCATTTAAGGAATAGGAGATAAATAAAGCGTCACCTGTGCTTCTCTTCCTTAGTAACAGCACGAATTTTTAATAAGAGAACTTTTAGTGACCTTAATGACATTAAAACTAACGGGCCCGGTTTTGTTCAGCTGAGGCTATCTTGTATTCATAAGCAGCTGAGGTGCAGGTTGGAATCCTTCAGTAAATGTCTAAGGTACCCTGCTATGTCCCTGGCTTAAGAAGAGGAGTCCATGCTATGGGTTAATTAGCAACCAAGGAGGGGACTGACAGTGCCTGGACCCAACTTGTCCCCAAGATTCTATATCCTGTCCCAGCCAGCAGTGCTAGAGATTTCCTTGTGTGCCCTAGCCTCTGACATTCGACAAATTCACATACCAAAATGCCGACTAACAAAATTTTCAAAGCAATCGATCAAGGCTTACTTACCCCAAAGGTAAATGTGTCACTGTTTCATGGCTAGCCAGCTGTAGGACATGATGCCACTCCTGATTTGATGAAATGGTACAGTGTTGCGTGTAAAGCGTAACTCACTCTTTCTTCTCTTTTGTTTTTTGTCTGTGTCTTTCCATCATTATGTCTATTTGTCTTTTCTTCTTTCTTTTACCTTCCTTCCTAACTTCCTTCCTGTCCTGTCTTTCTTTCCTTCTCTTTTGTCTTCTTTTTTTCTTTTTTAGTTAACCTAACCCTACCCTAATTCCTAACCCCTAACCTTAGCCCTAACACCAACCCCAAACCCAACCCTAACCCAGTCTTGTGAATTAGCTAATTTGGTCATGGGCTAAGAATTCAAGAGGTGGATTTTATCCTAAAGATAATTTGTTTCAAACTTATTTTAACAGAGGAGGAAGTTGTTTCTACAAAATAAATGAGTCACCCAGGCAGTTTGTCATGTAGGACATGGCAGCGTAAATGATGGAAGCTAGAAACTCTAAGATGTCTTAGCTGAAACTTACTGTGCTCAGGCCTCCACCAGAGCCTAATAATTCAAAGTGAAAGACAGGCATAAAAGAAGGGGACACACCAGAGAAGAAGAACCTGTGGATAGCTTCACCTGCAGAGCCATCAAGTCACAATTCACATCTATCTGTGACTCACTTAGAATAGAAACTGACAGAAATTCAACTTCTGTGACAGTTGGGGTGTTACTGCAGACTAACCAAGCCAGACTGCTGATAATAAATCTGTGAGGTTCTCGACCACGACATGGTTAACAAACATACAACTAAACTTTTCTGCGTTCTAGATGGGCATCTCCCATGTAGAAGAGAACTCCCGAGACTTCTCAGACCCCTGTTCTGTCCCATCCAGAGAGTTTGCATTTTATTCTCCAAGAAGTGGGTTAGCAGTGAAGCCATGCATGTTATGGCTGCCTGTAAACAGAATGGCTATTCTGGAGGCTCCTTTGGGACGTGTTGCAAGCCACTGTTTATCATTCTAAGGCTCCAGTACAGAAATATACCCATGGCACTAATCTCTTAGCTATATGTATTATGCTTACTTTTTTATAATAAAGGATTTTGACAGAGAAATAGTGCAGTATCCTAGCACATGTACCTCACATACAACTGTGATGTTACAGTGATTGTAATGTTATATCTTTCCGAGTCCTAAGAGTATGTGCACTGTATAGTGTCTGTTCCCATTCAGAGTAAATGTCTCTAAAGTTACAAGGAGTCCCATGACAGACTTCTTTGAAATGAAACACAGCATATTGTCCGTGAGAGGAGAGGATGAGAAAGCAGAGGGAGTTAAACCTTTATGCATGACTTCTCTGTAAGGCAACAGTTCCAGTTGACAGCTTTGGATGGCTGTACTCAATCCACTTCTTTATGTTAGTAACCAGATCTCTTTCTTTTTTTTTTCAGAATGGCCTTGTTACTGGTTCACCCGAAATGTTTAAATTAAAGTCATGTATCCGGCGAAAGACAGATTCCATTGACAAACGCTTCTGCTTTGACATAGAAGTGGTCGAAAGGTTTGAGCATTACTTTCCACTTTGTAGTTTTCACTTAATTTCTGTTTCTAAGTCTGAAGAAGCCCAACATGAAATGGCTTAGAGCAGAGGTTCTCAGCCCGTGGGTCACAACCCCTTTGCTGGTGAACGACCTTTCACAGGGGCTGCATGAGACCATCAGAAAACACAAATATTTACATTATGATTCATAACAGTAGGAAAGTTACTTTTGTGAAGTAGCAATGGAAATAATTTTGTGGTTAGAGTCACTGCAACATGAAGAACTGTATTAAAGGGTCAAAGCATTAGGAAGATTGAGAACCACTGGTATATACTGTTTGTAATGAGACTGTCAACCTACTTACTTCAATCTTTCACATATTTATCCAATAAATTTTCATTGTATTATATTTGAAAAAGAAAAGAACCACAAGGTATGATGCTGCCGAAGAGTCACATAGAAGAACTTGTAAAGTTTTATATATGCATATATATGTATATGTGTATGTGTGTGTAGTGTTATATAGATATATATAAAAAACTTATGAATATTATATATATAAAACTTATTATATATATATATATATATATATATATATATATATATATAATATATATTAAAGGAGATGGCAGAGCAGCCTACACCCCAGCAAAAGGGAAGAAGCCCACAATCCACAATGTTGGTTGCTGGTTTCAAAACAACTATTTTTTCTTTTTAAAATTTATTCTCTCATCTCTTACATCCCAATCAGTTTCCCTTCCCTCCTCTCCTTCCAGTTCTACCCCACCCCCACCCCGAATCTACTCTTCCTCTGTTTCCCTTCAGAAAAGGCCAGACCTCCCAGGGATATCAACCAAAAACATGGTGTAGCAAGTTGCAGTAAGGTTAGGCACTTCCCCTCACAGTAAGGCAGGATAAAGCAACCCAGTAGGAAGACAAGGATCCAAAAGCAGGCAAAAGCTCAGGACAAGCATTTTTATCATCACTTGAAGCCTAGTTGTTTTGCTATCATGGACTAAAAAGATTTCAGAGGGAATAGGACACACAAAACTGGCCAAGCTCAGTGCCACTAGAGGGCTACTATGTGGGCAGCATTGTTATATTTCTGCTTATTCTAGTTATAATTACTTAAACTCTGTGCCTTTGTCATTTTCATCTCTAAAATAGGAAAATAAATCTACATCTCCAGGGTTTGCTGAGGGTTAAATGAGATAATAAAGTGTTCTTATGAACACAGCACCCAGAACGAACTATAACCATCCAGCAGATATTGAGTGTTGTTACTAATTGTACCATACTGTGGAATTGACTTATACTCTGAAGCCAGGCTGGGCACAACAACATGCATCTGTAATCTCAGCACTCTGGGGGCTGAGGTGAGAGGATCATAAGCTTAAAGTATATAAAGCTTGTGGTCCTTGGAACTTGTCCCAAAGAAACAAATTCAATTCAATCACATCAAATTATCTGGGCCCTTCCATACGTTTCTTTCTTTTCTTGTCATTCTAGTAAGTCATTTTCATATCTACAGAAGAAATACAAGTTATTTGTTGACAGATTATGCTATTCCAAGTTTTTAATAATTTCATATAAGTAATGAAAGTTGCCAGTGTTTTGTAGGGGAATTCCAGTGTATATCAATTCTTGTACATGAGATAATCTATAAGCTTTTATATCACCCTCAATCCCCTTTATATGGTGCCTTATTTTATCTGGAAATACATCCTTAGGTAACTTCTCACTGTGGATGCACAGGAGAAATTTGAGTACACTGTTTGTTGAGACAGGATCTCACTTTGGGGACATTGTTGAGACAGGATCTCATTTTGTAGTCCAAGCCTGGACGAAGACTCATTGTGTAGGGCATGCTGACCTTGGGCTTGTGATTCTCTGGTCTCAGCCTCCGAGGTGCAGACATATACCTGCATGCCTGACATGAGAATTATTTGGGGGACTTCATTTTAACACTGTGATCACAGTGCAGAGAAACGCTAAGGACCGTTGGCTAGTTGTGAGCTGAGTCTTCACACATTGTCATAGTTAGTGACTGGCTGCCCCCATATCAGGTTCATGAGCTTAATCACTCTCACTGTTGATTGTCAGGTGACTCTGAGCAGCAAAGGATACACATTTGCCATCTTTTTGACTATTTCAGGGAAACTGAATTAATTCCTTCAGACAGCCGTGTACCTTATGCATTCAAGACTTACCTGTCATCACTTAAATTTAAAAAGAGTGTGTGCATGTGTGTGCTTGTACTTGTGTGCATATATGTGTATATAAGTGTATGTGTGTGTCTGTGGATGTGGATGTCTATGTGTGTGTATGTGTGTGAGTTTATCTGGGTTTTCATGTATGTATGTGTGCAGGTATGTGTGTGTGTATGCATGTGTGTTTCTGTGCATGTATATGTGTATAAGTGTATATGTGTGTCTGTGTATATGGGTGTCCATGTGTGTAGGTGTGGATGTTTATCTGAGTTTCCATGTATGTATGTGTGTAGGTATGTATGTGTAAGTATATGTGTGTACACATGTGTGCTTCTGTGCATGTATGTTTGTAAGGGTGTGATGTGTGCATGTATGTGTGTGTGAGTGCAATGTATGTGTGTAAAGGTATATATGTGCATGTATGTATGTGTGAATGCATGTATGTGTGTAAGGGTGTATGTGTGCATGTGTATGTGAGTGCACGTATGTGTCTGAGTGTCATGTGTGAGTATCTGTCATGTGTGTCATGTGTGAGTTTCATGTGTGCGTATCTGTCATGTTTGTCATGTATGGGTGTTATATGTGTCTGTCATGTGTGAGGGTACTGTGTGAGTGTCTGTCATGTGTGAGTGACATGTCTAAGTATGAGTGTCATGTGTGAGTGTCATGTGTCACTGGAAGAGGGCTGTAGAACATAACTTCCAGTTTTCTATTTCCATTTTTCTTCATTGCTTTTGATCTTTTTTCTTTCCAAATTATGAATTTATAATTAATTAATCAAGAATTGAAAATTAGCAAATGTTGAAAGGCACAGTGGAATGAATTTCACATGCAGAGTGTCTGTCTATTAATAGGCATGGCATCATTACGCTACAGGCATTCTCTGAAGCTAACCGGAAACTCTGGCTGGAGGCCATGGACGGGAAAGAACCGGTAAGACCATGACACCATCTCTAAAACGTACAAAGCACCTCTGCATTTCCTTTTTATGTGTATATAATATAACTGGAAGCATTTAAGTAACAAAGAAGAGGACAGCCTGTCCTGCTTTCCTGGTGTCCGCTCAGTCATTAGCATGTAACTACTACTTGTAATTTGTCTTTCAGGGAGATTTCCAAGACCAATATACAACTCTAAAATTACTTTCAAACATTTATAATCATGAATTTGGCTGCATGCCTTGCCTCATTTGATTAGGTAGCTATTTAGAATATGTGTGGGGTCATCTTGTGGTCCAGGCCTCTTTAAAGAACAGCAGTTTACCAGAGCTGTGGTGGGAGATATCCCCATGTGATACACATCTTGTCTGTAATAGTCATTTCGATGTCTATGTGGTAATTTACTCACAAACACCAGGGAAGTTTATATAGGAAAGAGAGGAACTATTCACGGCTGTTTGCTCCCTTATTGTACAATGTTCCCAGGTCATAGGGAATGCATAGAATAAACAGACACCACTCCATCACTAGAGAAGATTTCACTGATGGCAGAGACCTAGCTAATGCCTGAGCAACTGCAGTAGCTAGCACGTTCTCTGGACCTTGAGACCCTCCCTCAAACCCTGTTCTTAGGCCACAGTCAGATATGCCAGGCACTGGGCGTACATTTTAGACTCTAAAGTTTAAAGTCTAACACTAAGGATATGATTTCAAGCCTACCAAACTAAATAGTAAGAGGATCTGGCTCTGGGTTGGTTATTTTCTTTTTCTCCTGTGTTGGTTTTTTTTGTTTTGTTTTGTTTTTTTTGGGGGGGGTTGTTTGTTTTTGTTGTTTGGTTGTTTTTTTGTTTTGTTTTGTTTTTGTTTTTGTTTTTGTTTTTTACAATGTCAGTCAATCAAAAATCCAAAATTTCAATCAGTGGTAGATTTTAAATTTTTAAAAAACTTTTCACGAATGACTAAGAAGTCCTGACCTAGATCAGGTGTAGGGGTGGTTTGTGATCTCAGCAATGTCATTAAGACTGTGCCCACATGGAAGAAATTTGAGGAAGGAGCAAAGTCAGATGAATTCACACTGAGGGAGACTTCCAGGAGAAGTTGCTGTAAGCATGAGTTGGGAAAGAGAGTGAAGTGCCCAAGTGAGATGGAGAAGGGTAGAACTTAGCCCAGGATGGACCCATAGCAGGGAGTCAGTAGATCAGCTGAGCAAATGGCAGCACGCTGAAGTCAGTTGGAGGACTGTGAGCGGAATCCCTCGATGTTTGTTTTAATGTAAGCATCACCTTGCTGATCTTCTGCACGGCCATTAACAGCAATGATTAACTGATGTTCCTTCTTCTCTAGATTTACACGCTGCCCGCCATAATTAGCAAGAAGGAAGAAAGTAAGTCCTTTTGCCTCTTCCTTTAGAATTTTTGAATGAATGCTTCTTAGATTTTGGCCTAAGACTTTTAAAGAGACAGAAAACTTTTGATGAGAAACAAGATTTCTACATTCTTACTTGCCCTGCAGAGTAAACCTTAAATCAATCCAGTCATATTTCCTAAGAGAAAAACAAGAAAATCACAGAAAAAGCATGTGAGTTCTGAATATGATCTTTGCTGGTGTCATCCCCTTCAGCTTGGTCCATTCCCTCAAACACAACCTGAGGGAAAACCCTTAACTCCTAATTCCACAGAGAATAGTGAAAACAAACAAGGCGTGTTCTCAACAAGGCTGTGTTAGGCGTGTTCAGAGACATGTCAGAGAGCAGAGGGTGAGGCTGTGCTGTGCTGGTGAAGCCAAGAGATCCTCTGCAGCCTGGGCAGGAAGAAGTCCCTTGCTTCGAGGTCACACTGGATTCAGCACTTGCTCTCCATATTGTGAACAAAGCTGAATAACTCATTAGAAAAGGAAAGGTTGATCATTTTTAAGGCAAACCTTCACGTGAGAAACACAACAAGAACCCCACAAAGAGCTGCCCAGGATATCAAATCTATGTCTTCGTGGTTATGGGACATAATGTATTATTCTTGAGATTATAAGACATTGTTAGTTATCTTCTTTTGGGAGAGTAGCTGTCCTCAGTGGTAAGCAGCTGCTGTCCAGTTGAAATGAGAATGGGATTTCTCCTCAAATGGGATCATCAGGATAGAACCTCACTAGGAAAATGCTATGATTTTGCCATCTGAACTCATTTTTTTCAGGAAAACAGAATCATCTTTCTTGGCTAGTAGTCCTGGCTCAACACCTCTCCGTCTTGGTCCTTAACAAAGAAAAAGACAGTCAGTGTGCCCCAGCTTTTCTCTGCTGCTGCCTTAAGACTGTCTTTTCTCAGGTGGCAAATTTCGTGGGTGTGGTCCATTCTACATTTTTCTGTTGTGCAACCGCTTTATTCCTGGATAAATAACAGGGGTGCATTTCAATGGATGTTTGTGTCAGGTATATACTCTTAAAGTTTTCAAACAGCTTTAACATTTAACCATTGTCTGGATGACTTTCTCCTTGTATACCTTGGGGTGTGGTCTTTCTAGTGTGGAAACAGACATTAATCTTTCTCTTCATATTATAAACAGTTGTTGTCTGTGAATGTTTTCCCTCCCGAGCTTTGAGTTGCTTGGATAATTTATCTAGGTAGCTTGGGCCATCATTTCACCCTTCTATGCAGACAAAGCTCTGTTTGTTCAAAGGTCAAGTACAGTTTTATTCCCATCAAAGGGAGTTCTAGCTTACATGTATTGCATGGTTCTAACAGGTGCAGAGGGCCAACTCTTCATCCTTCAGGAAGAAGAGAAAGGTCCTGAGGGCTTCTCGACATAAATGTCTTCTTGTCTCTTTTTTCCCTCTAAAAACACATATGATACAATGTTGGATATCTGTATGTTTTAATCAAGAATGCCAGATTAGAAACATGAGTGGGAGATTAAAGACAAGCATTGCTTTTTTCTTGGCAGCCCTGTGGAAGTGTGGAGAGACCACCAGGGTCACACACCAGACGGGAGAGCTGGGGTTTGAATCAGGAGGAAGTTGAAAGAAAGAGGACTTTTGCTTCCTCAGCTGCCGCAAGAGGCTCTTGTTCTCACTGCTGCTGGAACCCTGTGAGGTTCATAGCTTTTTGTGATGCTAAACAGCCTCGAGGACAATTCAGTTGGATTTTAATAAAAGCTTTGGCCCTGAACAGTTTCCAAGAGGGAGAAAATGCTTACACTTAACTTTTGATTGAGTAACCTAACTTTACAAGTTAGTCTGTCTTCAGGCCAGATGCCATTAGTACTACAGGATTTCAGTGTCTGGGAATTTGGTGGCAGGCGGACTCTGAATACTCTTCTGGTCTTTCTGAAACAGGGATAAGTAGGGGTGGGGCACAGGGCAGTCTCCAGAGAGTTCACAGATCGATTGTTAGCTGATCCACTCTACCCCTTGAGGAAGCCACCAAAGAAGTTTGCTCAGACTCAGGCATGGTGGAGAAGGGGCAGCAAAGGAACAGCATTAGGTCGCTTGTCTTGTTCACCTTTTCTGAAGCAAGCATAGCCTCGACCCAGAACTCCACATTTCTACCATGTACGATGAGTTCCCCTTCTTTCTATTCCATGCCAAGAATATTTTGTCTTCCTCCATAAGAGAGTTAAGAGGAACACTAGATATCTATCTGTGTGTATAAGTGTGGGGACCCCGGTGCCACAGCGTTGTTTTCAGAAGTTACCTTCTACTTTAATAGAGACAAGGCCTCTTGTTTGCAGCTGAGCACACCAGGCTACCTGGCTCTGGGCTTTCAGGGCGTCTCTGTTCTGTGGCTCCCATCTTACTCTCCAAGTGCTAGGAGGATAGTTGCAACTCCTAAGTCTAGCCTCATGTAGGTTCCTCAGGTTTAAACTTTAAGTTTGCATGGCAGGAGCTTTACCCCAGCTCATGCACACCCCTTTTACTGGTGTCATTTAGCTTATTAGTGAAGTTTTCCATGGCTGTCTCTTCTGAAATTAAAAGTAAGTGGATTCTATTTTTCAGCCATTAAAAACAACAACATCTTTAGTTGATTTTGTTCTTAGCACTAATGAAAGCAATGTAAAAACCCTCTCATGGCTTTAGACTATTGCTCATGCTGTATCACACAAATTTCCTACGATTTGACACTTCCCAAGGCTATATTTTACAAGTCAACTGGAGACAAACTGTGTTAACAACACACCCTTTTCCCACCATAGCAGTGAACGCTAATCACTGTTGTGAGGCACTGTTCCACAGACAGACCATCAGGGCTGCGAGCTGACAAGAGATGATGCAGAGGGGGTATCTAATTCTCATTCAGAATATGAATTCTGTTGGCTTGAATTTATTTCCTTGAGTCTGTGTTGTCACAGCAAAACTTGCTTAAGTTATACATAATTAAAATGAGAGAAGGACAGGCCAGGCTGTGTTGACAGTTGATCTGCAGATCCTCAGAGGCTTGCAGCAGCAAAAGTTCTTATCTGGTTCATAGTGCATGTTCACACAAGGCCTCAGTGGCTCGGGAGTTCAGAGAGTAACCTCCTTCCACATCAGGCTGATCTTATGCCAACTGCAATAACGTTGGTCTGCTGGGAAGTGACATAGGATCACTTCAATTTCATCCCGTTGGATAGCATTGATCCACAATTAGTCTTCAAGATTCTAAGAAATACAGTTGTCCTGCATGAAGGACAACGCAGCGAATATATGTAAACAGCAGCCACAGTGTGCGCAGTCTGTTCCGCTCAGTGACATGTTGCATTCAATCATGGTGATTTACTGAGGTACAATAACCCCGTAGCAACATTGCTTAATCTTTTCAGCTGTCTCCTATGTTCACAAGGCTTCCCCGCTGAATGCATGAGTTATGTCTATTCAAAGAAACAAAGCCTGGCTCTGGCCCCAATTTGCAATTTTTTTGTTGTTGTTTTGTTTTTAAATAATATGACATGTCTGTTTACAAAACAAAACCAAAAAAACGACACTACTGGTTGACAGTTCCTCAAACTGTAGTTGTTTCAGCTACTACCCAAAGAATAAGGAAGGCCTGGCTCACGGAGCGTCCACCTATGCATAGGGGTTTGCATTACACTTCAGTCGGCAATAGGTGTGAGCACAGAGCCAACACTCCACAGCACCTACCCTACATGAAACACCAGTCGTAGCTGTCCAAATGTTGCTTTAATTCATCCTTTAGAAGTTCTGTAAGGAAGAGATTTTTATACTTAGTTTGTGAAAGAGATTAAAACCATGTCAACTAACAAGAGTTTTTTTTTTTTTCTCTTTTGCCATTTTCATTATGTGTTGTGTATGGGCAAGTGTCTGAATATTTTTGCATGTCTCTGCGTGTTTGTGTTTATACGTATATATGTTTGTGTGCACACTTGTGTGTGTGTGTGTGTGTGTGTGCACTTGTTGCCAATGGGGAGGGCTATGGCTGTTGTCTGGAGTCATCCTCTATTGCTATTCCACATTGTTCTCTGAGTGGAGGTCACTAGTCTCACTAGCCAGCTTAACTGGGGATCCGCTGTCTCTGCTTTCTGGGTTTGGAATTATGGCTGAGCCACCAACTTCACCTAGGGCCATTTTTTTGTTGTTTTTTAAATTTATTTATTTATTTATTTTTGTATTTTTTGTGGCCTGCTGAGTATCTGAACTCCAGTTATCATGCTTACGTGGCAAGCACTTTACCTACTGAGTTGTCTCTCCAGCTTCTAGTGACATGGATTTTAATTGGAAGTGTACACATCATCTTCCTCTCTTTCTCATCTGGTTTTGAGTACGTCTTCTGCTTTCCTCTAACCTCGCAGGACCCTATCATTTCTGCTGTCTTTTGTTGTTGCTGTTAGTTTTGGGTTGGACACAGTCTTCCTGTGTAGCCCACACTGGCCTTAACCTCTGCATCCTCCATCGTCCTCTGCAGTGCTGGGATGACAGGTGTCTACCCATTGCCACTGCTGACATCTTATAGGTGAAGGATCTCATTTGTAAGAGCTAGTGGACATGCTCCAAGTCGCATAACATCATACGCAGACTTGGATGAGCCTGCAGGGTTGCCTGGCTATACGCAATGCTGGCTCTCATCTCAGCTCCAGGGCCAGCTCTGAGGCAAAGTGCAAACAGTCAAAGGCAATGAACAAAATTCTCGGTTGGTATTGCCAGGACTGTTTTGATTTTCCTCCACACCCTGAATTAATAGCGATCATGTGTTTACCCCGGGAAGAAACTAAGGGTGGGGTCCATGGAATATTTTAGGACCATGTAGTCAAAGGGACTATAACATTTTTGTGCTACACAAGGCGGCCACTTTCAGTGTATTAGAATAGACTGGGACGTTGTTTCCAAATTCCAGTCTCTATTTGAGAGATAGCCTGTCTATTGTTTATTTAACTAAAAAATAACATGTAACAAAATAATTCCATTTTCCTTGATACTGTTTTCTTGGTTCTATTTGTTAAAGGCGAGTTTTATTGAAACAGTTTGAAGATGATTTCTTGCCAAGTTTTATTGACAAGTTGAACAATGGGCTCAGTTACCCAACCTTTTAAGTTAAAACTAAAATCATTTAAAATTGAAAGGTCTTTAATTTTATTGGTTTGAATTATGCTTATTTATTACTATTTTGGCATACTAAAAATTACACACCTCCCACATATGATGAAAATTATTACAATATAAAGACTTTTCAAATTTATCCTCTTGCTTAGCATTTTTAAATGTTTTCCTTTATGTAATGAATCTAATTTAGTTTTGCCTTCACAGCTTATGTATTTATTACATGATTGATATTGAGTGATGGCTATAGTTGGTAAGCACATGCTGTAGTGGCACTTGTGTGGAGTTCAGAGGACAACTTAAAAGATTTGATTCTCTGCTTCTTCCTTGTGGGTTTTAGGTATCAAATTCTGGTCATAATGTCTGGCAGCAAGTGCCACCATCTTGCTAACCCTAAGTCTGATTTAAAAAAGGTCTAGCACAGAGTGAAAATTAGTTGCTATTTTCTACTTCTGGACCAGGGGTGGGGGAAGGTCCTGCCCGTGGACTCAGGTCCTGCACTTTGACTCACAAGTGCTGCGCCAGGACTGAGCACATCTGGGTTACTCTGAGTGTAAAGCATGACTTAAAGAGAAGAGGACTTGAAACCCAGACCCTAAATGAAAAGAAAGCATTAGAGTTTCCAGCAATCTGATGTATTATGCTAAGGGTCTCATGATGCTACAGTGGCCTCCTGGGTAAGAATGAGTACCTGAAAGCCCTTACTCACACCTTTCACTCCTCTGGAAGTGGAGAATGCTGCCTCAGGAAACATGGAGGGTCTCAACACAACGTAGATTGGTCTGTGCTTCCTACTGTGCAGCTTGATGAAGTAACTGAGTGTGAGGCTCCCTGATGAATTAAGATGTTTGGTGAAGGCAGTAGCAACTACCCTGCTAGTAAACCTTGAGGAGACAGAGCAGAGTCAGCTGAAGTGGGGAAGGCAAACCCCACAGCAGATCTTAATCAGACTGTGTCTCACTTGCAGTGTACTTAAATGAAGCAGGGTTCAACTTCGTGAGAAAATGTATTCAAGCTGTGGAAACTAGAGGTGAGTTTGGCGATGGGTGCACGGTTATCCCTGTATATATTTTCCCTCTTCCACCCATACCCCTCAGTTAGAAATGGAAGTGAGCTTTGGAGCATAAACACAAATGTAATTTTGAGAATGTTATAGATTTAAACTATGTGAATATATAGCTAGCTATATTTTCAATCGAATTATATACTTTCTTTTTTAAGATTTATTTATTTTATTCTATAGTTATGTGTGAGTGCTTGAATGTATTTATGTGTACTGTGTGCATGCCTAGTGTCTGAAGAGGTATGAAGAGGACATCAGATTCCCTGAGACTGGAGTTAGAGATGATTGTAAGCCATTTTGTAGGTGCTGGGAAGTAAACTTGGCTTCTACAAGAGTAGGCAGTATCTTAACCACCAAGGACTCTCTCCAAACACTTCTCTATTTCTCTCATAGCTTTGTCAAACATGTCACCATGTTTACTTCTTGCTGAAGGGCAATATACTATCTATCATTGCAAACATTTTCAGCTTTTTACATACTAGAGGTCAGATCTTCGGAAGATTGTACCCATGGTCTACCTGCCCTACATTCTTCCCCTCTGTCACTTGAATGACTGTTTCATGCTTGGTGTCTTTCAGCTTTCCCTGTGGGAATAAATCATGACCTCATGAAACTGCCTCCAGAAACACTTACTTTCTGAGACACTTGCTTAAAGCAAAAGTCCTGTTGTTCTTCAGAGTTCTTTGAACTTGTATTCACAGTTTTCCTACATGTACACATTTTAAGGGGTAGAGTAAAATCCTTGGATTCTTTCAATCTGCTCTCCTGTCTTTAAAATAAAGATGTACATGACATGAGACCTTTGAATGCAGAGGACTATCTAGTGCAGAAGAAATAGTTGAGAAACATTCGTCTTCATCTATCTTTGATGCATTTTTATATTCAAAGAGTGGTGAATAGGCAGCTTTACTTCAGGACTTTGAAGATCTCAAAAGACATAAATCACCGTTCAGTGTCTGCTCTCAGATATTTGTGCTGGGTGTGTGCTTACAGGGTAGGATGGCAAAGAATCCACAGCAAAACTGGATAAGTGCCTTTCAGATTCTGCATGGGCATGTTTGTCTGGGACTTTTAGACTCTATGCTTGAGACAGTCCTTAAGTCATTCTCTTGTGAATTTCTTCCCACTAGGCATTACCATCTTGGGCCTGTACCGAATAGGAGGAGTGAACTCCAAGGTCCAGAAACTCATGAACACCACATTTTGTAAGTTTTAGAGGAAACAGGGGTGCTGTTGATTTTGGATATCTGTGCGGGTAATCCAATTCAGGTTTTTCTGAGACATAGATGGTTTCTTATCTTTGTTAATTCTTATATCATATTAAAAGTTAACTTTTGAAAGTTTGCTTTGGGACATGGGGCTGCTGCCACCTGAAGCCAAGACCATGGAAGTAAGAACACACATTTTACCAGTCTGCTAAAACATTAAATGTTGTACTATAACAAATGAGGTGGCAGTTTTGTGAGCTTGGACTCTTTCAAGTTTCCTTTGTTAGCTTGTGATACAGGAATATGCAATGGGCATATAGATGCCCTTATAGTTCTAGACTGTTTCCTGACTTAGAATCCCAGCTCACCATTTAAAGGCTCTCTGCTATCTTGTAGTTTGCTTAGCTTCTTTGTGTCTCTGTCTCCTCCATTTTTAAATTGAGGGTGATAATACTCCCTGCTTCCTCAGATGTGTGAGGACTGAGTAAATGTTGGCCCATGCTAAGCACTTAAAATCACGCTCCTGTACTGTCAGTCATTATCAAGAAACTGATTCAAGAGACAATGTATCTGAGGGTATGAAACAGAGTGAATTTTCAATCAGTTCACAAAGGCAACTTTCCATTAGTGAACCTTACTGGAGCATAGTTTCCTGAACTCCACTGGAGTCCTAAGAACTGAATCTCTCTTCCTTCAACCCACTTGAGTTGGTATGCGTTCTTGTCATGGCATAGTCAATATTTTGAATTGCCGTTTAAACATTTCAATTTTTGTTCTTTTCAGCTCCCAAGTCCCCTCCTGATATGGACATTGATATTGAGCTGTGGGACAATAAGACTATAACAAGTGGGCTGAAAAACTACCTCAGGTGAGGAAGGTTTAGTACTGGGGATTCTGGTCATGAATGCTCTCCTCTTCCTTGGAAAGTCGCCATGTACCATGTACATGGCTTCACTCCCCAGGCCAAAGCCTTAACATAGAAGAAACACGAGTGACATTTACACATTTGGGAACTTCTAATGCTTTTGCCAACAGTAACTTAATGTTTGTTTCCTTAAATATATCAGGCTTTGTGTGTGTTTTTAAATGTATTGAAATGAGTTTTTCTAAATTATAGCACCACTGTTTTGTTGCTTTCTTTTTGTTTGTTTGTTTAGTACCGGGGATTCTGGTCATGAATGCTCTCCTTTTCCTTGGAAAGTCACCATGTACCATGTGACTTTCTTATCTTATCTTTGTTAATTCTTACATCATATTAGAAGTTAACTTTTGAAAGTTTGCTTTGGGACATGGGGCTGCTGCCACCTGAAGCCAAGACCGTGGAAGTAAGAACACACATTTTTCCAGTCTGCTAAAACATTAAATGTTGTACTATAACAAATGAGGTGGCAGTTTTGTGAGCTTGGACTCTTTCAAGTTTCCCTTCTATCCCTGACTGTCCTTCAACTTACCACATGCTGATAATGGCCATGAACTTGTGATCCACCTGTCTCTACCTCAGCAGTGCTAGGATTGCAGGTGTACACTGCCATAACCTGGTTACATGGTACTAAGGACCCATTCAGGGTGTTGTGCATGCCAGGCCAGCACCCACCACCAGAGCTACATGCTCAGTGTAGTATCCCTTTTCATACAGTTGCAGTAAGAGTGCTCAGGGCCAGTGTCTGTCTGAGATCTGTAGTTTAGCACTGTCTAAAGCCCCCTTCTAGGACTTTCCTATACTACCTAACCAGCCACTTAACTTGTTAATCTTTGCATGATCTTTGATTGGCTTAAGACAATCACAGAGTTTTCAAAGAAGCCCTGGAAATGTAGGGAGATAAAGTTTCCTATAGTTCTAGCTGTTCTTTGCTTGTCTGTTGTAGGTGCCTTGCCGAACCCCTGATGACTTACAAACTGCACAAGGATTTCATCATTGCTGTCAGTAAGTATGCTTGTGCCTGAAGCATGCAGCCGACGCAGCTTTAGTGCCTTTTACACATGTACACTCAAATCTCCTTGACATTTTCTCATATGCTGCTTAAAAATATTGCCAACATGGCATATTATAGCTTTCGCTGTGGTTTGCCAGCCAATAAACATTACACAATATACTAAATGTTTTGTCCTTTAATAAGACAAACTGTGTACTCCCAACACCTGTTGTTATTGAGCTAACAGTCTTATGTGATTTGAAGAGGCTGAAAGGAATTCTAATTTCCTATTTGAGTGATAACAGCATATTTTCTATGACAGGTAAATGTTTTTGGCTTTTTGAGACAGGGTTTCTCTGTGTACCCTTAGCTGTCCTGGAAATCACTCTGTAGGACAAGCTGGCCTTGAATTTAGAACTCAGAGATGCACCTGCCTCTGCCTCCCAAGTGCTGGGATTAAAGACATGCGCCACCACCACCTGGCTGACAGAATAAATTTTAAATTTTATTAATTTTTATTTATGTGGATTATCTTCATAAATTTATGTGTATCATGTGTATGCCTTGAAGTCCAGAGGGCATTGGGTCCTTTGAAACTGAAGTTACAGGTAGATATGAGTTTTCTAATGTGGGTAGTGGTAACTAAACCCAGATCCTTTGAAAGAGCAATATGTGCCCTTAACCAATGAACCACCTCTCCATCCCCATGACAGCAACTGTTTGGTTATAAACATAATCACAAGTGTATGAAGGAAGTTATGCCAGTATTTACACTCACATACTATATTCCTAAGTTTGAAAAAAAACAGGTCAAACATTATGAGCCAGTACAAAATCTTGTATAAATCCCCTTCCCCATGAAGTTACTTGCTATATTGCCAGATTCTTGTCATGTATTTATGACATCAGGGGACATAGTGTAACATTAGTGGATTTAATTAGAAAATCAGGAGTTGGGAGCTCAAAGACAGTAAGAATGTAACCTAAGGAGTTAGCAGTACATACTTTAAAGCTATTGGGATAAGACTGCCAGCTTGGCAGCTGATTGATCACCACAATGGATATTATAGTGACCTACACCTGTAACACTGAGGTCCCATTTCATTGTTAGAAGTGTACGAGGTGTGACTACAATTTAAGATTATTTTTCACAGTCAAGAAAAACAAAAACACAAACAAATCTTCCAAATAGTTGCCTTCATTTCCACCAGGCTTTGAAATGCTCTAAGAGTGCTGTCTGCCAATAAAAGTGTCAGGTAACACAGGTCACTTGGTTTTAAGTTCAGCAATCATGGCTGGCCATATGCTAGCACAACACTTTTCTAAAGTTTTTCCAGAATGGTCTCCATTTGATATGGTCTTCATATGAACACAGCTTTGCAAAACAAATAGGGCCCAAGGAATATTATCTCATTTTGTTGATGAGCCAATCAGGACATGGAATAGGTAAATGATTTCTCTAAGACACTAGTGTGCAGTACCAGGCAGGGATATATAATAAGCTAGGCGCTCTTGTCATCCCTTTTGATTTTAAACCCTGAATCCAGAGATTTTACTTTGTGATATTTGAGCCATTGTCTAAAATGTATAAAATTGAGCTAAAGCTGTTTGATACAAGTTTTTGGCGAGAAGTTTTCTTTACTTCCATCAGATTACTCAATAATGTTTTCCATTATTGAGTAATCTGATATTTAAAATATATTTTTAGGCAGATGAGTTCATCTTTGGTCTTAGGCAAGGGTTTGCTTAGTGTTAAGTCAGTTGTTGAATGAATTTAGACTAGTCAGTGTCAAGTTTTTTGTAACAAATTTCAATAAAAAGTGAAACATTACTGAAATACTAGAAAAATTCAGAATCCACTAGAAGAGAGGGTCAGCTGCATCAAGGATTTGTAAGGTTGGTTAGTAATATTTTTTTCTTCATATTTTTATTTTGTTGTTGGTTTGGTTGGTTTAGTTGGTGAGTGGGGTTTCATTGTTGTTTTGGAGACAGGGTCTTACAGTGTAGCATTCTAAGCTGGTAGCCATTCCCAGCCTTGAACTTGGGGCCATTTTTCTCCTTTCGGATCTTAAAGTCTAGGATGACAAGTGCTCCTCCCCCTCACTTGGCTAGGTTCATTGCATTTACAGTCCATTCTCTTTGCCTATGCAGTCATATTTTCTTGGGTACCTTTGCTTACCTTAGCCTTGGTTCTAACTGTTCTTATCTTCATATAGTTAGCAGGTAGCTCAGAGTCTTAGCATTTGCATTCTACCACCTTAGAGAGTCCTCAGAATTAGCCTGAGCTGGGTTCTTTCCATTTGTCTTCACACAGGTGTATCTAGATGACATAGTGGTATACCATAAAGGTCTTCAGAAAGGTCTTGAAAGGCTAGGCACTTGTGTCCAAACTTGACTGACAACGGGGGACGTCAGCTCCTTCGGCAATGTTACAGGGACCCAGGTTTTAGTCTGTCAGCACTGGATTTGCTGAGGTGATTTCTCCAGTTTCAGATGTCCTAGTGTTACTGCGAGTTCACTGTTTTCTCTTTACCTAATGTCCACAGTTCAGGAATGTTACTGTCTTATGTTGTGAAGAGGTACCATGGCAAGTTTTATAAAGAAAGCATTTCATTGGGTCTGTCTTACAGTTCAGACTCTAAGTTTATTGCCATCATGGCAGGAAGCATGGTAGCATGTAGGCAGATGTGGCGCTGGAGAGGTAGCTGAGAGTTCTACATCCAGATAGGCAGACAGCAGGAGGAGAGAAGGACAATGGGCCTGGCTTGAGCATGTGACACCTCAAAGCCCACCACTAATGACATAATAAGACCATACCTACTCCAACAAAGCCATATCTCCTAATTGAGTCACTCCCCATGAACTGGCGGCAGCCATTTTCATTCAAACCATCACAGTCACACTGAATTTTCCCTTTGTCTATGAACCGAAGAGACGAGTTCCGGCTCCCTCTGGCCACACAGGGTTAGAGCTCTAGCATGTTTCTATGTAGGAGTATGAATTATATCTACTAGCACACTGGACAGTCTACTCCAATATCTATAATTCATATTCCCCCAGCCCATATACATGTATACACATGTGTATTATATTTATGAAGGTCTTATTGTTAAACTCAAGCAGGCAATGCCTTAGGCCAGAACAATATAGATTGTTGACGAGGAACAAGCCTCAAAACCACGAAGTTTGATTTTTGTACTTCCTCACGTTACAGCCATGGTCAAACTTACTCAGCATTTCTTAGCCCAAAATATGTGTTAATAGCAACATGGGAAGCAACACTGTAAGGCATGAATGTCAGGATTGGGTATGATGTTCACACGACTAATGTTTACATCACAGGTTTGAACACAATTACATCTGTCACCCTTTTTACATAACAGAGTCAGACGACCAAAACTACAGGGTGGAGGCCGTCCATGCACTGGTGCACAAATTGCCGGAGAAAAACAGAGAGATGCTGGACATCTTGATAAAACACCTGCTCAAGTAATTCTGTGACTCTTATTGTTCATTTAATGACATGCTAATCTTGTTAAGATCAGCTTGTTCATGTCTTTTTTAAAGTTAATGCTGCTGCTATGTGATTGCTGTTGTAATTGGACTCCCTTGAGTGAGCTTAAGAAAATGGTATGCAGTTTGTCTTTAAGATATGTGTTTATCTATGTGTCAATATGGATGTCTCCAATATGCAGATAATCCTGTCTGCTGTGACCCTAAAACTAGTGATAAAACATTCCATGTCAACTTGTAAACATATGAAGGAATGCATGTTACCTTATAGTATTTTTACTAGTTCTTTAAGTGTGTTAGAATAGTGCGTTTGAAGCCCAGTGCTAGATATGACTAAGGTCAACAAGTTCCCACAGGTCATACTGACTCTCCAGATTATTCCTTGGGGCTCACAATTTTTCTTGAAAATTTTATTTCACGTAGATTAGCGGGTAAGTAAGTAGGCAGATAGGTAACTGGGATGATGGGCAAGTAGATGATAGATAGATAGATGGATGGATGGATAGATAGATAGATGTTGATAGATTATAAATAGATGATACATAGATGATAGATACACACATAGGTAGATAGATGTAGATAGATGATAATAGATAGATAGATAGATAGATAGATAGATAGATAGATAGATAGATAGTGAGATAGATAACTTTGGATTTGTATGATGGGATAATTCGCTGTACTGATTTGCTTTGATGTTGCTTTGATTAGAGCTGGTGATGTAACTCAGTGGGAAAGCATGACCCCCACATTTGCTTGTCTGAGCCTTCTGAGTTTCTGGGATACTGGGTTTTTTATCACCAGGCCTAGATTCTTCTGAATTCAATTCCCAGAATTTTCAAATAAAGCGGGATGTGTATATAAAACTGATTAAGAACTAGTCCTAAGAAATTTATTTGAATCAAAATATAGTGTCAATTCATCTACTCTTAATGGTCTGTTCTACCAGAAGTACAATGCAGAAATACCAAACAGTTTAATGTTTCTCTAGGGAAATTGCCTCTAGCTCAGGAAAAAAATAAACAAAAAATAAAACCCCTAAGACATCTTTCCTTCGGTAATTTGGCTGTTATAGGTATTAGCTTTCATTTGTGTAGTGTTATTATTATCTTGTGATTTTTCTTTAAGTCATTAAAAATACACATTTGTATCCTTATGGGAAGTGGTGTGAGCATGCACAATGCACCTGTGGAGTCAAAGGAGACCTTTCAGAAATCCCTTCTCTCCATCCATCTTGGGGCCCAGGTATCAAACTCAGATCATCAAGTTTGTGTATCAGAAATTACCCTCTGAACCATCTTGCCAGACTCCCCATTAAATCTTCAACTGACATAGATAGACATAGCACATGGTGCCATGTGATAATTCAATGAGTGTTTACACATAGTATATAACTCATTAGATGAAAGTAGTTATTTTTAGCTCCTTAAACATTTGTCATTTTCCAAGGGAGCCTAGGGAGAAGAGATGAGAAGCTCAATAAGAGATGCCAAAATACAGTAGGAGAGTGAGGCTAAGTCTCGTTCTACTGCACAGCAATGTGACCTCTGATGTAAAGCAGTTAATTATTAATCTTATAAATAACTTTCTCCCCTTTTGATCTATTTTCTACTCATACCAATTGGGAATAGGCAGTACCAACTGGAAACTGCCCTCTAGTGGCATATGTAGCTTAATTTTTCCTATACACGGAGATTGATAGAAAAAAAATTCCATACATATTGAAACTTTGTGTTCTTTATTTTCAGAGTATCACTACATAGCCAACAAAATCTCATGACCATCTCGAATCTCGGTGTCATATTTGGTCCAACCCTGATGAGAGCACAGGAGGAAACTGTGGCCGCCATGATGAACATCAAGTTTCAGAACATAGTGGTGGAAATCCTGATTGAGCACTATGAGAAGGTAGCCGGGACCCTCCTCATACTGCCAACTCTATCTTAAGGACACTGTATTGTCTGTGAGCTTTCCTTTGTGGTCTGAGGTCCCTGTAATGCTCCCATCCTGTCAGTTCCTTAAATTACTTCTCTATGGGGACTTTGATTCTTGTTGTCAACTATTTATTCAGTGTTTCAGAGCTCAACGAGTAGCTCAATTCTTCACCAACCATGGCTGTTTAAAGTTCCCTTTTTTAGTGAGTTGTACTCAGTTCAATGCACGGGTTAGGAAGGTAATGCAACATTGCTTGTGTTTAAGTACGTTTTAGTCTTCTCTCTTTATACCTCTGGAATTAGACTCTTATTTGTATACTAATTCCAATATTTTTAATTAAAAAATGAGGTCAGGTGTCATGCACATCTGTGATCTCAGACCTTGAGAATCAGAATCATGGTGTTGTGTTTGAAGCTCATTTGGGATACTTGCAAAAGCCTGTCTTCAAAGGAGGGGTGGGGGATGCTTGGAAGGTGGAATCTTAGATCATTGTAGTCTCCCATGAGATGGTTTCCCACAAAGTAACTATGAAAATAGTTCTTGGAGTAACTATGAAAATGAGAACTTGTGAAAGCCAGATTGTAAATTCTGCCCATTATGTCTGATCTCCTTCTTCTAAGAGAATCAGCCCATCATTTCCTAGTGACTACACAATGATGTCCTTAGTCATTCCATAAGGCTGCAAGCTCACAGTCCCATTAACTGGCCACATCTGAAGGCTATACTCATTGTATTTCTGACAGCTAGCCCTGCCTCCTTGCAGCCTAGAGCCATAAAGATCTCAAGATCTTCCCCTGCATTGCAAGGAGCTACTACACTGGAAGGCACACCAAGTCAAGCCTCTCCTGGTTATACTTTCCTGAGATGAAAGCAAAAAAGAATGCACCATGCATTATGAACAAGCAAAGTTTCTCGATGTAGACATTTGCTCATATTTGATGGGTTCCCTAAAGATATCAGATCTCATTTTCACCATAAGCTATGGGGAACAGCAAAGATGAAACCCCAGAGGTGTTATTCAGTAGATCCTAAGGAAAGCAATAGTTTTTGTATCAGGCCTCTCCTGCACTGCTAGGATGCTTTCCAGAGCCATTGAAGGGTCTATCATGTGGATTCACAGGGCAGTTTCACTCTTTTTTGACCTCAATCCATTTTTCTTCTCTGTAGATTTTTCATACTGCCCCAGACCCAAACATTCCTCTTCCTCAGCCTCAGTCTCGATCTGGATCCCGAAGGACCCGAGCCATCTGCCTGTCCACAGGTTCTCGGAAGCCCAGAGGGAGGTACACACCGTGCCTGGCAGAGCCTGATAGTAAGTGTGCCCATTGCAGGGAGTGGCTCTCCCCATTCTTCCATTTATTCTGACTTCACTTCTTTGGTAATTGGGAATAAATAGATGTTCTTGTGGGTGCTTTCTTTCCTAGCACTTCTCTTCTAGCACCAAGATGCTCACTGTCAGCTTCGTGGTAAGGCTCCTTGGACACACACATTTATTATTGGTACAAGAGGAAAAGAAGTAGTTTGCTCACTGCTCTTTTTTTTGTGGCTGTGATTAAGGACACTGGGTGCTACTTGAGGCAGGTTTTGTCCTGTTGTCAGAGTAGCAGATAAGAAGCTAGAGCATGTCAGACTGAAAAGACATTTTCCAGCTTTCTTTCACATTATGTTCTTAAAGAATTAGCTCTTGGATGTCAGACTGTCCCAAAGAGCATAAGGAAATTTAAAAAAAGCCAACAGCACACAGGAAATCGCTAACTTATTCTGAGCCAAGCCTCCAGGAAAGGTGGACCACTGCTTGAGCCTACCACAGACATTAAACTATGGTGATTCTCATTTGATGTGTTTTCTGCCAGGCCCCCAGCGTTACCCTGTGGTTCATATTTAATAGAAAATTGTCCAGTAAACTTTGTCTTTGGTATATTTGTGAGATTTAATGTAATGTCTCCGACTTCTGATACTTTTACTTTTAGAAACATTAAAAAATAAAACTAGTTAAATGGAAGACTAGACAAAAATTGTACCCTTGAGTTACACCCCAACAGCCAGTCTTTTGTGTTACTGTATTCATAGTAGGAATATGAAAAAAAAATCTTTTCTTCCAAAACTGAGAGCAGCTTATAATTTGCTGGTGAGATTCAATGGTGCCTTTGAATGTCATAGACCTGATACCTTGTAACTCAGAGCTACCTGTGATCAGGAAAATAAAAGAAGGCAAAAATAGGTCTCTAATAGAAATAGGTCTTTTCCATTGGTTTTTAAAACTCCACAGTACCATGAAGGGCGCCTGTTTCTCTTATTTCTCAGTCCTGTGCCACAGGCAATTTTTGTTCAACTTCAAGTGAGTCCAAAAATTCTTCAAAGATCCACATCCATCCACAGGGGCAGCTAGTTCATAGGGATGTGTAAAAATCATCCTGGAGGATGTATGGCAAGTCACATTCGCCACCATCAGAGGTGGACTTTAAAGCCTTTCTCTAGGACTGAGGAATAGTCTACTATGCCAGGTAAAAGTCCACCATGCCAGTGGGACAGATGGCCATGAAAGGCGTGATGGACAGATTGCAAGACTGCTTTGGTAGTGCTGTTTCATGTTAATGACTCATAATCACCGTCACTTTTGTCTCCTCCTCAGGTGACTCCTACAGCAGCAGCCCAGATAGCACACCCATGGGCAGCATTGAGTCGCTGTCCTCCCACTCCTCTGAACAAAACAGCACCACAAAGTCCACTTCCTGCCAGCCCAGGGAGAAGTCAGGTGGGATTCCCTGGATCGCGGCCTCATCATCTTCCAATGGACAGAAAAGTCTGGCTCTCTGGACGACTAGTCCAGAATCAAGTTCTCGAGAAGATGCAACCAAAACAGATGTGGAGTCAGATTGCCAGAGTGTGGCCTCAGTCACCAGCCCAGGGGATGTCTCTCCCCCCATAGACTTAGTCAAGAAAGGACCCTATGGGCTCTCGGGACTGAAAAGATCCTCTGCTTCCTCCTCTCTCAGATCCATCTCTGCAGCTGAAGGTGAGCAAGCCAGGAGCCCATGCTGGATAGCATAGTCCCAATGTTGCTGGCTGGCCCGTTCAGGGTGACTAATCAGGGACAAGGTTAATGGGGAAATCACCCAAGCTTGCCTGCTTTGTTCTTGAGCTTAGCTTTTCAAACTTCTTAGCACTGTGACATTTTTCCCCTGAATCTTTCCATCTTTGGGGGGGGGGTGATGTCTTATAATTGCTGTAGATTTTGATCTCCCTAAGTGATGGACTGCTATACCCAAAGAACATTCTGTACCTTCCTGTTTCTTGGAGGAAAATGCTGCCTTTTGTTATATACGGTGCTGTGTTTTGGCTATTATTTTGGCAAATAGCACATTGCCTATTTTCTTGGGCTTTCTTTGTAGGAAACAAGAGCTACAGTGGATCCATTCAAAGCTTAACTTCTATAGGCTCCAAAGAGTCACCCAAAGCCACACCAAACCCAGAGCTGCCTCCAAAAATGTGCAGGAGGTTAAGGCTAGACACTGCCTCCAGCAATGGCTACCAGCGACCTGGCTCAGTGTGAGTTAGAATGAGTTTGTATTCACTGTGTCTCCTAATGGTGCAGAGGGGTTGCGTCTGTACTAAAAGAAACTGGGGGTTCTATAGTTAAATGGCTCATCTATAGATCTGGTACCTTTAGCTTCTGTAACGCTCCATTCACTTCAGTAAGGAATGTAAGAGTTACTATAGGCTTAGGTTATCACTACTATCATGGGTTATTGCTTCACAGGCTAGCCTACATTGAGAGTCATGACCTAATGGAAGGTATATATACATATTAGAGTGATTATGGCCTTTAAAGCTAGTAACCTTTTATTAAAACTTTGAGCTCCCCCAGTATGATTGCTCCCAACAAGTGAGGGTTTTCTATCTCCACAAGGTGAGAGACAACCAGGTTCACAAAGGCAACTGGAAGTGGGCACTCATTAACACAGTGCCAGAGAATAAAGACTGGAGAACATAGCACATAAGTGGGAGCAGACAAGGGTACAGAGGGATGAATGGGAACCTGAAGAGACAAGTTATTAAAATCCAGCCAGGAAGCTCTTCCTCCTCTGCTGCCATGTTCCTGGCAGTTGCTGAGCATTTGTGGTGTCTTTGAGACCGCACCGAATGTCCTCACATGAATGGTCTCCTCTTAAGGTCTGCAGTATCGTTGCCACCAAGACTGGCAGTATGAGGAAGCCTTCTTCAGAGACCAGAACAGATGTGTAAATGTTTAAGTGCCCTGGGTTCCCTGACAGTCAGATTCCCAGTGCAGTGATCATCTGTCATATAAGGGTCTTCCTGACATTTTCATTATTTATTGAAGGTTTAGTAAGGCCTTTTCGCTAAGCTCATCTCCATAGGAATGGGCTCATAAATTGTTCTGCACATAACTGTCTTTCTGTGTCCTTAGTTGCAGAGTGTGTCCAGCATCCCCTACCCATCTCCAGAAGTCCAACTAGATGAATCTGTTTGCAAGTCTGTTTCCTTGGTATTTAGAAAAGCTATTAAAAGAAATTAAAATTTAGATGACTAGTCAAGGGAGATGAGAGAATATATATTTTATCCTTTAGGAGACAGAAAACCTTCTGGGTTTTTTTTGGGGGGGAGGTCTTCTGAGTTAAATGGGAAGTGGTCTTCAGAATTATCTGTTACAGTTCAGTGAAGAATACTAATTAAAGATTGGGGCCAGTGAGATGGCTCAGTAGATGAAGGGGCTTGCCACCAAACCTTAAGGACCTGAATTCCATCCCAAGGCATACATGGTAGAAGGAGAGGACCAGCTCCTAAGTTGTCCTGTGACCTCTCCATGCATGCAAAAACTTATTTAATTAATAATAATTTAATGACTTAATTAGAAAGATTATTTAAAGGCAAATTTAGAGCCTCCTTCGTGGAATTTAAATTTCTGTGTGTGAATTTATCAAGGTCGCTTTAACTACACTTGCTCCCGTTGCTCTGTAGCGGGTACTTCCACCTTGCCCTCCCCCCATCCAACACTCACCCTGTGACTAAGCAAGATGCAAAACAGCACATTCATTTAGTAGACACAGTATTCAGAGGGTTTTTTGTTTGCTTGTTTGTTTTTTATCCTTTTTGTGTTATAGCAAAATATCCACCTAACAAACACAGGAAATAATCTCCCTCTGCAGTCAGAAAGAACAACAGCTCTTCCCATCGTGTCACCTATGATTTCTTCCTTACTGATTCATTCACAGGAGCCAATAGCATGCTTCCTGCTGGGAGCCAAGTGGGAGAGAATGTTCTCTCTGCTGCGACCTCTGTTTTCAGAGGTAAAAAGGATGAGGACAGTAAGAGCCCAGGGAGCAAGCTGTAGGTCTATTATAGTCTCAGGCTCTGAGAGCCCCAGGCTGCAGCTAGGACTCTTTCACATTAAAGCAGAAAGCAGTTCCATTGTGGTTCCATTTTAGATAGCAGTTCAAAACTGTCTTGTTTTGTTTGCACATAGTCCTGAATATTCCATTGAACAGAATGCCTTTTTTCTGATTGACTTCATAAAAATATGAAAATATTGTAATTCTCTTAATATTGTTTTTAAAATATTACTCAACACATTTAAAAATGTTTTTCAGAGTGGCAGCAAAGGCTCAACTATTTGAAAATGCTGGGTCCCTCAAGCCAGTTTCTTCTGGACGGTATGTTCTGAAAAGCGTTAACACACTAACTACATAAATTAGCAGGGGGCACTGCATTGTGCTGATACAACACAATTTGTGACAGGTGCGACCTCAGTTTTTCAGATAATGAAATAAGCCAGTGTCCAGTGGCCTTTAACAGGAAGAGTATGTCAGCAAACAGCATTGTATCAGATTTTTACCATGATGTCTTTCTTCTGAACTGCTTGGAAAAGAATTCTAGCTCTACTGTAACTCAGTTATAGAGTGCTTGCCTGACATACACCAGGCCCTGGTTTGAGCCCCAGCCCATCATAAACTAGATGTGGTAGCACACCTATGATCCTAGCACACAGGAGGTGAAGTCATGAGGAGCAGAAGTTAAGGATCATTCTTGGCTACATGACAAGTTTCAGGCCAGCCTGGGATACATGAAGTCCTGTCCCCACTCTCATCCAGGATTGTAATCAAATTTTCTAAGAATGGAAGTTACTGTAGCTTGTCTCTTAGTACATGTCTAAAGATAGTAATTTTAGGGAGTCAATTGTCAAAAATATATTATTGATTTTTAAAAGTTATTGCTTCTCTGAAAGAATCTTCCAGAAAATGCAGCATAATACAGCACAGTATTGCAGAGCTAACTAGCTAAGGAGCCTCTGTTTCTTCTGAATAGTACTTGGCTCCATTTCCAGTGCTGTTGCTCTGCTCCTTGCTGCTTCTGTCTCAAGTTCCAGTTTCCTCTCTCTCCTCTCTCTCTCTCTCTCTCTCTCTCTCTCTCTCTCTCTCTCTCTCTCTCTCTTCTCTCTCTCTCCAAATTCCTCTAATCTGCCGAGAACTTTGGTTTTAATTTGAATAATGGAATCGATTGAAAGAGGAGGTATTCCACATAAACACATAAATGAGCTCACGTATAAAACAAACCTGCCTCACCTCCTCATCCGTTCAGATGCACTGGAGTATTCTGAGCTTCCACAACTGCATAGTTGCTGTATATGTATGTGCATGTGCATGTGTCTGTGCATGTGCATATGTCTTTTGGAAGCCACTCAACCAACGGTTCTTGGTGTTAGTTTTTGATTATACTCATGCTGTTGCTTATTGTTTTTTGTCAGTTTTGCAAAAAGTGTGTGAACTTTTGAGCAAGCCTGTCTTAAGCACACACAATCCTATGATATTATCCGCACTGTTATGGTCAGGCTCTTGCAAGTCATTGCACAGAACTTTAATAAGCCAGGCCTGTTCACCTGCCCTTGGTAGGCTAATTAAAGAGACAGGAAATAGAGGAAAGCAGAGAGATGAGATTTATACAATGTGGACACATTCTGGAAGAGGAACAAATAAAGAGGCCTGGTAAACCCCCCAATGGGTCCCTTTTTGGGGATGCAACAAAAGATTTCATTTAAACACAGGGCAAGAGCTATTTATAACTAAGCATTCCTGGTCAAGGAATGGCCTGTCTCATCATCGCCTATCTCTTACAAGGTGGTTTACTAAGTTGTCAAAACTGTGTAAAAATCTCTCCCAGGAGGAGAAGGGTCCCTCTGGGGTACCAGGCTGCTGCTTTTCCACTGTCCAGTAGGATCACCTGGAGGAACTCCAGTACCTGAAACCCATTGTTTCAGTAGTGACAACCAAAGGGAACACAAGTGTCCGCCTTAGGATCCTTTCTGCCTGGATGGTTATAGGGACATGCTAGTTATTAGGGGTAACAATGACCTTCTTGGCCAAAGCCTGAAATATAGTTTGCATGTTGGTTTGGGGTTTGTCTGGTTTGAATTCCTACATGGAATCACACTGCTACTTTAGTAGGATGATTGCTGCACTGCATGAAGCCCACGCCAGAACGCTCACACATACCAGTCTAAGTGTCATCGCCTGCTTCCTTCCCGAGAAGGCACAAGGTTCTGACTGCCATGCCACAACAAACATCATTTCCATTTCTTTGAGATTGTTGTTGCTTTCTGCCCTTAGTGTAGAGACATAACCTTGTACTTCTGCTTGTCTGTGGGTTGCAACCCCTTTCACAGGGGTCACATATCACACATTCTGCATATCAGGTATTCACATTATGATTCATAACAATAGCAGAACTGCAGTTATGAAGTAGCAACAAAATAATTTAATGGTTGGGGAAAACCACAGCACTAAGAACTGTATTGAAACATCAGGAAGGTTAAGAACCAATAGAGGAATTGCTCCACTAGATGGAGCCTTGCTATTATAAAGTGCTAAGTCGTCTTCATGTTAAGTAAAAATTGAACAGCAAGCCTCCCTCTCTTTCCATAAAAAGATTGGTTCTAAGACCTTTCTTCCAATGCACAAAATTCATGGCTGTTTGGCCTCTCATACTCCATGTGTGGTATTTGCACAACACCTACTTATGATATAGCCATCACTAGAATATTTACAATACCGAATGTATACATGCTCTGTGAACAAATATTATATCTGTTTGGATTGGGAATGCTCATGAGAAAAGGATCTGTATGTGTTCAGTCAGATGCCTTTCTTTCTGAACACTTCAGTGTGGTTGGTTGAGTATGTGTTTGAGGAGGAGCCTCAGGATACAGAAGCTGACCAGGACTGTAATTATAAAGATAACCCATGAATATTAGCAAAGCAAGCTGTTAGTGAAGTCAGAGAGCTGTTTTATGATAAAGACACAATTAGAGGTTTAATAAACAGCCTATGCATTTGTAATAATTCTGTATATTCTAAAGCTGAAATCTACTTCAAATAGGCTTCAGCAGAGATGTCTATGTTCCCTTTGTCAGCCAATCCAAGTACCTAGGAACTATATTCTTAATTTTCACTGAGATATATACACTGGGCCACACATCACTCTCAGGGTCAGGTGGACTCTCATTCAAACTTTTGGTCCACCATTTGTAGTGCCACATAGTTATGCATTTTAGATGTCCATGTTTCCTATCTAAAATGAAGATCATAATTCTGTATTTACCAAAATGGCTGTGAATATATTCAATAACGTTTCTGAAATATATGGCTGATGCCTTGAAGACAGTCTCTACTTCAATAATAACTATTATTAAAGTTAGTTGTGTGAAATATTCAAGCTTCTAATGATTGTGTTTCTGAGCTTGAAACACACCAGACTCTCCTGATGCCCTTTTGTTCTGTTGAGTGAAACTGAACTCCACATGAGGCCCTTCCCCTGACTGATCGCCCCAATACATGCTTGGTGTTACTTCTAAGGAGCTCAGAGAGACCCCTGTCATGGACACTGAGAGCTGACAGAGTGAGTAGAAGCCAGGGCTGTCTAGAAACCATTTTAGTGGATGGTCTTGAGCCAAACAAACAAACCAAAAATCAGCTTCACCTCTAAGCACCATGTAAGCTCTGACTGTCACAAAAATCAATAAAGATGTGCACAGATCACTCAAGTGGCTTTCCAGAAACTGAGGAAGGGAGAGGAGAATTGATCATTTTCGGTGGAATGGTTGAGACTCAGGAGGGTTGAAACTTGTCAGGAGGACTTTTCAGGGCTGTGACCAAGATGGACACAGGCTTGGAGTACGCAAGTAATAGGTAGGAAGAGAAGGATGCCAAGCATCTGAGGCTAAGCTCAGGAGAATGGGAATTCAGCTCCTAAATTCTGCTTCGTGTTTGAGGAGCATGTGGGCAGGTGAGACAGCTGCAAATTGGCTCTGGGAGGAGAAGAGAGCATGGGTTTCTGTAGCATATAGAAACCTATAGCCAGCAGTGGCTCTACACACAGGAAGGTGCCAGAGCTTAAAGAGTGAAAAAGGAAGAGCAGCAGTGGTCTTGGGAAAGTAAACTAGTCCCACTATTGAACCAGGCAAAGATTAATAAAGAGTGGTGGGGAAAAAGCCTGGCCTGCGTAGTAGAAGTTGGGAAGAATGCCAAGATCTCTAGAACACCATTGAATGTTTCTGATGACTATGGGATTACCCTCTGCTTATCTGTAGATAATAGGATAGCAGGTGACCAGAACAGGAAGCTGAGAGGTTATAGGGTACCAGGGAATCCATCAAGTCAATAAAGCCAGAAATGACCTTGTCTTGGGCTCTGCTGGTAGAAGACATGGAGAGTGGAGTTGGGAGTGTGGCAAGTCTTTTGGGATATAATTAAATGTGGCAGAGGAAAGGAGACTTGTCTGGCGACTTCCTCCCTGACCAGCATTTGCTGGTGGAGTTTTAGTGACAGAGGCTCTGGCTACACAGAGCATTTGGTGCTCACTGTAGGGGTTTGCTGTTGTTGCTTTTAAGAGGTGATATGAGTACCTTTCTGGGTTGCAAAGGATCCACTTACATCCATCATCACCCAGACAATGAGATGAGGGACGCTGACTGTTCATCTGCAACCTCCACTGTTATTCTTCTAATATCACACCTACTCAACATATTTACTTCTGTAAATATGTACACTTCTGTGTCTTAGGTAACCTGAAAATTAAAATGGGGGAGAAAACACAACAAAAGTAAAAACAAAACCATAAGAAAGCAATGTGCTTATCAGCTTTCTAACAAACCATGGCATACTTGGTTGTTGTTTTTGAAGACTGGATTTTTCTTTGTAGCCCTGGGAGTCAGGGAACTTGCTCTGTAGTTCAGGCTGACCTCGATCTCACAGAGAACTGCCTGCCTCTGTCTCCCGGTGCTGGAAATAAAGGCATGCACCACCACTGCCCAGCCAGCTCACAGTATATTTAAAACCAGCCTATGCTGTTGGCTTCCAGTTGTGTTGCCTCCTGTGTAGGAACACAAGAAGAGCTTCCAATGCATTATGGTGCACAGGGTGTAATCTGGTGACAACAGGATCACACACAGTTTATGAAGTATACATTGATGTGGACCAGTTTGTACTCATCTTTATATTACATCCTAATTACCATTAAAATTAATTAAGAGTAGTTTTAGCAACTTGATATCACCAGGTTGCATATCATGAATGCCCTCCCCTTTTCTGAGGAGACAGGGAGGACTGGAGGGGACGGGGATGAGTTGAGAGGGAGAGATAGGAAAGAGGGAAGGAGGAGAAGCTGCTCTCGGAATATAAAGTAAATAAATAAATAAATTAGTTTTACAAAGTAGTTTTAGCTATATTCAAATCGAATGTTGTTTTTATAAACTGCCTTGATCTTTCAGCCAAGCCAAGCCATGTACTCCTGCAAAGCAGAGCACAGCCATGAGCTGTCCTTCCCCCAGGGGCAATCTTTTCCAACGGTGAGTATCTGTCATTTACTGAAGTGACTCATCTAGGGAGCATAAAGGAATGGTAGCACAGTTACACAGGGTTCAGATTCCATCCCAAACCCCAGCTCTCAGATCTGTCTCAGTGAACACATCTTACTAAATCCGAGTCTCCATCACGGGAGCCTTTACTCACAGGACAGACAGGGTAGTGCACTCCTGAAGTTGGGTAGGAGGGCCAGTAGTTTGAGGACAGCCAGGCTACATACTGAGTCTTACAAGTATATCATGTTTACAAAAACATATAGAAGGGGGCTATTTTAGACAAATATAGTTTATCTAATTGATTGTGTGAGTACAAAGAACCTTCCAAGTTGAAAGGGGCACTGATAACATGAGTGCATTGAATCTTAGCTGATTGTTTAGTTTGCAGGAATTATTTGAAGCTAGTGTCATTGGAGTAACATTTATTTGTTTCTTTCTTTGACCAGTACACCCATCAGTGGAGCCAGGGTGGCTAAAGGCGACTTATGAAGGCAGAACAGGACTAGTCCCTGAAAACTACGTTGTCTTCCTCTAATAATATTAGTGGATGGCAGTATCTTCATGGTATCCATGGTAACACATAATACGTGCTATAATTTTATCTGACACAGATATGAGGGACCAGCCACTAAACGAAACATCTATGTGTCTCAAGTTTTTCACCAGCAGACTACGTAGCTCCCAGGATGGAAAGAGAAACACAGATATTTGCATCATAGCTGTTCTTTTGGCTGTTTTCTTTCTTTAAAATATGCTTGCTTTTTTTCCCTTTGGATAAGAAGTGATTTTTTGAGAGTCTGCTCTCTAAAGCAGTTGCAGAATCCTAGATCCCAAGCTCAATTTGGAAATCAGAAATGTGCTGTACCCATGTTAAGATCTGTTCCTTATTGCCTGATAGTCTCTGGGGAACCTTGAAATTATTACTTTAAAAATGTAATTTAAATCGTCCATTTATTACTTTTGTTTTTTTTAAATATACTGCTTTTATATGTGATTGTTTTGCTGGTCCTAAACATTTCAAGAAAGTCAGTCCTTGTTTTATCTTAACTATATTTTGTTTGTTTTTTAAAATAATAGTATTTGAAAGCAATAATGTATATGAAGTCTGTAAAGTAAGCCGAGTGTAAGTCAAACACTGATTCTACCTTAAGCAGTCCATCCAGAATATTAGATGGCTTCTCTGGCTTCTGAGCAAAAGTCAGAGAAACAAGTCTATAAAGCCTGTAAGTAAATAATTTGTTGCAGGCTAAATTTGACTTGTGAAGCACAGATTAACAACCCTTCCTTTAGAAGTCATGTAAACCTATCTTGGGACTTTTATGAAATTTTCCATTAAAACACACATGTTAATAAATCACATGTGCATATCTTTTGCTTCCTGTCAGTATCATGACATTGTAGTGACATTGTGGGTGATTGTGGGGTAGCATGCAGCTGGCCCACGTGAAATGCCAGTGCCTCCAAGTATTTTAATGATGGGGAAGTTTTGGCCTGAGATGCTCTTGTGCAAATGATACAGGTATTGTTTGCAAATCTGAATTGGGGAACTGTGCCTTCTAAACCTCTTTCAGTGAAAACAGGAAACAAACACCAAAGTACTCAATTCTCAGACCACGAAGTCTGCTTTTTAAAAAAGATTTATTTATTTATATGAATGTTTTGTCCACACGTGTGTATGTGTACTACATGTATGCCTTTTACCCACGAAGGTCAGAAAAGGGAGGCAGGTAGTCTTGAACTGGAGTTACAGAGGGTACTGAGTTATGAATAGGACTTGAAATCAGGTCCTTTGGAAGAGCATCAAGTACTCCTAACCCCTGAGCCATCTCTCCAGCACCAGACCACAGAGTTTGATAGCAAGCCATCATTGTTAACAGGAATGGGATTTACAAGGTTTTTTTTTTCCAATGGCATTCAGTCATATCTTTCCTATGAGCTCCACTGAATTATAGTTCTCATACAGCAGAGAGGTATTTACTCTCCATTATTAGGTTATCAACAAAGGGTTCTGTATCAGCCACTTCTTCTATCATAACCTACTGCAATAATTCCAACATATAATTCTTATGAATATCTACAATCACAAAAAGTCTTCCCCATAGCCTAAAAGGTTGTCTCCCCAGAGCCTCTCCAACTGACCTTGTTATCCAACTGACTTCTTCAACATTTTCTTTAGTTCATACACGCACAGGTGTCTAAGGAGCTGCCAAGCTATTGTTCCATGTTCTAGCCTATAGTCTCAGTTCATTCAGCATTACATCAGTATTTCTAGAGAAAATAAGCAGAGAATACACACAGTGCTGTGCATCAGTGCATTTATGCTTTTAAATGAAATAAGATAATGGATTAGAATTAATGAGTAGAGAGTAACCGTTGGCAGAAATGCATCCAGAAATAACACCAGTGAACTGAAGGCAATGGGTGGAAAGCGTCTCTTAAAGACTATGATGTGATAGGAAACTGATGAAAGTTTGGCTCTTTTTTTTTTCTTTGCTCCTTATTCTAGTCCCTGTATACTGCTGTGAGGTATTGCTAAACCCCTTGGTCAAGGTGGGTACCTGGTGGCTTTCAGTATACTAATGGCATTGCTGTCTCTAACCATTTTCTGGGACAGAAGGTAGTCTTTACAATGCACCAGTGGCCTATCTATAGGGCTTTCTGTTGAAGTCCTTTGTCATCAGCCTCTTGCATCACGTTAGATCAGGACCCCTGAAGGGAAGCTGCTTTGCTCTCAAAGACCAACTTGACAGTAAAGATCCAATATCGTTCTCCACTGCTGCTGCACAAAGAAATCACAACTTTTCATTTTATTTTCATGTAGACCTGAACATTCCTGCCTCCCAATTGTCTGTGAGCTAACCCACAGATGCTTACTGAGAACGGAGAACTTTGTGGGATATGGGTATGGAATTCTGCTCTCCTTTCTGATGTTGAGATCTACTCTGTGTCATTATTTGTTGAGGTTCTTTCCCTGAAACAAGACATAAACATGCTGGTTCATGTTGCACTTGTGTTTGCAATTGTAACTTTTTAGAATTTTTTCTTCATGTTAATTACATATATAAGGAAATCCTGATATATGGGAGAGAGGCTAAGGACGCTTTCCCGCTGAAGTACGTATCCTACAGATGAAGCATGCAAAATGAAGGTGTTGTTCTGGAGTGCATGGAAGGTGTTCTGGGCAGGAGAGCATCGCCGGTGATGGAAGAGTCACATCCGAAACTGTGATATTGCTGATGCCATGAAGAACTTTACCTATTCAGAAACAATGGGATGTGTTAGAACTGTCATAACCACACTCTGAAAGCTACAATAATCCACCCAAATAAATGCCTGTAGTTTGATCACTATAAGGATGGCTTCGGGGGATTGATGTAATTCCCTTGGGTGTTCTGTGCAAGTATCCTTGGGTTTGAACCACTGATGTATTTGACAGGTGGCTTATGCTGCCATCCCATTCCATTTGGTTCTTACGAGTTAGTCATTCAACTGAACGATTTTCCTAATATATTGTGTGTCAGTATCTGAAAAGTAAAATAAACTTTCAATCTCGCCAGTGCCCGTGAAGAAACATTGTCTCCTTGTTTGCTGATGTGGTTCATTGTGAATACTTCAGTCCTACCTATAACACAATGACGGACTTTATCAGGGATGATGTGTTAAAGAGAGGACAGATATACTTTATATTTGTTCTAATTCCCAACTACCGAGACTCCAAGTAGTGACAATAAAAATACATGAGACTTCCTCCATGTTCTCTTTTGTAGTTACCCTTCCATATATTGTCTGCCTTCAGAACACAATCTATGTCGAGAATACATGAAATCTCTCTGTTCTTCTATGAAGACTCCTTGCTGCTAACTTCTCTCTCAACTTTACATCTTCCTCTTACACAGAGGCTAATTAGAAAAGTTGCTCAGATCTCAACTCAAAATGGTAATTGGTAGTGCAGCCTGAGTATGCTTTATCTAGAAAGAGCTAAGCCTTTTAGATTGTGGAATATTGTGGATAAATAAGATACCTTATGTTCTAACAGATACTCTAAAATATGCATATGTTGCACGGATGAGACCCAGCTCAAATCAGGAAATTCATTTCTGGTTCATACATTTGTTATACATATCTTAAAAGTCCTTTCAAGCCATATTTTTAATATGTACAGAGGCAAGTTTCACAGACTGGAATTTTCCAGTTGTAGAATCATGCAAGTCCTCAAAATAGGTTTAGGGTTTGTGTACCGAGATCCTTTTCTGTGTACCAGCATCTGTCTTGTTGGTTCATAGTTAATAACAGGCATTTATCAACTTCCTGACTATTTCATGTTCTTCCATCACTATAATTATCTTCCTGTTTTGAGTGGTAGTACCTTTGGAAAAACAGGTTTATGAATGACACGATGGATCAAGCACTTGAGTGATGCCTAAAACAGAATGGTAAGACAGCTACATCTATCTTTTTAAGAAAACACAGTAGGAGTGTTGACAGCACTCACTAAAAGACACTTGGCAGGAAACTGATCAGTATCTGTACAACCAGTGTGTGTAAACTTCAGTATGGATGAGTGGCCTGGCAGGTTATGTGTCATGGGTGTGGCAGGGCTTAATGTCATTCCTCTCTTCATGACAGGCTAAGCTTGTTGGTGGGCATTTCTTAGGGCTATAGGGAGAAGTTGAGTATTTGCGCTTCCTGAATAAGCCTGAGAGGCAAGAAGTATTTTTCATGATTCAGGACATTCATGAGAGGTCTGCTTGAGGAAGTGAAGTGTAGGAGGGAGGGATTTGTAGCTGAGGGTCCCAGGACACCTCAGTTAGATGGTGGTGTTCTCTCCATTGGCCATCTCTTACCAGTGCCTCCCATAGTCTGTGCCCTTCCATGGTTGATATGGAAGCTATGGCTGAATTTACTTACCTCTGTTGAAGACTGCACTGCTCTCTGCACTACAGCACGGTGGAGGTTCCTGTGCCCTAGTATGTCTTCTCTCACCTACTTTTTGAAGAAAATGGCGTGTACTTTGCTGGATCTGGGAGCACCACATGTTCATAGCCCATGCTTAAAACCCACAGTACCACACATGCCATTATAAATAGAGACTAACAGAGAAGATACCCGTATCTTCGTTCGTAATCCATTTATGTAGTGTTCAAGTTTGAGGTGCCCTGTCTATGTAAAAGTCAGATATTTATTTAGGTACCAAACCAGGAGCTCCTTTGTAGCCATTAACATGAAGAATTAAGTAATAAATATGATGAAAATTATAGTCAATAAACTATCGTGCTGACTTTTTGCTTATTTTGTAGTGTTTCTGTATTCATTGCACTCATGTTTTCCTAATCTAAGTTGGCATAATAGCTTTGCTGTACATTTATACTGTGTCTCAAGTGACTTTAAAAATAAGCTATATATAAGCACATTCTAACTTAGTCTTTGCACTTGAAGACCCACTCCAATGGAGAGTATTCTGGACGTCATGTGAGCAAGACCCAGGTTTTCAGTCAGTTTGGTTTAGTTAAGTGGGAAATCATATGAGTACTTGGCGATCTTCTCTTGATAAACTAGAACAAGAGGTTAGGAGCATATTTCTCATGATATTAATAATTCACATATCTGATCAGAGATCAGAAATGGGCCACAGTAACAATAACAGCCTGTTGTGGTAAACCTTCAACTCCAATAAGTCCATGCGAGGAAGACACAACTCAGTTATATATTTATAAACTGCATGCCTTCATTGGGCAGATTTGCCTCTACACCACTTTCTTCCCAGCTAAGAAATCCCTGCTACTTCCAGTTACTCCAAGCCGTGTGCTTTGGCTCCATCTTCCTTCCAACTTCTCTTCCTCTGCCCTCCTCCATTCACCGTCTCCTCCAACTCCTCCTCCCCTCTTCTTCCTGTCTTGCCAGGAAAATCCACCTCCTTATTTTCGCCCAGCGATGGGCTATTTGTCATCTTTATAAGCCAATCAGATAATTAAGGGAAATTCCTCTACAACAGCCTGCGCCCGAATTTTTTTTTTTCAAGAGTTCAGGTCCCAGGATCAATGTCTTGTAGAGGAGCAGCTATGTGTTAGAGCAATGTCGATCTTACACCTTTCAGTTCAGCTCAGGGTCAGCTGAATGAACTCACCTGACTGAGATGCCCTAAACAGCTCATTTGTAAATCTGCTCAGCCCCGTTGTCTCAAGTTTTTGGCAAAGTCACAAAACATAATAAATTATTGTAGTAAGCCAGCTAAATTCAGTGTGGCTTGTTATAGAGTAATAGAAATTAAAAGTGGTTTCAGCATAAGGCCAGAGCCCTAGATTTCTTTAAGCTCAGACTGGGAAGAAGGAAAAATGTCCATGCAAACATGAGACCCTCAGTCAAAATCCCTAGCTGTGTGCAGTAGTCCCCAGTGCTCCTGTGAGATGGGAGGAAAAGACAAGAGAATCCTGAGAAACTCATGGGACCTAGCTTTGTTCATGTAGTGCTGAACAATGAGGAGAACCTGTCTGAAACAGGACTGAAGGCAAGGACTCCAGGCAGCCATAGGTTGCCTTTGACCACACTTGTGTACCATATGTATACCTGCACTCACACATCCAAACTTTGTATGTGTGAACATGTATGCATGAATGCACATGCCCATGTGCACTCACGTGAGCACACACATACATTCACGCACACGTGTTCACACATACACCGTATATACACAGATGCACAGGAGTGCATACATACATCATCCACATACACAAAGTCTCATTTAGAATGATTTTCTCAGTCTCTTCTCTCTAGCTGCATATGGTAGTGACTGGTGCTCCTTGTGGCCTCTCCTTTTCTTTTTCTCTCCAAATAGAAGTCTCAGTTCTTAGTAGAAGATAAAAAGGCTGAAAATGAAGTTCACATTCCCTCTTGGCTCTATGACCAAGTTGATAGGGAAATATACACATGACTTCCTTGCTAGTTCTTAAGGGCTTGCTGCTGAGACAAGGATCAAATTTGTGTCACAACAGTATGTAGAGTTCAGATTGGCAAAGCAACAAAAAAGAACTGTTGGTCTTTACACAGTTCCACAGAAGAGAATGGCATTTACCAGCTTTTGACATTGTGACAGGTTGTCATCATTTATAAAGTTTGTGCTTGAGACCCTTATATTAGAGCCCCCCCAATCTCATAATGTTTGTATTTTGTATCCTTGGGCACAAGTGGCCCATTGGTTTCATAAATGAAAGAGAAAGCTGGATGTTTTCTGTATTTGCTTAGATCCCTTGTCTATTATATGTAGTTGAATTCTTATGTCAACTGTTACATTCGGGTTCCTACAGTCTCACCATCTTGGCAGCAGTCATGGCCAGGAGAAGTTGCACATATATCTCTCCCAGGTGCTGCTCTGCCTTGCATGGGACTTGGAAAGATACGTGATTGGCTGCTCAGCTTGAGGAGTTAGTCATGGGCACATATGATCCCACAGGTGATGAGAAACTGTACCCTGCTGCAAAGCGTGTATATAGCTCAAATACGTGCTAGACTGAGGAAAAGTTTCCAAGTCTTGTCTCCTTGACTGTGCATGGCACCCTTCACTGTGCTTTCATTGTAACCATGCCCGGATCACGTCTAATCCTCACATGTTTCGAGTCTACCAGGCCATGAGTTCCATGCAGTCACATCCAACAAGCATAGGCAGGATGAATTATCTGTTCACTGTCTGGGCTCTCTTTTTCTTTAATTAATCTTAGAACTTCTGTAGGTCTGTTTGAAAGCCACATCTCCTGCCCTCCCTTGCAAAATAAGGCTTGCTGGATACTTTTCCAACCAATGGGATGCAAGCAAATGTAAATGCATATCTCCAGGAAAATCTGCATTCCTTGTAGTAAGGGCTACCCTTTTCCTCCTGTGATTCTCCTTCACCTTGTCATTCCTAGAAAACAGATGAGAGACTGAAGGCAGAGCACTCTGTGGCCCTAAAATTAATGCAAGAAAAATCATAGAACAAGTCACCAAACAACCCAGTGTGGGTAGCTACAATTTGATTGTTTTGTGAGGAAAGACTCTTATTTGGTTAACTACTGCAGCAGTGTTTATTTTAGTCCAGTTTGGAAAAAAAATGCCATGCTTCCCTATCAATCTATTAAGTCATTCCACACCATCAGTGGAATGCTACATGTAGCATAGGGCTGAGAACTACTTATTGTCACCCATTTTAGAAAGAGCTAGAACTCTGGTACAGGAGGGTCTGTGTTTGTGAGATATGACCACCTATACAATGTACTTTAGATCTCTATTCAGCGTGTGCCTCCTTCTATATCTATGTTCAGTGGTTAAAATAATAAATTCAAAGGCATAGCACAACTGTAAGTGTTTTGCTTATAGTAAGGCTATTTATACATAATGACAGGAGACTATGAAATGTCTTTTTGAAGTGTTACTCATGGAAGCAAATAGCCCACGGCATCACCAGTCCCCTTCAGTGCAATCTACAGGATAAATGACCTCTCAGTGCCTAGTTTTAGACACCCACTTCTGAAGGACATCTCTGCTTCAGGTGCATGAAGAGAACTCATAGAAATCAAAGAGAGATTTGGGAGGCTAGGAAAGGTAGACCCCGGGGTGGGGGGAGTGGGAATAAAGGTGAAAGCTGAGGACATTTAGGGGCTCATCTATTGTCAGATGAGGAGTTTGTCAGGAGAAACTTAGACTGCAGAGCCACTTGGGGCCACTATGTTATCAAATGTTGAGAACATTACATGTGAAGCACCCTTCCCTCCTAGTTCTCATGAACACTGCTGATAATCCCTGTGCAGGTGATTGTGCAGTGAGTGGCTCTGTTTCTTAACTGCACCAGCGGATTTGGCTAAGAAAGACATTTCACAGTATATACACACAGGCATGTTTCCAGGAGCCCTTGGAGCCACAGGCGAGACTTTCCTACATCCCTACTGCAAGGGACAGCAGTGAGGAAGAAAGAGGGCTTCACACACCAGGTTTTAAATCTTCACGTCCTGGTGGATGATTATGGTAATTTCTGCATTTGTTTAAAACTTGATTATGGTGCTAATAAGTTTGGGGATATAGCAAAGCCTCTATTTCCACAGTAAGCAGCCTGATTGGTAGCTAGTGTCCCAATTAGTCATAGCACATTATTCTCATTTCCAAACTGACCTGCACTAAGAGGGAAGAAGCAGATCTAACTCAGAAGGCAAATGAAGATGTGGTTTCAGGAGAATGGGCCAAGAGACAGACTGGGACCATGTTTCCTTTGATAGGTGTAAAAGACAGAGGGACCTCATTTTTCCACCTGGAAAGTGTAGGGGTGCTAGATGCCTGCATTCCCTCAGGACTGCTTTTCTCCATGACTGAATGCATGTGAGATGGTCTCTATTCAGGAGCAGGAAGTTTGTCAGATGTTGGAGGTCAAGCTGGCCTTTGTGGATAGCATAGAGGCAAAGGGTGTAGGATTGATCAATTGCCACATGGGCAAAGGTTTGAGGCTAGCCTGGGCTATGAGTAAGACTCAGTCTCCAGAAAAATGTTAGGGATTCATGCAAAGATAAGGAATTATTAGTAGTTCAGCTATAGTTTGAGAGAAAGGGGGTAGAAGGAGGGCAGAAGCACCCGAAGTTAAAATCTTATTCTCACAGTAAGGGATTGCCTTGTGGTTGTTTAAAAACTACTGTTTGCAGCTGGTTAGTTATCTAAGTCTTGACTTTCATCATTAATTATGCTGCTCTTATTTCTCTTAAATTTAGAGATTTGTGCTAATTTCATATGACTGATTTGCAATTGCTTGGTCATGTGTGTAATTGCCACATGCTAAACTTGGTTTTATGGAGCATATGCAACAAATACTGGACTTAGGATCTTTCAGAAGCGCTTCCTTCTGGCAGGAAGCTGGCAGGGAACTGGCTTAGGAGCGTTAAAAGGGGATGTAGGTAGGTAGTAGTATATCAGTCTCAGTATACATTGTATGAATATATGGAACTTCCAAAGAATAAAAAATATATATACCATAAAAAAAAGAATGTGGCAAAGAAGAGCATAGTGAGTGAATTAACCAAAACTAAGGGTTTCTGAAAAGCCTTAAGAAAAGCCAATGGATAGGATTGAGAAAAAGAAACTATCTTGCATGTGTCAACTGTGTCCTTCCTAGAAGACCCTGGTTATAAAATTAAAATCACAGTGCAAGGCATGGGATACCTCCTTTCTGAGTTACTGGCCTCAGGGTTCCAAAACAATACAGGGTATTGCCATTGCTCGTGGTTAACCTCCATAGACCCTAGGTAAAACTCAATACTTTAGAACTCATATTTTAGTGGCTAACTCAAACTAACAGAAACTTGCTCCTAGCTAGCTCTAGTGTTGGAAGGTTTATCTAGGGGCTGGAGCAGTCAAGCCACAGTGGGATTTTCCCAGTGCTGGACCTTGCATGCTACACCACTGACCTGCCAGGTAAGAAGTACCCACTGGTGTAAGAGTGACAGGATTGTTATGGGATAATGAGGCACTTTCTGATTGGATTTGAGGTCTGCACAGCAGGGAACCTCATGCCTGCCACTGTGTTTCTGGCCAGAAAGCCAAAGTGAGAAAGTAATAGGCCTTAGGGTAGAACATGCTATTGTTATTTGACTTAATGATCATGCTGTCAAACTGCCTTCTGAATATTTATATCTTATTTGTAAAAAGACCAATCCATGAGTCAAGGATTAGAACTTTTAACCCTATCTCCTCTCCTCCTGGAAGTTGAGATAGGAGAGCTGGAGAGTGAGTTAACGGATTGTTTGTCTACCTGATGAGGTTTCCATACAATCTCCAAAGGACCCCATTCTGAGAGCTTCTGCTTAGTGAACTCACATGGTAGAAGATAAAGAGGATAATGAAACTCAGCTCAGGGGGAAAGCATCCATCCCTCCTGAACTTGGGATCCTTCTGAGCCTCACCCAATGTACTTCAGAACCAAGACCTTCATCTGGGTGCTCTATTTTAGGTTAAACTGGTGAAAATAAATGTTTGCCTGTGTTCTGTGAGTTTTAGAGAAATAACTGCACCTGAAGGGAGACTCTTGGGATCTTCTGGTTTATAGGAAAGTTGTACAGAGGTTAGGAGTAACCTACATGCACCTGGCACGTGAGGTGGGGGCAGTCTTGTGTGAGGAAACTGTAATTTGTAAGAGCTGAGTAAATGCAGGTCCATAGTGTTAGAATGCACCAGATCAGAGGACTGCTTGTTTGTGTCTACAATGAATTTTAAAGGTGACGAGGGAAGAAAACCTTTTACATTTTTGCTAATAGAAAAGCACCTTACTCCATCCCTCATAACATACAAGTCGGTGTCTGGATCCACCTACCTCATCCACTCTGGCCTTAGACGAGTGATGGACTCTTCAATCTCAGAATCTCTGTGAATGGGTGATGGAGATAATTCTCACTGTTGATCTCTAAGAAGTTCATGGGAACAACGGAAAACATCATTTGTTAACCAGACTTTAAATATGTACTAGGTGACATAGGATTTCTACTGCTTCAAAATAAAGCAGAATGAAGATTCCATGGACCACATGATATTTAGGCTCATGCTGCCCTCCCATTCTGTGACTCTCTGAGCATATGATCATTTGAAGTCTGCATCAGCAGTGTACTGAGAAGCTAAAGAGCCACACAAAGATAGGAATAATATTTATAAACAAAGTGCAACATATATTTGAGCAAGAAATGCCAATTTGGATACTAGACTGCAGTTTTAGAATTTGGTGGAAGTGACGAATTTCCTTTCAGAAATGAATAGACTGTAGAAGAGATATCAGAGGGAGCAACAGTTTTACAAGAGCACTGGCAATTATGATAGAAATTTATTACATGACTGGCTATTTCAGTCCATGATTTTCTCATGTCATTTAAAAGTTCATTTATAGCAACACTAATTTAAATAAAAAAAACTAATAAATAATACTTTAAATCAATACAGGAGACTTTACCTATTTAAAATATGTATTTTGATCTTTTAGACAGGTTCACGTAGCCCAGGCTGGCCTCGAGCTCTTACCTACCTACTAACCTAAGTAGTTAAGGTTGGTTTATGCTTCTGATTCATTTGTCTCTATCTCCCAAGTGCTGGGATGACAGGTGTGCATAGTTTTAAATAACTCGTTTATTATATTTGGCAGGCACACTGTTAAATATTCAGCTGCAATTATTTCACAATTATTTTTAATCAATAAAACTTCTACATTTCTGTTTGACAGTTTATCCTTGAAGTGCAGTGTAAAATAATTTGCCTTTTTTTCAAGTAATTAAGAGATGGAAATTTCTAAATATAGCTGGAAAGAAAGTGCAGATTGATATTTTGAATTGTAATGCCAAAATCAGTTTTAGGAACATGTAGTGGGAAATGTTACCTGGTTTTCTGAACCAAGGTTTTATCAGTGAAGATGGATAGAAGAATAGAAAGACAAAAGGTATTTTTCTCAGATCAAACAGTTTTCATCTAAAAAATAGTTCAAATTTATAAAAAAAAAACTCAGAAAAAATTGAAGAGAAAACTGCATTGGGTTTGAAAGCATCACAAATCAAAATATGAATATATTAAGTGTTTTATGTCTTAGTATGAGAGCATCCAATTTTACAACATAATGGAGAAAATAATTATAAATTAATTAAAGGAATTATTGTTCAATACTATAAATGACTTCAGCTTGTTTGTAGATGTATCGAGAATAAGGAAATAATTAAATGTTTCAGCACTTTCCAATAAATATAATCACACAGATTTAAAGAGACATGTACAGCATGAAATTAAATGAAATCTACTAACATTTTTATTAAGTCATTATTGTGTAGATTTCAATATGAGCATCAAGTATTAAAAGTTTAAATACAATGTAGTTAAAATTAATTCAGTGGTTTACAAAACCAAATTATTTGGGGGATATTTCATACAGCTCATTCTTCATATAGAGAATATCATATTGCACATTTTTTAAATAGAGAAAATGAAAGCAACGATTAGAGAAACTTAAGATTTCCACTGGTAACTAACTTAAGCCGATTCAATAGGGTTTGTTGCTCACTGTGTGGAACGCAAGTGTCTAGACTCTCGGATCTATGTTTTTGTTGGCTGAATGGTAATATTGTTTACACCATTCTCTAGACTGACACTGTTCATTCATGAGCTGGATGCACCATTCATCCTCAGTCAGAAGGATTCCAAAGTAATCCCTGGCTCAGTAGAAATAACTCAGGATAAGAATATAACGGAGAAAACATCTCCTTGTCACCTGTAACTGAATTCAGATCTAATTTTTAAAACCTAAAATGATGCTACTTGTGGTGAGCCCTGAATGTAAGCCAACCATGAACTGCACTGTGTAACAGAGCTCAAACCAGCACACAAGTCTTTCAGCACAGCCTAGCCACACCCACCAAGCCAGCCTCCTCCTTACAGAGGTGTGCTGTCGAAAGAATTCTCCTAACGTACCAGTATACATTTCTTATATGTGAACTTTAACTATAATATTCTTTCCTCTTTCATAAAATTTATCTGAAAGGGTGGAGAACATCTTACATAATAGTGGATGTGATTTTCTATTTGGAGAGTGGGGATAAAGTTTCATGAGAATATGCATTTTCAGTTGTCTCCCTCAAAAAACCATCACATTTCCCAAAACACAGGTCCTCACAGATCTGCTACTTCAGGACACAAATTTACAGAAGTGTCATCCTCTTGAACCACACAGCAGAGGAGAGGCTGAAGGTCCACAGGGCTTCCAAATCCCTTCCCCAGGCTGCCATGCAAATGGTCCTGTTTCATGAAACATAATGTTTTTCCAAATTAGCATTCTAATATTTTTGAAGTCTGAATATTTCACTTTTTAAAAAATAAACATCTATATCCATAAGCTTTGAGTGTTTGGGTTCTTAAAATATCACCTACTTGGTTGTCCAAAACGTATTAATTTGTTAATATGATCTTATTGTGATGTATGAAATTACGTGGTAACTTGATTTTTTAGCATGCATTTGGCAATTACTTAGGGGAAAAATGCCATGTGCTTGTGAGTGTTCTGGCTTGTGAAGTGGCTTCGTAGGTGATTTCCCATGTAAGTACAGAGCTCTTGGCAGAAGTCTCACCACTGAGTGTTAAGTGACACTGAGATCCAGAGCTTAGGTTACTGAAATCATAAGGAACTATTGTTCAAGCAGTGACACACCCATCTTCTAGAACCCTAGGCAGAGTGCTGCTTTTGATTTACTGAAGTGGATAGGCTGTCTATGGGTGATTTGTAAGTATCTGTGTATTTCTGGGGTCCTCAGTTTTCATTTCTATGCCATAATCAGGTTAAGAGTCTTGTAATTTTAAAGGAAACTATCACTGGTTGCTAGTCTTTTGTAAATCAATGCAACTAACATCCACATCAAAATTTGGCAGTGTGCCAGGCTGAATGTTATCACTGGTCTATCTATCTCTATCTCTCTCTCTATCTCTCTATCTCTATCTCTATCTCTATCTCTATCTCTATCTCTATCTCTATCTCTATCTCTCTATCTCTCTAGGAACTCTTATTACAGAACGGCAAGAAAATTGAAAGAAACCATTCACATCGATCTTCACTGAATATACTTTGATGTCAGCTTTGTCTCCTGATTTTGCCAGGTTGCAACTAGGCAAGACCTCATTATGCAGCCATGGTTAGCCTAGAACTTATTATGCAGGCCAGGGTTGCCTCAGATTAGCGTACATCTCACTGCTTTTGCCTCCCAAGTGCTGAGATTGCAGGCATGATCTACAAAACCTGGCTTACAAGGAAAGGTTTCTGCACAGATGTGCAAGATTTCCTCTTGACTAGTGCCATTTAAGATGGTAAGAATTATAAAACGCAAGCTGGTTTAGAGTTCATGAGACCCAAAAGAGATAATGAAAGTTAGCAATGGCTTTCTTGATGGGGAGAAATCAAAACATGAAAACATACTTAGATTAATAATAACCACTGTTGATGCTGTGTTTTTCTCTCCTTTAACATATTTCATTCATATGTGATTTACATTTTTTTAAAAAAATTTGATGTTCAGGATATTTATCATGTTACACAAGCAATATATAAAAGAATACTTCTCACAGTAACAAAATCTTAGTTTGTGAGTCTCCCAAGTGATTTTTGACATACAAATGATACTAAAGTCCTTTAATCACAACAAAATAAGGTTTTGTAATGGTAATTTAATCTTGGCTATTTGACAAGCATATTTCCATTTTTTTTTTTTTTTTTTTTTTTTTTTGGTTTTTCGAGACAGGGTTTCTCTGTATAGCCCTGGCTGTCCTGGAACTCACTCTGTAGACCAGTCTGGCCTCGAACTCAGAAATCCACCTGCCTCTGCCTCCCAAGTGCTGGATTAAGGCTGCGCCACCACGCTGGTTCATTATTTTTTAATTAAACATCTTTAATATACTCAAATTCCTTCACTTGGTCCATATGTTCTTTAAAAGCGCTTATACAATGTATGGGGGAGCAGGTGAGCCAGTATGAGATGTGTGTGGTAGTCCTCCAGTGTGCTCCATTTGAGATGCTTTCAAGCATGGGAATCAAAAGTATGGCTACTAAGGGTTTTACTGGATTATGTCTGGATTCGGTATGCTGTTACACAGCCATCTTATAGAGAATGAAGTGAGCAGTGAGAAGAGATGAAATAGGTTAATGATGTATGAGCAAATGACACAGAATAGATGGCTCTAGGTTAGCTCCCCAGTGTGTCCTCAGGGCTGTGCCAAGTGTGTCCTCCTCAGTGCTGTGTCACAATGTGTCCTCTCAGGGCTGTGTCACAGTATGTCCCCTCAGGGCTGTGTCACAGTATGTCCCCTCAGGGCTGTGTCACAGTATGTCCCCTCAGGGCTGTGTCACAGTATGTCCCCCTCAGGGCTGTGCCACAGTATGTCCCTCAGTGGCTGTGCCACAGTATATCCCTCAGGGTTGTGTCCGCAGTGTGTCCCGTCAGGGTTGTGCCACAGTGTGTCCCTCAGGGTGTGCCACAGTATATCCCCTCAGGGTTGTGTCACAGTGTGTGTCCTCAGTGCTGTGTCACAGTGTGTCCTCTCAGTGCTGTGCCACAGAGTTTTCCCACTGTTACAGCCCAATCCCATGCAAGTGACATAAGCTGGACACATGAAGGCTTTACTCTTTCACTGTGTTCATGTTGTTTAAACAGTTTGAATTCCAAACTGCTCACACACAGTGGGCTTCTGCACTTTATAAAATAACCCTGCTAGGATTAGTTCATTTATAAGACGGAATTTCACTACTTCTGATCAAATGAAATAACATCACGCCATGTAGGTAAGACACTGTTTTAAAATGCAGACATTTTGATCTTGTACATCAGCAATACAGAGAGATGCAAACACTCTAGCTTGGTAAGCAACTCCAGAGGGTAGCATTTCTGACAGCTGTGCTAAAACCTTGCCTACACATTCTCTGGGACTGCAGTTTTTCTTTTTTTAAATTTAAGGCTGAGTATTATTCTGAAGCTCGGCTAGCCCAGGGTTTATGATGTAGCCTCAGTTGACGTCAGATTGGCAGCTGTGTTCCTGCCTCTACTTACCAAGTGTTAGGGGTGCCAGCACGCATCAGCAACACACCCAGAAGCACATTTTCCTCTTACAGGTTAGTTCACTTAAAACAAAGGCACACTGTCCATAACTGTAATCAAGTATTTACAAAATATGTAGCATAGAATTTCATAGGTAAAGGGAAGTTTCTCAACATTATGAAAAATGTAACTGATGGGGTGGGACATGTTTAATGTGAAAGCAACACTAAGCCAGAAATAAATGATTTATGCTGTAAGAACATTTCTGTGATCAAATAACTAAATAGAACATCCTACTTTCTCCAACCTATTACTTGATGGAAATTAAATAGATACATTTATTACAAATATTTTGGAATATTGGCATTCAATCAAGCAGAAACACAAAACAAAAAACAAAAAAAAAACCCACTATGCTTTTATTTTTTGTCTTCAAATTCCCTGCACAGTTCACATACATACACTGTAGGCACATATTTTATTTATTGACTATTATTTATTTACAGTACTATACTTAACAATTAGATTACACTTCTCTAATTGTACTAATGTTTAGCACTAAATTTCTTATGAAAACTAATATTTGTCAACTAAATATCACAGTTTGACCACTATAATCAATAATATATATTACTATGTCTCACAAGATATAAGGTATTTTGTCTTACATATATGATTTAAACAACTAGCTTGCTTTATTTTAATTATTTTGAGAATCAATTTCTTGCTTTATTAAATGCATAGATTATCAAAAACACCAAACCATATTAACATCCTATCTTACACCATATATGGTCATAAGCAAGCTGAAATAATGACTAGAATTAAAAGGGTGAGCAAGGTCTTGATTATTCATGTGTATCTGGCATATAATTAAAGCAAGATTTGGGGCTGTTTTAATTCATCAATAAACAAAGAGTTTATTCTTTATCATTTCTTGGTATTATACTAGACGTCATTTAAATTCCCAATGTTTTTGAAAAACAATTAATCTGAAAATCATTCAGGCTAGATAGGCTGACTCAACTTTCTGTGGGAACCACAAAACATTTCCTCTGAAATCCACCCAGAGTGGAAAAGACGAGAGGGAATTCTTAACTAGGTTGGAAATGAGTAGGTGATGTTGCTGTGCTGCTTGCTCAGTCATCATTGGCCGTTTCCAGGGAAACAGAGCCGGGTTCCACAGATGGGGAGACAGTCGCACCTTCCTAGCAAAGCCCCTCAATTTTCAATACATTTCGAAATACTTTCTTTCCTAATCAGCAATTAGAAACCACAGGCATAAAAATTTACCCAAGAACATGAGACTAATATCTATGTGTGCTGAATATACTTAGAGACCTAGTTTAAAGTAGACTAGTAGCAAAAAGTTCAGAAAGGGTATGGGCACGACAGAGTACTGATGAGCTCCTCTTCCCAGGCCTCTATGAACACTAGTTTTACCAGCGAAGAACAGAGTATATTCTATTACTATGAGCCTTTCAACAACTTCAGCATAAACTGTGGAAGTGAGTGTTCAAAGCAGTGAAGTTATTCCAAGAGAAGCATAAAACATGAGATTTAAAGGGGAGTCTGACTAGTGATAATTATCTAAAGTCATCCTACCTTTCACAGCTCTGTATGTCTCAGCACCCAAGGGTTAAGCTTCATTGCAGATGAAAGGAACACTTCACCTCTTGACAGAAATTCCCAAAGAACTGTGTACCATATGCTCATTGAAGTGCATCAATCTGTGTTGGTCCTTCTCAAGGGACACTGGAGGAAAAATGCTTTAAAGAAAACCAGAGTTCATCTTCTGACTTCCTGGGTTGGTCTTTGAGTGGACGGAGCAAAGCAAGTCTGAATAGCAAGGCTTTCTAAAATAAAAACAAATGGTCCCCTAAAGGTTAAGCATATAGACTTTGAATTGCCTTGAATACAGGGTGTGATGATATACACCTTTAACTCCAGCACTCAGGAGCCAGAGGCAGGTGAATTTCTTTGATTTCGGGGCCTACCTCGTCTACATAGTGACTTCAAGGAGAGCCAGAGTTGCATAGTAAATTCCTGTCTCAAAGAAAACAAAGTCAAGCTTGGCAACAGGTAGCTCTTAAGAGATGTAACAAGAATTCGACCTCAGAAACAGAGTCCTGTAACTGGCAGGAAGAGAAAAAGACGCTGCAACAGTGTGTCGGAGATGTCAGAATTCTGCACTCAGGGACTAATCTTGAAAAAGAAAAGGTGGTCCACAGATAATTTAGATAAGACAGGAGGCGTCCAAGAACATGGTGGCTAGTGTCCTATGAAGGTGTAAAGCCTGCAGTGTCTCAGAGACCTACATTCTGCCTGCTGGCAGTGCATTAAGGACATAGCAGGTACTGAGAGTGACAGTTCCCTTGAGAGGACAAAATGACCCTTTAGCAGAGGCCAGATGTTGAAACCAGCTCCTATAGCAGAAATCTGTCAAACCCGTAAAGAGTAGAAAACACCAAGCCAGTAGTCAAAATGTTCGTAGTGCTCATGTAGGGAGACCTGAGACAGTCAAAAGCCATAGATTTCTACATGGCATGACCCTGTTGCATTTATGATAAGGCTTGACAATTGCCAGGAAGTGAAGAAGTGGCAGAAGAGTGTCTGAGAAGCCCTACTTCCCACTGGTACCACGCTCACAGTCTGCTTTTCCCTCTCCTCACTATGCTCTTGCTAGGGTGGATAAGATGAGAGATGAGGCCTTGAGAGGAACTGACAGAACTCAGGAAACTAAGAGGTCTGGTCATACCTCAGATGACAAGTTTCCTTCCCCATCAGTTTCCTTCTTACCACCCAGACTCCTCAGATGGTTCATGAGGCAAGATCCTGTACTTGATCTTTTCATTCCAACCCTATACTGCCACACTACTGGATAGTAGCATCTTAAGAAGTACACACATTGAATGTGCTTGCTTTGTATTTGTTGGCAAAATTGTGTCTCTATTTCCCATTGGCTTTGCTGGAGCTCTTCCGGCCTTACCGCAGTGCCTACACCAGTACCTTAAGGTTGCAGTTACTTGCAACTCTGGGGATGTTGGAGGAAGGAGTACAGCTTGTTTGGGTGCTCATATGGATTTTAGTGGTCAGTAAAACCAAAGTTTCTTAGTTTTTATATTCTTTATGACGAGGATTTTCGGTTTCAACACAGAAGCCAAACAATGAGGCATCTGGCCTGGTGTCCAGCAGGTTATCTGTGTGTTCATCTACTGTCGTCATTCTGTCAGTGCCTCTTGGTAATGTCTCACAAAGCCTTCTGGAAAACTAAGGAGGTCACGATCACCCCAGCTCTTTATGTTTATGACCCATCATTTGCACAGAATATTGCAACTTCCTTCAAAACACGCTCCTTGCCTCCAGGATGAGTCCTCCCCTCCTCACTGTCTGTACTACAGGAGGACATTTTCTAGAGCATCACAGAGGACACTTTTTACAACGAGCCACATCTTCATATAATACGATGGTATACAAGGCCATTGATATTTGGGACTTAGATTTCACTCTGTCACATCAGTTTTGGCTCCACGCTCTCTGGCAGCACCATGTCCATGCGCTCTTTCCTTTGGTTTTTGCCTCTTTTGTTTACAAGTTTGGAGGACTCTTTTCTTCTTGACTGAATGCTAAGCTAATTCCTCCACCACTTTACATAGAACATTTTTCAGGATGCCTTGACTCACTTTGGAATATGCTATTGTGAAAATTTCTTGTGTATTCTCCACTCTCTTTCACTGTTTGATACCTAAGCTCTCTAATCATCCATCTTTCCTCTTCACCCAACTGTAGCCCAGAGAAGAGAGAACTGAGTACTGCTACAGTCCATCAGGGTGATATCTTGCAGTTGAGACTAGGATGATACCTAAGACTTTTTAACATTACCATCGATTACCACCCCTACCACCACCATTTTGCTTCTGTGTCCAGGACAAGTGGAAAGTTTTTCCTATACTTAAATAGGTAACAAAATTGGCCGTAACACATTGATATAAACTCTTTAGAAAGTAGATAGTTTCATTGTTAAAACTGGTGCATTGATTTACTGTAGGAGTCGTAATAGATAACTTGCTTCTAGACATTTTTCTTTGTTTTAACTGGAAATGTTAAGATCTTATAAACAAAATAAACAAACAACCACAACAAAACCCTCAGTTAGTTGACATCTAGATAGAAACTATGGATCAGTGACTTTTCCCCTAAACTGTATAGCCTCAGATTAGAACAATGAGATCCTTCAACACCACAGAGGCAGGCTCTGTGCATATTTGCATTTTATGTTTGCATAATGACTGGTAATTCTTTGAACATTTCCCAGGTTGTTGACTCAGCACATCACCTTTTGGGGTTTGCATCATCCTGTCATGGATGCTGCTCAGTACTCAAGAAAGCAATATCTACTTTTGTGTCAATGTCTTTCCAACTGACCTAGTAAGCCACACCTCCTCTTCCAAGCCCTTGTCTGTTTCCTCTGTCTGTTTCAAAGCATCAATATGGAAAAGTTGGCTTTCTTTAATTGCTGTTGCTCTTTAGAAATACTTTAAAATTAGATGTCACACCTCTCTGATTTTTCTTGGGACTATGAGCACCCCAGAAAAGTTAAAATGCACAGAATATTTAGATCAAAAGGAGACACAATACTGATGAAAATGATGGTCCCAGAAGGCAGCTTGAGGGACTCTGTCTATCTCCACTTACCCATCTGAAATTCTAGGCAGAGTTTCTACCCAGTGGAGACTGAGCAGGATGTGTCTCTGTTTTTTGAAAGCTACAGGTTACACAGCTGTTCGCTCACAGGCTCTTTTCTTTCTGTTTCTCTTATAAATCATAAGGCCCTGAGAGGAAGAAAATCTAATACTCTATAATGTTCTACAGCCTCAAATCACTAGTTGCCAACTGAGTTCAGGAAAGCAATGATAAGAGTTCATTGGCCATGTTCCTATTTTAAAAAGTTAAAAATTGTGTTTACTGAGTTAAGTCTATATTTGAAAAACTCCAATCACACCAAGTGTATTGCTGCACAGCTCAGTAACTCTAACTGTTATATATTTGAAGAAGACATTGAGAAAACAGCTCTACATGCTATAGAAGCACAGTTTGTTGGCTAAATATGTTAAAATCAATCTTTCTGGGGCAAGAAAGACAGCAAAAGTTACCTTCAGTGATCAAACACTTTTATCCACATTGGATAAAATAGTTAATCATGAAAACTCAAACAAAAAGTAACCATGTATTAAGCTTCTTATGTACCCTATAAAAGAAAATCATATTTAAACAGATTTCATTTACAATAATGTTTGGAAAAATTGGTTACCATTGAGGTTGAGCAATTTCAAAAGGCAAATAAAAATAAAGTACAATGTATTCCTGAAAACTATTTACAATGCGGTTTTCATATTTTACTTATATCTGTCTAAATACGGGCCAATACACTGATGTCACCCCGAGAGTTAATAATATGGCAATTTCCTGGAAGTAATGAGCAGAATGGCTTTTCATAGCTGGTCTCTTCACATTTCTCTGAAAGTGTCCTGTCAGTTAAAAGCTTTCAACCGGCTTAAAAGTAATGCTTTTCCCCATTTCGCCATGAGTCGTAAGAAGGCAAACAAACCTGTGTTTAACAATAAGGTCAGCGTGACATGAGGCAACCAAAGCCAGTAAATGGAAAATGAGGTCGAGCTTCTGGGATGCATCCAGCAATCCTGCAAGAGTTTTCCAGACTCCCCAGCTGCACCGAGCTTGAAGGAGCCTCGGAGAAGCCTCCAGTCATGGCCAGAGTTCTGCTTTGGAACGCTGTCAACTCTAGGAGCGCAACCCTCTGTTCCTCTCCCTTTGCAGTAACCAGGCTCTTGCTGTTATTTAACTCCTCACTAATGCCCCATAAACTCCTAAATTCCTCCAGGGAAGAAAAGAGTAAATAATGAAAGAAAACTACTCTTTGCGTTTTATTTTAAAATGGAGACAAAGTCTAACTGTGTGGCCCAGGCCGGTTTAGATTGTGCAATGCTGTCTCAGCCTACACAGTCCTGAGGTTCCAGGAAGGCATTATCACACACAACCAACATTTAGCTTTAATTTTGGAGAATTAACTTTGGAGAAGGGTAGTCCAAGAAACTGGTGGTCTGCAAGGTCCTTCCAAACCCGTTAGTCTGAATAAATTGGGTTTCAACCTGAATCTGGTTGTGTAGGTCTTGTTCAACTTGAATTCATTCATAATGTGAAGCACGATTCCTATCCAATTGTATTCCATCTTGTGGATGGACAGTCAGCTGCTGTATGGATTTCTACACATTTTTACTTTAAAGGCCAGATGATATGAAATGATGTTATGCTAAAGAAGTGGCAGGCTGAAGGTAGAAGCAGACATTGAACTTGGTGCCCACCCTCAAATAAAGACAAGAGTAACATCCTGGACTCCTGGCAATCTTCTGTTAATGAAAATTATGGCATGACCTAGTTTAGTGTGTATGAGCAACTTGGGAGTTGCACTCTTTCCTAGAGTTCTATTTTGAATTTTTTTTTAATTTAAAAGTTGACTATGTTTTCTATGTCTGAAAGGCAGATCATAGGAAAGAGAAAGTTATGCCTTCCTTAGTGTCTTCCTCTTGTCCAACTCCTTCTATCCTTAAGTGAGTGGTTGCTGAATTGTACAATAAAAAATTAAGATATATTTTAAGAATATGGAGTGAAAAATTTTGAAAACATATTCTTAAGTCTTGAGTGTTTCTTATACATGAAACTGTGGAGTTTTAAAGAGATTTAAAGGTTCATATTCCAGCCTGAAATCTGATTGACAAGGGCAAACAGAGATGATGCAAATTGCCTAGGTGTTCCCAGCAAAAACAGAAAATGTAGCAGTTATCAAAGGAACTAAAGCTATCAGATCAAGTGGACAGGGAGAGCTCTTATCATAAACAGAATAGCAATGCTATTTGGGGAGTTGATTTCATCGTGAGTTTTGGACCCCATTGTCAGATGTTATAGATGAAGTTAGAGCCTTGACAAGAATAACTTTTAACACAGAACAGAGATTTGTGAGAGAGTTGCGCTCTGTGTAAGCTGTCTGGATATTTAAGAGTTATTGGGAAATGTCAAAAAATACTATTGCTGTTAGATATTATGAGTGAAGAGTATTATGTTCTGTAGATTTCTTATGAAAATCAGGCCCTAAACTCAAGGTCCTATATTTTATTCAGGAAAATAAATAAGCACATATCTAATTAATAAAATATTTATAGTAAACAGTGGGGGAAGGAGAGAACCAGATTCTCCAGATCTCTGGTTTCACTGTATTAGCATGACAAAGTTACAACAAAGTTATGGCATAATGAAGATGAAATTATGGAAATGCCATTTCTGAATATCTATCTTATATATGTGTACAGGTATATATCCTGTGCCTATTATTTGCAATGCAGTTGGGTAAGGCTTAATGAAATAGCTCTATATTACACTCATGTAGCCAGCAAGTGACCAAAAAGTGAACAGAGTCATAGGATAGCCCTTTATATACATCAAGTCTATCACTGTAGTTGGCAATAATTTAGAAGTTACAAGTTGATTTGCTGTGGCTATTTAAAAATATTTTTATTTCATACATGTACAATAGTAAAACTTAAGTAAAGTAGAAAAAGTACAAGGGAAAAGCATCTCCTAACAAAACATGCCATGTTTTTAAACACCAGAAGCAAAATAATTCCACAAAGCGATACTGGACACAGCATCTCTTCAGACACAAATTGTTTTTCTAACTTTTATAAATGAAATATGTCAGTAAGCCAAACCATCTAAACTTCAAGTACTTCCTGTGTTCTTAAGCTTTTATTTCACTTTAGAGCAACCCAAAGAACGCGATCTGCAGAATAGGATAAAGGTTACAATGACTACATAGGCATGGAGTAGTTGTAGAGTAAAAGATTCAGAGATGAGATAACTTCCATTTGGTCATGTCATGTTCTTCTGGGAATGTTTTTCTTTCTAAGCTTAGCCTTAAATACTAAAACCTGGTGTTTAGACACTTAAACTATGTATAGAGATCAGATCAAGAATATCAAATGTTTTTAGGCAATAGCAAAACAAGGACCACAGTAGAATCAGTCTGGGGCCAACATACTTTATTTCCTCACTGTTGAATAAAATTATAATCTTTTCATTATTTTGAAAGTTAAACTGTGCTGGTAACAAAGATAACTACTATCAATTTATCCTTTAATTCAAAGGAAAACTGATTAAATAATGAATAATGATTATTGAATAATGATTGTATCCAGTGTTTCAGGGTCCATTACTTGAGTAAAAGGACGCATAACATCATTGGCCACAGTCACTCACCAGTTTCTCACAATGAATACAACTGCCTCAGAACAAAAATTCCCTAGGTATTCTATGTGAGAGATCTTAAAAATATTTTATTGTGATTATATTTTTGGAAAATGGCATTAAAAGCTTCCCCAATATACAAATGTACACAAAAGTTTAAAGCAAATGAATTGCTGGCAGTTGCCTAGATTAAATTATTATTAATTTTAAAGTACTATCTTTTTTAGCACTTATCTCATCCAAGTTGTACATAAGTAATGCCTTGCACCTATCAAATCTTACGGATGTAGTTTATATACCACAAGTATCTAGTGGCCCTGCACTTAGCAGACATTAGATTTGTACAGCTCCTGGGCTATAACTTTTCGAGTTATATACAGTTTCCTTTAGCTCCAGGTTCTATTAAAGCTTATTCATACTTTTTCCCATGTTCACATTAGGCACTCAAAAATATTTGTTGAGTAAAATTAAAAAATGAGGGAAATTTTTACATTGAGGTTTGCAATATAAAACAATGTCAGAGTACTTAACTGTCTACAGATTCTTTTATAGAGAAGCAAGTAATATTCCATTCATTCAGTTGAGAACAGGAAACAGACCATTTTCTTCTAATTGCATATAAAATGTGCTCCCATGATGTAGTCAATAAAAGGCAAGTTATCACGGAATAGGGAAAATACAGCTTGGAAATGAAGAGAAACAAAGTTGCAGATAAAATGAGTGATAAAGACACAAGAAGAGGTTTATCAATGTCACTCAGGAGACCTTCAGCAGGACAAGTTATCACAGTCAACTCTTTGTCAAGAATACATATCTCTCCTTAACACAATCCCAGACCTATTGGCCATTAGAATGGTGCAGCTACATATTATATAATTTAAACAACTTCTGGGGAACAGAAGAGGGATCAAATCACTGTATGAGAGACTGAGAAAGACTACAGGAATTATAAGGTGGATCTTGAAGGCTGACACATGCATGATTCTGGAGTCAAGTTCTGGCAGAAAATTGTTTTCTTTCATAAGGATTGGCATAGCAGGAACATAACAGCAGCAGAGTAAGGTGACAAATTAAAGAATAGTGTTAGGAATATAGGCCAAGGAATCAGATTCCCCCTTTGGCCTGAAAAGTGAAGTGTGCATGTGTGCATGGAGATTATGAAGAGCCAAGCACCAGTAAAGAATGTAACGCATTTCAGACATATTGCCGAAGGAGGCATGTAGACCGGTAGGAAGAGCATCTATTTACTAATGTTGACCATTGGAGTACTTGGGTAAAACTTTGACTACTCTAACCAAGGTACAGCTATGCAGGTAAGCTGTTATGATTTCCACACGCATGAAGGAAACACAAGGCAAGGTCCTGCTTAGTCTCCATTTTAATCCCTATTCCAAATGTGCTAAAGAACTCACTATTTATGGACAACCATAGTGGTGTATATTTATATGTGCAAGTTGTTTTTAAGCTAATATATCTCCAGTGACTCATCTTGGAAAAGAGCTATCATTTGTCTTTCAAAGGAATATTTGAAGTAGAAATGACAAAGTGAACTGTGTGTTTTATCATCACTGTACCTGGTTGTGTGCTTTAAGCAAGTATCTAGGATTTCCTGAAGCATCTCACTTAGAATTGGGTCATAGGCACTCAAAACTTTTCACCTGAGACTTGTCTATTTCTAAAACATCTCTTTCAGATTTAGAGGCACTAAAAATACTTTCCACCTGAGATTCACTCTATACATTTTCCTAGAGAAAACCACTATCCCCAAGAAAGGAATGGTATTTATCCCCCACTCTTGGCTTCCTTCCTCCTTCCCTTCCCCCACCCCCTGCCTTCTTTGGTAAAGTGTCAATAAGACTATATGGCCAAAGGAAACATTTGTCAAGAGAAATGCTGTTATATCATTCTTAAAAAACAAGGACACGGAACTACCAAGGAAGACCAACTTTGTAAGGTCAGCCAACCGCAGGGATTTCAATGAGACAGAAGACCTCATGATTTCTGTATCTATTCACATTTCTTATTTAAAGATATTCCCCCCTGAACCCACCCTCAATAATATCACAGCAACTGTATGGCTGCCATTAACTCTGTCATAAATCTGCTTCCAAGCAGGCACCCTGAACACAATTTGCCTAGTGTTAAAACCACCAACCCATTTCGTCTCTGCATTTGGTTCGTTTGTTTTGTTTTTCATTAAATCCCTCTGAAAAATCTATTTCACATCACATTTTTGGCTGCCATTTTAAGAGTAATTTTTGGAAATATAAGCAGGGAGACCAAAGGAACTATGTAGCGGTAGCCTGTGTGGTAGCCTGTGGTAATTAAAGGTAGGGTGTTTCGTCCCTTCTCATGGAGATCTATTAGATGCAAAAGTTAAAGATCTTCATCTGAAAAGTTCAAAATAACATGGGTGAAAAATAGTTTACTTATACAATCAATTTTTTGTCCTTCTTTTAAACCATGTAAACTCTCAAAATATGGGTTCACAAAACACTTTAAAAACTCTGCTTAGACATTCCAAAGGAAAATGAGAATCTCGTTGGTTTTCTCCTAACTTACAGTGTGATATGTCTACATGTAAGGCTTTCAGAAGAACTTTATAAAGACACAAGTCCTGACTGAGACAAAGATGACACATCACAGAACTCAATTTTTGCAAAAATAAAAACCCAAAACAACAAAGAAAAGTCATCACTTTTTGTGAAAGAGAAGAGGCTTCACCATGCCCGCCAGGATCTTGGGCAACTGGGCAGCAATAACTTCAGACATCATTTCCGGAAACTCCACAGCCAGTGCCCTGGATTGGATGAATGTATTCAAGCAGTACAGGTGGAGTTGTTTCACAAGCTGGTGGTTCAACATAAGGGTAGAAAACATGAGAAAAACAATAATATCACACACTGTTCAAATATGATAACATTTTTCTAATGCTGTAAATACGTGTCTGGATGCTTGCTCTTACCAACATGCAAGTAACTCTCTCTATTCTCCAGAGTAAAATGGAAAATGTTTTATATGCATAATGGAGCATGCTGATAATATTGTATTTACTTATTTTTGTCTTATGTGTATGCGTCCCTTGCATGTAGTGCCCAGTACCCAGCAGATGGCATCAGATCCACTAGAGCTGGAATTACAGATGCTTGTGAGCCACCATGTGTGTGAACCTTAACTGTTGAGTCATCCCTCCAGACCTCAAACCTGCAGCACTTTAAAGTAATAAAATTAGCTACATTCTCATGGTCAAAAGTGAACATTTTGATTTAATTTTCAACAGTTTTTCTTTTCAATGCATGTATGCAGCTATATACTGAGGATTAAATACCTAAGGTCATACTTTTCAAAATGCAATTATTTCATAAATCCTATTTGTCAATCAGACTTTTTCACAACAATGTACTGTTTCTATGTCAAGAACCCAACATAAACCATGAAGTCCAGGGCCTCAGGTATGTTATCTAAGCAGTGTATTGTTGAGCAACACAGCCTTTCTTTAATATTGACTTTTTATTTTGAGACAGGGATTTGTAAGTGGCCCAGACCACTGAAATCTTTTCCTGTAGCTCAGAGAAGTCTGTGAACATGTGAGTTTCCTGGAGTCTACAATCCTATGCCAACAGGCTCAACTGCTGTCTTAATGAAAGATGGTATGTTCACAATTTTAAAAGTATCATACTACTTGAAGAGAAATCACAAAAGAAACAGAAGAAGCAAACTTCAGAAGCTCCTCAGTGGGCATCTTGCTCTAGTACATTTCCATTTTTGGAAATCAACATCCAATGTTTTTACTAGAAACGTTGGTATTGCTTCCTGATGCATGGCATTTCATTTCTTTCCTTGACCATTTTATTTTATAACCTTGTGTCTTATTTTCTTCATTTTTCTCCTCATTTGTCACAAAGTCATAATCAACTTCTCTGAGAGACTATGAGAAATCAACCCAATATGATGGTGCATATGCATATCAACAATCCCCTAGCTCCATTTTCATCCCAGAGCTAGTGCTCGGAGACTCATTGTGTCTTACTGGTCCATAGGGGCTTCTGACTCATTCTTTCTGTTATTATGCAGGGACATCGCCATGCATACCTTCTGGCCTGAATCCTCTTTGCCTCCAGTTCTTTGTTCCATTGTAAAACATCCTAACATAGTTTCTAGAAAGGTTATATTTGAGATAAACTGTGTAAGATTTTGCAAGTAGGAAAAGACTCTTATGGTGGCATTGCAATCGTTTGATTGTTTGACTGGTGGTTTTGCTTTCATCAGGATTCTGTGAAGACAACTGTTCATTTTCATTTGTCATTGTCATAGATCCAATGTCATTCAGAATGCTGGTAATTTACATATGACTTGTTTCCTTTCTCATTTGTATGCTTAGGATAGTCTTCTCACTCTTGGTATGGTAAACTTTTATAGTGCACCTTGAGTCAATTATGCAGTGCCCATAGTATGCTCCCTTATAGTTAGAAAACTCACATCTTTAGCAAACAGAAGACATACAAGCCTGGAGGACTGCTACCAGCTGAAGATCAGCACAAGCTACAAACAAATCCATGTCTCAAAAAATGAGAAAAGAGAACTCATATCCTTCAATTTCAGTAACTTTTATATATTTCCCTGACTGTAGTTTTTCTTCTGTAAATTCCTCCTAACTTGAATTTGAGGATGAAATCTACATGAGTGATCTCCTAAGATTCCTATCTTTTCCTCTCTGTCATAGGTTATTATGATTATGACATAGGTTTTAAATGATTTTTTTACTGAGAATATCCTTTGTATTTCAGGTCTTTTGTTGAATTTTAGTGTCTTCTATTTGAATTTAATTATCTCAAAGTTTCATTTATTTACTTATTTAGTTTGTTTTGCTAATTGTCCCTTTTTGAAGGCTCTCTGTTCTTTCTTTGACACAGTACCATTGTGTTTCTTGAGGATCTGTGTATTTCTTCTGTCTTCTGCCCTGGTGCTTTATTCTTCAAGTTGATTTTTAAGCTTATTTTATTGTCCATTTTTTATTGTAAAGGTTTAATTCAAGTAGTTCATCATCTTTGCAGTGGGTTCATAATTCAAGCTCACAAGCTGACCCGGTGAGTGCGTAGATTTCTTATGACTCGACTCTCATTTTATGTGTTTTGTGGTTTTTTTTATATACCAGCAATAAAAGCTTGTATCAAATATGTCTCAGATAACCATGCACACACACACACACCACACACACACACACACAGCACGCACATAGTCAACATTGGTCAACATATGGTCTACGTTGAACACAACAGTATGACACTATCTTTTAAAATCCAAAGAAGAATTTGGGGAAACCACATTGTGATGAATGACATTGGTCATCAACAAACAAGATCTAGGATGACCCAGAAGATAAGCCTTTGGACACATCTAAGAGGGATCATCTACTTTTTATTAGCTTCTAGGTATGCTGTGAGAGATTAGATTAATGGCACTATTTCCTAGGCTTGGAGCCTGGACTTTCTAAAAAGGAAAATGCTTAAAGAGCCACCAAAGTTTGTTGTGTAACTAGAGATGAAAGAAATGTGGTGGTTTGAGATGCTTGGCCCATGGGAAGTGGCATTATTAGGAAGTATGGCATTATAGGAGGAAGTATGGCCTTGTTGGAGGAAGCGTGTCATTGTGGGGGTGGATTTTGAGGTCTCTATGCTCAAGTTCTTCTCAGTGTGGAAGAGAGCTTCCTCCTGGCTGTCTTTTTATCAAGATGTAGAACTCTCAGCTGCTCCTCCAGCACTGTGTCTGCTTGGACACTTCCATGCTCCCCACCATGATGATAATGGACTGAACCTCTGAACCTGTAAGCCAGCTCCAATTAAATGTATTCCTTTATAAGAGTTGCCTTGGTCGTGGTGTCTCTTCATAGCAGTAAAACCCCAACTAAGACAAGAAATTCACATAGTTTTCACCAATAATCTGTAAAACAAAAATATTTACATCATGCAAGCTGTCGAGAAGTTTTGTAAGTTGATAGAAGCGCTGTGAACTGGGGACCACCCCTTTCTGTCTTAAGCCAATTGCCTTGATCAATTCCCGATGTAGCTTGACCTCATCTCTTCAAACTGGCTTTGACTCCTCAGCCCTTCCAAAGGAACTGTACAAAATTAACAAGAAGTGGCAGTTATGTTAAAAAATGACATTGCAATGATTATATTTCTGAGCCAGATAACTAACATATTTTATACATAATTTGTAATTTTACACACACAGAAACACACCCACACCCACACACATGCACACACACACACACATTTAATTTTAAATAGAAACAATTTAAGAAGGAAAACAATAGTGAAAGGCAAAATCAGGACATAGAAATCTTTTAATCATCAAGAGTATATGAACAACTTACATTTCAGACATTTATCTATGAACTATGCATTTAATGTAGCATTTGCTCCAAAGAGGTCTTGACATTACTATATAGTCTTGCTTTAAATATCTAGTTTTATTTCATTTATGGCTTTATTTTGTATCTTCTTATTTTATTTTTCTCTTTTAAACAACTATTTATGTTTCTTTATAGAGCTTTGACTTCATGTAAATCTCAAATATTTCTTATTAAGATTGATCTTGGAAATTTTATCTTTTTGTTGTAATTTTAGCATTGCTTTGTTATATTTACTACTGCTTTCCTGCTGCTATGGGAAAAGTTGATCATATTTGAGTATTTATTTTATATTCATTGACCTCTTATACCTGGCCACTTTGTTTTCTTGGTATATTTCTAAAAGTGTTTCTATTTTCTTCTTTCCTGAAATTGTAGCCGTCAGCTATAATTCCTTTCTTCTTTTCCTTCCTTCCTTCCCTTCCTTCCTTCCTTCCTTCCTTCCTTCCTTCCTTCCTTCCTTCCTTCCTTCCTGACAGGGTCTCAGCCCTGGCTGTGCTCGACACTCATTATGTAACTGTAAATGACCTTGAGTTCTTGATCTTCCTGCCTTCACTTTCCAAATGTTGGATTATAGACATGAGCCAACATGCTTGGCTCTTCTAGCTAACACTTGTTCATCAATTCATTGCACTGTTCAACACTTATGTAACAATATTAATTAACAGTGATGGAGATATGTATGCTTGATTATCTCTTTTACAGAGAATTAACTTTGTCTTGTACCTTAGCTAACAATTTGGATATTTACTTTGGTTTGCATTCATGTGTATTTGTGTGCTGGGACTAAGATGAGTATTGCTGTTACTCCTCAGCTATATACAAAGTTTTAGTTCCTTTCCTTTCAAACACTCTGTGGATCACACATACAAGAACATCATCATCCACTCTCCCCCTCCAGAACCCCTGATTCCAGAGGCCACCGCTGACAGCTCTTCTTTCTTTGTACTCCTACACACAAACCCTTTAGCCTCAAGCTAACTTTTTCTAAAGTCATGGATAGATCCAAGAGAAAAATAGAAAGACTCCTCAATTGATAACACTCATGCATTAGTGCTTTCGATGCACTATTCTATACAGACATGCACTCAAGTTAAAGATACTGTTCATACATAACTTAAAACCCACAATTTCCCCTGCATCTCACTGTCAGCTCCTTTCTACGTCTCTGAGAGGGACACAAACCAAAGAGAAATCAGAGAAACAATGTTTCGGTTTTCAGTTTGCTGCTGCTCAGATCCTAAATATACAGGGGTTTCTCAGGAGTAATTCTTGCAAAATTCAATGAAGATGTAATTCTTTTTACACATGTCTCCGGATATGCAGCATGCATGCCTACAATAATTACAGTCGCTTCTCTTCAGTTACTCCAGTCTCTAGTTTTTCAAATCTATGTACTTCTAGAGCTTCCAAACCAATCCCCATGGATAACTCATCCTGACAGGAGAACAGGAAATTATTTTCTTAGTAATTCTTCATTAGGAAATTCGTGAGAGCCTGTGTGACTCTGATACCTATTCCTGGAGAGGTTTGCTTTGTTTGTTCATGGCACACAGGAACTTTATGTTTGTAAGAAATTATCAAACTTCCCTTACAATTTTTCCATTTCATTTATTTTAGTTTGTGTGTGTGTGTGTTTTAAAGGTATATTCACACCTTTGTGGGAATGCTTACACAGATCAATAGAATTACTCTGTACCTAGAGTTACAGTGGTTGTGGGCCACCCTGCAGGAATGCTGGGAATCAAGCTGTGGTCCTCCATCTGCAAGGGCACATATACTCTTAATTTCCAAGTTAAATCTCTAGACCCATAGTTTTTGTTTTTGCAAAGGTAGTTCTTATATGAGGTTTGAAAAGTTTATAGTTTTTAAACAATTTGAGTGTTTGCATTTAACTTAATTATCTGGATATATAAAGATATATCTGAGCTAAATAAACTAATTTTTCTAAATATGAAGTTATTTCCTCTTAACACCACTAATATATTACTCATTGACTTTTGATATGCTCACCACAGTATTTAAATTCCTGATTAACAATTGAATGTAACCATCCATCTCCTAGAAGTTAAGAAATATGTGGCATTCCAATTCTCCTCATGTCTTTAATGCTTATTTAATCCTCTTAGATTAAAGTGCTTTTCCAGAGTTGTATAGTTCTCCCCACTGGTCAAAATGTTATGCAAGTTTTCACTAGGATGCATAGGCATATAGGTACATTCATGTGGACTCCACAAAAGCACCTTGCATTCTAAGGAGCTGAATCTTCCTTCCATACCAAGCTCCCTTTCTTAGCCATCTGAGATTTGTGCCACTAGCAGAAGTCCCTGTAAAGATGCTGCTGAGAAAACACTTAGATGACTCATCCTAAGATCTTAGCTCTCAGTAACTCACTTGCAAATCAAAAAATCAATCAAACAGCTGCAGGCTGAACCTGCAGTGTGTAGGAAGGGCAGAGAAAGACTTGGTGATTACATGTGTCATCAGACACCACTCTCATTTGCTGTCCACTCCCCATGGTTGTCCTGAGCCTCTCAGGTCTTGCACCCAAGCTTCCACCCATTCCTTATCTGTTCATTTCTAGTCAGATGCAACAGAAGACTGCAGGCCCCATGACACAGTGTGGTCACTATGTGGGAGGAAGCTGAGTCTTTCTTGTTTAGCCTCAGGATTCTTTGAGTAACACACACTCTGCTGATGCCCCAAGTCAGTGATCCCTGACAACATCTGCTATAACAGTTAAACTGTTCTCACTGAAAATAGGTTCAAACAAGAGTGTCTGTGTTGCAAAGCAAATACCTCTGTGCATGCATGGTAGGTCTAATGGGAAGCATAACTTGAGTCCATACTAACTAGTTTGTAAAACTAAATAAGCAAATAAGTTTGTGATCATATTTCATGTAAAATAAAGAAACTGGATATGTTATTTTAGTCTTATGTGACTATATAAAAAAATGACAAATCACTGTCTTAAGGTCAGTGTCAATATATTGGAAATTCCTCCTCCGTACTACAATCTAAATTGTATACCTGGTATGTGACCATATGGTGATATTTTGACCTTGTGAATTCAAAAGTAAGGTGCCAAGTGTCTTACACATGGGTACTCACTTGTGTTAAGAAGTAGTAAGACTTTCATACAGAGGAACTCCTCATGGGTCACCTGGAGCTTGACAAACTCCTGTGGGATTTGCCACATGGTAAGGCACAGCGAGTAGAACGACAGCTCCTTCATCCTTTGCCTTGTACCACACACAGCACACAAGAGAAAAACCGGCAGAAGTGTGAAAACCCATCAACCAGGCAGTGATACAACTTGTCAGTGAACTTGAGTTCGGGATCTGTCTTTCCTATTGTTGAATTTACTGATATATTTAATAAACAAGCTTAATATTTGGAATTTTCAGTGTCTCTGAACTTTTCTACGTGGTAGCACTACATTTTTAAGGCAAAGAAAATTTAGACTTAAAAATAATATTGTATACATATTGATTCAAGTTCATATTGTTTCTTGCTTTTACTATAACACTTTAAATACCTAACTCTACTGAGAGCAATGTTGAAGGAATTGAAGCATTTGGAGCCAGGAACTGCTTTAGGACTGACTAGTATCTGTATTGGTGTGTGTAAATATAATTTTGTGCACAGGTTAAAGGATTGCTTCAGATCATAAAAATTTACAAGGTTGTGACTTTTTCTAGGGGATGTATCTGGTGACACAGAAAAACAAATAAAAGAATGGTGGTAAATGTAATTGAAAAGGTTAGTGCAGACTTTGTAGATGGCTCCCTGATTTGAGGAATTCTCTCAATATGTGCTATTTTGTAAGGCCAGCATTAGTCACTGTAGCTAGTAGGAATAGTGGGATGAAGACAAGATACCCACACTGAAAGATTAAGATTAATCCTGGCCCCTCAGCTCTGTGCCAGGTTATCCAGTTCTCCTGAGCCCAACTTTCTTGAACTGTTAAGGTGGATGATGCCTATGTCAAAGGACTATCAGTTAAAAAGGAACGGATGAAGCATGAAGATCATCAACTGTGAAGACATTGGACAGTGTCAGTTATTGACTTAGATGCATACAACTTGACATTCACCATTAGAACAGTGTAGACATTACCTTGGACAAATTATTATTATCTGAAGACTACATGCTGAAAACTATTTATTTAGATATGGTAAATCAAATTGGAACAGTCATAGAAGATTTCTGTTTAATTGTTAAAAGAAAGTCTACTGTCAAGCAAAAATATTTGATTTCATTATCTCAAGTACATTCTCACAAGTACAAGTCTGAAAATTTAATTTGATATGATAAGCATTTAATATGGTAACATGATATATTGAATTGTACATATCATAGTTTAAAAAATAAATAAAAATTTTAGTTTGAAATAAAAACATTTTCAAGACAAGAGGAATGGGCTCCAAATATCAAATAAGCAATCCAAAGAACTTAACTAAAATTTTTAAGCAAATAAACATAGACAAAAAATGTTTCTGAAAAGGTCTCCAAATTCTCAGGAAGTAATAAAGAGAGTTGGCCAATGGGATTACTTGAAATTAACTTGCTTCTCTACAGCAAAAGAAAAACTTTATTGAGTGAAGAGTAAGCCTAAAAAATAGGCAAAAATACTTGCTAACTAACATTTGACAGAGAATTAATATCTAGAATATGTAAGGATCATAAACTAAAAAAAAATCAAGATATGAAAGAACTCACTAAATGAGTTAATGAGCTTATTATTGTGAAACCAACAGACAGATCCCAAAGGATGGAGTACAAATACATAAAAATATTAACCCTCCTGAGTCACCCAGGAAAAGTTAATTACAGCTACGTTGAGAGTCCCTCTTACCACAGTCAGCACAGCAGTTAGAAAGCATCATGCTGATGAGGATGTGAGCAGAAGGGAGCCCTTTACACTGCTGCTGGGGATGGAAACCAGTCCAGCCACCATGGAAATCAGTCTAGAGGCTTTCCAAACACTAAAAATAGATCTACCTATCTATCACCCACCTAACACACTCCCAAAGGCCTCCAAGTCAACACATTATAGAGACCCTTACATCAGTGGCTATTGCCACATGATTCACAATTGCAATGCAGTTTTCTAAATCATATTATGGATGTACCTGTGATAACAACACCACCACCAAAAGTCACAACTTACTCATTAAGGATTAGATCAGGTGCAAAATATAGCATCTGCCCACTGACATGCTTGTACGACCTCCACCCCAGGCCAAACACCATCAGGCTCATCCAGGAGTACTGAATCAGGGTTATCTGGTCATCGATGTGTAAGTTCCGGAAACCTACAAATATATTGAAAGAAAACAATCACAGAAATCATGGAAACCATGTTAAAAATTTGTAGGAAGTTGAAACTAGATATATGTTTCCCTAAAATTCAGAAAATGCTCCTAATAACACAGCCTATAAAGAGACAAATGGATAGTCATTTTATAAGTCATGAACATCGTCACTGTAATTTAGGGCTAGTGAGAATGATTAATTGAATTATCTGTTCTGGATTCATGTAACACCCATTTACATGCTAGGCATGATGTTAACATGATTGAAATCAATGCTAGAATCAGCACATGGGTGAGAACACGTGCTATTAGTCTTTCAGAGTCCTCTTGACATGACATTCTCTCACCATAAACCACAGTTTCTGTGATGCCTATACAAGACCTGTACAAGAGCAAGCTTGTAGGCATTTCAGCATGGAAAGGGAGGGACTCAGAAGCCCTACCCCTAGCTGAGGACTTATAGATAAACTGATGGCTTCTGGGAGAGGAAGAGTCGGTTTCATTAAGGATGTGGCCCCTGATAGGTCAACCATACTCCAATGGTTGCTCTCTTAATAATGAGTATATGAGCAGCACAAATGTGAACAAGAGGGTTATTAATGCAAAAGTAAAAGAAAAGAGAATACAGTGTTGGAAAGGGCATGGAAAGATGGGAGTGGTTGTGGGAGGAGTTAGACAGAAAAGTAAGGTTGAGTTTGCATCATCCAAATACATGAAGAAAATATAAGACACTTGATTTTCCTATGGAGACAAGAAGGATTTAAGCACTTCTTTCAGTAGCTTTCCACAAATCTGAAAGAATGGCAAAGAAACAAGCTGGGGTAAAAGTAGCACATTTTGGACGTATTTGAGAGAACTTAAGAATATTGATTGCAGTTGGGTCTATGGACTTGAACCTGGGGATATATCAAGGAAAGAATATGAATGTGAATGTCATTGTAACTTACAACACTTGAATTATGAAATCGTATTTAATATTATTTTAAGATTAAGTAAAAAAAAAATTTTAATGTGAGCATTAAACCCTTTCCATGAAGCTCTTTGGAAAATTCTCATTTTTCTTAAAAGTCCACCGATACCCATTTATAAATGACCTAATTCATAAATAAAGCCAGAGTAACACCTAACCCGTTAGCTATTGAGAGAGAAGGCGCTTCTTTCTGTTAGACACTGAAGTTCTCTGCACATGTTCCTGATGGTTCCACCATCAGCTGGGGAAGTGCATCTGCCTTTGTGTTCCTCAGCCTCCTTGGAGATGAAAACTCAAGTGTGCCTCCCTAATTAATGGTAGCCCAGTAACCTCCTAACTTCAATGTCTAACCACCCTTTCTCATTATTCCTTCCTGTTTCTTCCTGACTGATGAATCCCTCTGTTTGGAGTTTGGTAGAACAGCAAATGCTGTTATCAGGGGAAGTGTATACAAATCCTGTTGCCCTCTGCATGGTGCCTGGGGATGGTCTGTGAAGCACTCACTACCAAGACTCTGACTCTGAATCAGCAGAGACAAGGTATGGTTATTTACTGTGAGAGGGGTAGAGGGTACCAAAACATCCAACAGATACATCTGTGACACTCATTCATTGTCCCGCCCACCACATGTCTCAGTGCTGGATTCCAAACCTGTCCTTCACTCCAGCTGAGTGAATTCCTGGTGCCCTCAAGAAGTTGTTTTCTTTCATTTCTGTTTTGAGAGCCCAGGGTTTTCTTTTTCATGATTAGAATAGTTTTTTCCCTTTGTTTTGATATTGTTAGCATCCACAAATCTAATTTACTTTGTGGCCAAAAGACTCCAACCTGTCAAGGAAAAAAATGTTGCTTGCAATTTTTAGTTTTTTTGTTTTCGTATGACTTTACTCCTTCAAGTGCATGTCTACATGGTATGTCATTTCAGAAAAAGTGTGAATCTTAACACAATTTATCTAGAGCATAAGTATTGCTTGTCAGTGAATATTGAGAAAAATGGATAATTCTTTTATAAAATTCAGAATCAATTGACAAACAAATCAATTCTTTTAAAAACATGATGATTGATCACCAGATGAAGGCACATAAAGAGCTGTGTGTTAGTGTGACCTCAAGGGTTGTGCAGAAAGGCCTCAGTTCCACTCCTGATTCTAGCAATCGAATGCTGCCTTGAACAAGTTAGGTCATGAGGATAAGCATAACTAAATAAAACTGAATTAAAGATTCAAGATAACTATACATTTTGTTGAGAAATGTGCAAATATTTATTATCCCAACCATGGATCCTGTAGCAGAATACCAACTGGATTAATGGCTATAGGAAAACCACTAATCAACCTGAGAAAAATCTCCAATTTAAAACCAGTGAACCACACTGTAGTAATGTATTCTTATAATCTCAGCACTGAGGAGCTGCAGGCAGGAAGATTAAGAATTCAAGTTTATCTTTGACTACAGAGTAAGTTCTAGGCCAGTCCTGGCTATTTGAGAACCTGTGTCAAAATAACAATATAAAAAAATAAAAAGGAAGAAAAATATGCCCCCAAACAAAGTGAGATCAAAATTATAAGCTAGAAAGCATTATCCTTTATGTTACAGGAAACAAAAATATAATTAAAATATTAATGCTTCGAATGACAATAAACTCAGAAGGCAAATGAGGCACCACTGGCTTGGGAAAACAACTCAGCCAGCAAAGTGATTCTCACATAAGCAAGGGGAGACAAGCTTTTCATTCCTAGCACTCACAGAAGAGGCAGGTGTGTTGTATTGCATAATCCCAGAGCTAAGGGCAAGAAGAAACAAGTGAATCTTCAGAGCTCACTGCCAGCCAATCCATGAGCCCCAGGCTCAGTGAGAAACCCTGCCCTTAAAAGGACGGTGGATCGCTGGGCAGTGGTGGCGCACGCCTTTAATCCCAGCACTTGGGAGGCAGAGGCAGGTGGATTTCTGAGTTTGAGGCCAGCCTGGCCTACAGAGTGAGTTCCAGGACAGCCAGGGCCACACAGAGAAACCCTGTCTCGAAAAAACCATAAATAAATAAATAAATAAATAAATAAATAAATAAATAAATAAATAAATAAAAGGAAGGTGGAGAGCAGCTGGCAAGAGAGTGGCAACCTCGGACCTCCACACATGCACACATACCCTTCTATGTGCACATGGACATAAATTTATGAATAGATTCTTACAAATTACACATATTTGTATAAGTAAACATTAGTATTGAAATGTATATTTCATAAATTTTCAGAATAGTCATTTCATATGCATTATTTTATTTATCAGTTGGTATAATATGCATATACGGATTTCATCATACATAAAGTGACAAGTTGGTAGAAAATGAGATTTAATTAATAAGAGATATTAAAGTATTAACAGAATGTTCATTATGATTTCTAATACTTCACTCACTATTCTGTATATTTGGTTCTAACTTCTAACCTTTCTAATATATTTTAAAACATCTAAATATTTGACATAGCTATGTTAGATTTTTTTAATTTTATGTCATTGTTTTATATTAATCTATGACTAGTTTTAAATTTTTTACAAAGTTATACATACATGATTCTGTTTTCTGAAAATCAGACTCTGTGTTTATATTCACTTTATCCTTGTGTTTATCTCGTTTTGCTTGCACTCCTGGATTCTAGGCTTGTCAGTGTCTTGAAATAAAGGAACACTTTTATTTTTGTAGTATAAAAGGCAACTTTTATTGAAATACTTCAAAACTTACTCAATTACTAACATTCATAGCAGAACATATATTCCATCTAACAGAGTAGAACTCAGAAAATAACCTCCTTCCTCCACCTTTTGGAGGCATAGCTGTAGAAAAAGTCCAATGTTAAATTGACTTGAACATGACTGGCTCACAAGTAAAGTTTCTCCCCACTGCCTGTAACACCATTCCGTCATTTTATACTGAAACAAAGCCAGAAACATGGAGATGAGATTCCTGTGGTGATAATGATCAGAGAGATTTCATGCATTTGAGATGATAATCAAACTGGAAAACCTACTCTTCAGGAAGTAATGGATGATCGCAAATTGCGCTTAACAAGTAGTGTAAAAAATGTACTTTTCTGTAAGTGTCTTGGTCTAATAATCCTTCAAAAATGACTGTGAATTGTCCAATTCTCAGCCATTATTTAAGTGTCTTTGGGGTGGAGGGAGAATATCAGTGCTATACATCTGCTCATTCAAAGTGTGTAGCACGTGAGGCCAGTCAGTGGAGAGAGGACAGAACTCAGGACAGAAAAATTGATGGTGTAGGAGGAATAACAAATATAGAGTGACTAAAACTTTGTGGAAGAAACCATATACCAGGAAGGAACAAATGGGCACCAAAGGGTGAGTTTCACCAGGAAGTGGTTACTCTGTCAATCGCCTCACGGGCACTGAAGTGTGTCATGGCTGAGAACACACATGCAACCTGACAATTTGAAGATGTCAGCATTGGCGATGGTAATTTCGGTGGAATACAGTTAGGGAGTGGATTTTGAGAGTTGTCTGGTCAGGTCTAACTTTACTCCCAGCAGGCCACATTCACTCCTCTCCTCATGCATCAAAGGCGATAATTTGCCTTATTCATTGCATTTGGAAAGAAAGAAAAAAGTCCCTTTTCACACTGCCACCAACTCACACTGCAGAGCTAGAAAATGAAGGAAAGGTTGTCCCTGTCTGCAGGTCCTCATCACGGCAAGCAAGAATTGAAAGCAAGAAGGGATACACTCAAATGGGCAATAGTTGGAATGTCACACATGGCCTGGCGTGAATATTTCACCAAGTAAGGGGAAAGGGCAAGACAAATTCATCACAAGAAAACGTTTGCTCTGCACTTCACTATTGTTTTAATTCTTGTACGATTCAATGGGAGAGAAGGTGACCTTGCATTTTGAATGGGTACTGATGAATTATTTCTCTTACTATGACTTTCAAGACCCTAATTGATCACTCTATGATTTTCATCTGTGCCATTACTTTCTACTACTAGTCCTCAAATAAACTCATTGCCATTTGTTTCTGAGTAAATTGGTGGTAAAATCCTCAGAAGACCAATACTTACTGCAACAGTATCAAAGAGTTCACCTACGCAAATGCATTTTCTCAGTGACTACTAAAATCTTTTATTGCATTTTTTGGGGTAACTGAATAATTCTTCTTCTGATATTATTTAAGAATCCCAGAATTTGAAAGATGGAGAGTCACTGACTGTCTCCTGTGTTTTTTCATTTATCACTATCCAAATTTCACTCACAGTTTTCCTTTCCTATACCCTCAGGCTCAGCAATTCTTCTAACAAACGTGCTTTCTCTTCACACAATTAATGAGTCTCCTTGTCCATTCCTTTAGAACTCAATGCTAAAATTATTCATCTGTTCCTGTTTTCTTAACTTCTGTGTCTGATGCTATTGTCAGGTGTCTCAGCTCTCTCTGGGTTGAAAGTTCTTTAATAGAGGAAATGTGTATTGGTAAGTTTTAAAATTTAGTGGCCTTAACCGGGAATACAGTACTCACTCAAGACAATAAAAACATACCACACAAAGTCATTCATACACAGATGCTAAATGTCAAATGGAGAGTATCTATAGATGATCTATGAATATAATACCTTTAGGCTTTGCCATCTTACATATTCCCATTAAATTAAAAAGAATCTCTGAAATATTATTGGAGAGAAGTAAAATTAGTTGTAATTATGGTAACAGGTCAATGACAATGAGAATGAAGACAAAGAAGAAAAGAGGATTCCCTGCCTGGGAAGTAAAGAACCCCAGGTCCTTGCAGCATCATGCTGAGAGCCCTCACTGACTGACTTGCTTCTAAATTTGTGCTTTTCATCAGACGGTGATGTACACTTTACTGTCTCAAAAGAATGAGCTGGTTTGTCAACAGGTTTTCCAGCAGCATATATACATGGATAAATGCAGCTACATTTTCACCATTAATATGCAATTTCACAATCTGGCTTATTGTTAAGGCTCCTTTAACGAAAATCCATTTTCCACATAATTAATAGTATCATTGTAAATGAGTAACTGAATCAAATACATTTCTCTTTTGTGCAAAACCGGTGCCCAGATCCAAAGATATATAGCATCTAGTGCATTCACGCTGTGAGTGTGCCTTCTGGCTTTTCATCCTAGCAGCACTATTTAATTGCTAAGCTCTGCACTCAGCAGGCATGTGGTGGGCATTCGTTTAGTCACTAAATAAGGGCTGTGACTTTGTGTAAAGGCAGCTGATATTAGTTTCAGAGTATCTAATAACATTGGATCAACATCATAGTTACTGTTACTAACTAGCCTGGATTTCAAACCAGCTAGGGACTAAAACCTTGGGCCTGCCTGCGAGGACATTTCCACAGTATTAATTGGAGATTAATAACAGTGTCACCATTCACGCCTGGGATTTCCAACTAGACACAAAGGTAAAAGTTCACTGCACACCAGCATTGATCTCTTTCTACATGGTGCCTGTGGTCACAATGTGGCCAGTTGTCCTTTGCTCCTAACGCCATGCCTTCCCCTTTGTGATGGACTGTACCGTCTTATAAGCCAAAACAATCCTCTGCTTCCTTAAGTTACTTCTGCAGGTCATAGCAATGAGAAAGGCAATAAGAACAATATTAAATTTATTAAATCTTTCAGCTCTTCTCAGAGGAACATTGATCAAGGTTCCTTGAGCATCTCTGTACCAATTTATAGTGTCCCTTTTTAAGTCACTATTTGCAAGTATGACTTAGAGAGAGCACAATCTGTACAAACATTTTATCATCTCAATTTTGCTCTTGAGTATCATTAATAGAAAAGTAGAGAATCATAAAAGTGTGACCATTGTTTTGATTTGCCACATATAAATTATATTCTGCAGCACTTCAAAAGTTGCTACCAAATTCAATACATAAATTTCTTCAAGGATGTGTGGAGGTCAAAATATCTTGATCTATAAACATTTAAACTTAAAAACAGCTTTTATCTTAAATGAATAAATGTTCTTTTTAATTGCTTTCTTTTTTAAATTTACTAGCTGACAGTAATATCTTCTTAAACAATAGAGTCTCCAAAAATACGAGCGAGAGAGATAATGACCCATAGCAATGGCGGCCAAGGAAATCACCATTTCCAAACAATGGAAACAGAAAATCAAATGCACAGCTAAATACTCATTTTAAAAACAGAATTATTTTATCAGTGCTCTTATGACATTTACTTAGTAAAGATTTATCAAATTTAATAGCCACTTCACAATAAGCTTTAAATATTCAAAACTGTTTTGGTTATTTTTTGAAGAAAAACGTTACCTGTCCAAGGCCCATCAGCCACAGCAAAGCAAATGAAAAGCTGGGCACTCTGACTCATCTGTAGGATTACTTCATCTCCATTAGAATAGCAAGTTTTATTAACTTTTCTCAATACATATCCTTTTGAAGGTCTAACAAACAAGAGTCTGTTTTCTGTTTTATATAACCTTGGATGTTCAATAACAATTCATCTATTATATTTCAAACCTTTCAGGTCGAATAATAGCCAAGAAATGTATTCAGGCAAACTGGGCAAGGATTCTTTAAAAAAAAAAAAAAAAAACCCAACTTAATTGAATTTCTTCTAGGGCAAAACTGACATAATGTGTTTAATTTTTGACTGTGTGTAGAAAAAGTGATTGGTGTGAGGAACACGTGATTTTTGAAGGAATCATTATGCTTCTAATTGTGAGGTTAAGGCCCACACAAACAACTGCTAGTCTTCACCTGTCTCTGCATCTAAGATTCAACCAAGTGAGAAATGCATCCGTTTAATGTGATCAGCCACGTGACTGCTGAAGAACCGCACTGAGGGACACATCTTGCTGGAAAGTCAGTGAACCACTTCCATAAAAACACAGCTTCTCGGTATTGCTGGGCCATATCCTTCTCTTGGTGTGATGAGAAGAACCAGGTACTGAGAGGTCTGTCTGTCTTTCCAGACTCCTTGTTAACCTCAGGAGTTCTATATTCTTCACTGACATTATATAGGTACTTTGAATGTTGTTTTGATTTGTTACATGAGTAGGCACATTTGAGTTTATCTCCAACAGACTCAAAGCTTCAGTTAGGTTTTAGAATGAACTAGACACTCTAAGGAGATGGCTAACATGTCTTTTTCTTAATTTCTGTATTTCTGATTTAACACATACACTTAGCTGTTCTTAACTCTTTGTGTAGGTAGTAATCAGCCAGCCTTAATGTGCTCTCTATTTCTCTGGGTTTCCACAGTCTGTATGAGTCTTGCCTGTGTGCAGGTGTTGCTGGCGATTGATCCATGGGCTTATGCATGCTAACCTAGGGTTCTACCAACTAAACCAAGCACACATGTGAGATTTACCTAGCATTTTGAACCACTAAAACCTATGGTGCTCTTTACATGGTGGTTAACTTTTCATACAGACTGTTTTCACATTCAGATAGTGCCACAAACATAGTACCTTTTAATGCATGATACCATGTACAAATTACCTGGCAGAGACTTAGACCATTTGACTACTGAAAGCAGCTGCCTCTCGCCTAGTTGGTTGAGACTGGTCAGCAAAGAGCTGGAAGTGTCGGGCTTTGTGTTGTCGTGCCCTGCATAGACCACATCAGGCTCAATACTCATGAGCAGGTTGATGAGTGGTGGAACCAGTTGAATGTCTTGATTTGGTGAAAAGGTGATTCTCTGGCCCAGGGTCTGGCTCTCGTTAGGAAGGCCCACCGACTGGGGAAGAGCAACACCATCGAGGGCTCTCATAACTCGGACTTTATTGAACTTCTTAAACTTACGACCTATGGAGAAGACAAAGAGGAAAGAACTTTGTGTAAACACATAGGAATTCATTATTCTTGCAGTGTATTTTTTAAGCCTTATCGTTGTGCTGTATAGATCTCATTGTCAATCTGCAAATGAAACAAAGCTAGACAAGTGTGATGATGCAAACCTGTGATCCCAGTGCTTGAGAGATGGAGGCAGGAGGAGGATGACTTCCAGGCATCCTTAATGAATGATGTGGTAAGTTTAAAGCCAGCCAGGACTACATAAGACTATGTATCAAAGGAGAGAGAGAGAGAGAGAGAGAGAGAGAGAGAGAGAGAGAGAGAGAGAGAGAGAGAGAGAGAATGAGAGAGAGAGAATATGTAAATGATCAGATTTGGGTTTAATAATAACAGTACTGTCTGGGTTGGCAAGCTGTTTGTAGTCACATCAAGACTAAGCAGAGGTTATGAAACCGTGAGTAAAAAGATGTGTGCCAAGGTGAGTAGTGTTTAGAAGACACCAACATCAGGATTGGTCAGTTGTGTAACAGGATTTTCTTCCAAAGCTGGAAGTCCAGGCTACATTCAGGCAAACAGGGTTCATCACCATTGTGGGTCTTCTTTTGGCCTTTATTCTTTATGGATCTATTATAATTCATGTCCATTATGTAAACCTCACATCTTTCATACAATTTCAGCAGATTCACGTTTCTTGAAATAAGTCCATGTGCTGCTACAAGATCTAAATAACTAAAATTAAGGGTATCGTTCCTAAATTAAGGGAAGACAGTTTTCACCCGTGATTTGTGCTTTCAGAACATATATATTTCTAGTCAACTTGAGTGATTGTATATTCAGAAGGAAAAGCATGAGAGCAAGCCTCAGAAGGAGTTAACTTTTGAGACTAGATCGGTCATTGGCAGCCAAACCACCCTGAACACATCTGTACTCATATGATAGCAGAAGCTAAGCAGGGTTGGTCCTGAATAATGCTTGCGTAGGAGGAGAGATTGACGGGCACTTGGATGCTGATGAAGACTGCTGCTTTCCAACATGTTGGGAGTGGATAAAAGAAAGACGTTGTGACTGACGATGGGCTGGATTTCAGCTCAAGTCACCCTGAATCAGGCATACCTTTTCTTTTTTCTTTTTTTCCCACTTTATTTATCATTCCATTTGTTTATATCTCAAACAGTACCCCACTCCCCGGTTACCCCTCCACAAATCCCCCATCCCACATTTGCCCTCTCCTCCCTCCCCTTTGCTCCCCCACCCACCCACCCTCTCCAGTCCCACTGCTCCAGCATCCCCCTATGGTGGGGCATCAAACCTCCACAGGACAAATGGCCTCCCCTCGCATTGATGTCAGAGAAGGCCATCCTCTGCTACATATGTATCTGGAGCCATGGATCCCTCCCTGTACACTACTTGGTTGGTGGTCTAGTACCTGGGAACACTGGGTGGTCCGGCCAGCCGAAGTTGTTCTTCCTAAGGGGTTGCAATCGCCCTCAGCTCCTCCAGTCCTGCCAGCTACTCCACCATGGTCCCTGTGTTCAGTCTGATGGTTGGCTCCAACCATCAGGCAAACCTTTTCAATGTGAAGGGCCTGAGCCATGGTTCTGAGAGTGGCCTGGGGACTTTAATGGTCCAGGCATGCCTACCTGTGGCCAATAAGCTACATGTATTTGGGATAGGTCCAAACACATCTCTAGATGTCAGGTTGTTGCACAGCAATTCCCTCCAAGTGGAAACATTTCTCCATGGAGGAGGCTCATGACACTGAGAAGGTAAAAACATTAGTAAGTTTGGGAGAACTGAAACTTAAAGACTCAAGGTTTAGAACTGCCAGGGGAAGAAGTTCTTCCTAGCTACCTTGAACTCTTCAACCTGTTGAGCTGCCTGTAAGCCATGCAGAGTACTTTAAGGTTTCATCTTTCCTGATATGTCACCATGCTAGGGTGGCCTTTGGTGATGTAGCTGCCTCTGGATTGTCAATGGTTCTATAAATGATCCCAATTAACTCACTGGTTCAGCAAACTGGACTTTGAAAGTATATTTGTCTGTCGTTAGTTCCTTTCTGGGACAAGTAGGCATTTGTTCATGTCTCCCTAGTTATAATGTCACACAACACAGGTCTGCAAAAGGTTGGGCGCTCCTGGAACAGAGGTGGTAGTATCCTAGCTCTTGTACTTGAAGTAACTCAGACATCTGTTTGTTCCTACAGCACTGAACTGAATTAAGAAAGCACCCCCATGAATTAGGCATTAGACTGGGGGACCTGAGTGGAAGCTACTGTTGTAGGTGGAGAGACATGGATGCCTTAGTTCCTACCATATACTGGTAATAAACAGTGCCACTGTACTTAGTTCTTGGTTCAGGTGTTGTCATAACAACAAAGGATGAGAGTTCTGTCATGAAACCCCATAAACATCAGCAAAAACTTGTAAGTCACAGGGAGAGTTCGCAGAGTCAACAGGAATAAGATTGAGAATCCCGTGGAGAAGGCAGACAGGGTTCTCAGGAAAGGAATATGTCAGTAAGGAGAAGAAAAGTCAGACTTACAGGGCTCTCACAGTAAACTGGGAAGACTGCAGATGTGTAATCTAGTTTCACTGCAGTCTTAAAGTGAAAACTAATGATTGCATTTGTAGGTTGGGGACGATGTAAGGAATGGGGGCTTCACACCTGGTGTTGGAGCAGGAGAGCAGAGCTCAGCTCAGAAGCTCAGGGTATATGATGGTAAAGCCCTTCTCTCCCTGCTCCTTGCCCCTCCCCCTGGGGTTTATTGTCAGCTAAGTCCTCATGGAGTGAGGTTTTGTGAGGATATTTAGGGAAGAACTTGCAGGCAAGAGCAGAGAATTTGATTCCAATAATTTGTAATGTTTGGTTCCACTTTAACAATGCAATAGTTAATAGCTAATATTACATACCCTTGTTCAACTCTAATGATATCTCCATGTGGTTTTCCTTCTGAATTCTTATTTCTTTTAGTGTATTTTAACTTACAATGATAATTATATGCTTAACATTTTCATCACACGGCTCGGACAGCTGAGATTTTCTTGTGGCTAGCCCTGGTGCTGTTTGTATTTTGATATTAATTTGCTTCACCAACTGGGACTGCCTAGGATGAGGAATGAGTCCTGTACTCAGGTGACTTCATGTGACCTTTCTAATTAGTAAAGATTTCAAGGAAACCAATCACTGGGCGGGTAGGCGTGACTTCCAGGTCGGACAGGGAGACAGCAGAAGAGGAGAGGAGAATGGGCTGGAGGACAGGAATATAGAGGCAAAAATGGAGGTAGGGAAGGCTCCTGCTTCAGATGGCAGATCTGTTTGGATCCGCTACCGGAGGCTTTACTTAGAATGGCTGATAAATTAGGATGCTAGCTGCTGCGCCCAGTGATTAGTTACTTATTGATTCTGAACTAAGTTTGTGTGATGTTTTACTTCACGGGTGACTCAACTGGGTTCTAGGGAGAAAGGTATGATGGCAAAGCATGGATTTGCAAGAAATACACCCCAAAAGGCTGTGGGAATTTAGAAACTTGGGGCTGGCATGGTAGCAACCCACCAGTAGGAACTTAGTGAGTTGGGTGAAGAGATTTCGGAGATCCAGGTTAGACAGTCTCCAAGACATGAGAACAGGCTAGTGCATGAATTACATTTTCTACTTTTCCCGCTATAGGTTCAAGTTGATACTTAATATAAAATGTTGGAATTCAAAGCCAACTTTGGCAACTTATTGAGCAAACGTAAACTCTTTGATGTCTCAGAATATAAATTATAAGGGCATCAGGAATGCAATTCAATGGGAAGGTTCTTGTCTGGCATGTGTGAAGACCAACAGATGGACAAACAGACTGACTCATATACAGAAACACACACACACACAGAGAGAGAGAGAGAGAAAGAGAGAGAGAGAGACAGAGAGACACAGAGAGACACACACAGAGAGACACAGAGAGAGAGAGACAGAGACAGAGAGAGACACAGAGACAGAGAGAGACAGAGACAGAGAGAGACACAGAGACACACACACACACACACACAGAGCGAGACAGAGAGACAGAGAGAGACAGAGAGAGAGAGTAAAATGGACAAGCAGAAGGAAAGATAAGGAAACCACTGTGATCTCTTCTCTAACCATCCTCAGCACACCACCATTTTAAGTTTTTCTTTCTAAGTATTTAGTTACACTTTATGATATAAGCATAGAAATAATGTAGTGCAAAACAAGTCATTGAAAAGTAAATACTCAGATGAAAAGATAAATACTTAAAGTGACCAGCACCATAGAAACCCCTTTAAACCTTAATCCCCTCCATGTGACAGCCACCCTGTTACCTACGGCAACTACAATCAAGTGCTTTCCAATGCACTTTCTCCTTCTTTCTCTTTTTCTTATCCCTCTGTTCTGGGTTCATCAGTATTTGACTACATTGAAATACTGGTGGCCTTTGAAAACCAGAGTAAATGTTTTGCACACCGATTGGATTTAAAAAAAAAAAAGAAAAAAAAAAACATCTTCCACAAATAAAAACCCCAACTTCCTGACATATTGATTATTTATAATATAACTTGAATAAATATAGGAACCATTCATGGTTATGTTCAGTTTTTTCATGAGTCAAAGAGTGATCCAATGTTGAGCTGGGTCATTCTAGTATCCTGATTAAGTGATCAAACTTTTGAACAAATATTAGTGTTTGCATTTTAGAGTTGAGATTTATGGAAATCTAGTGATTTGTCAACTTTATGAGGCTAATATGGAGCAGAGTGCCACACAAAGGCTATTTTCATTATTCTTTTACTTTCTAGTGAAATGTTTAGTGGTGCTCTGTGCTAAGTCTTGATTAACAATCTGAATTCACAGCATTTAATAACACAGATCCTCCTTTAATGGGTATTTATTTTGATGGTAAAAACCAAAAAAGGCCCTTAAGCAAAGAGAAAACCCATGCTAAACATGGGCCATACTACAAAGTAGACGTAGCACAGTGCACAGTGAGTTGAGAGAATATGGCAACCCCATCTAATATAGTGAGGGAAAGATTTGCACTTGACTCCACTGAGGTTCTCCTAATGTCTTTATTTTGAAATCTTCAGACTGATAACTCTTTAAGAACAAACCAAGTAGTTCATCTAAGGGAGGGCTTTTAGCATTAGGAGATTTATTTTTAAGATGTAAAATAAAGTATCGTGTTATTAAGAGACCTTTTCCTAAAGAGCTGAATTGTTAGAATGTTCCCAACTCTAAAATCTAGCTCCTGACATGAGTGTCAGCCTGTTCTTGCAAAAGTGCTGAGAAGAGATGTGATGACTCTTCTCTCATCGGCAGTAGTATATATATCATAATAAATAATGAACTCTGCAGTGGCCATATCTGCATGTGAATTCTGCCATTTTATAAAAGCTTGATTTCTAGGTTGATTATTTTACCAGATCAGTACCAAGCTACTCCTTTTTAAATTAGTGTATCTATTTGCCACAGGATAAAGTGTAATTATGCATCTTAGATGGCTCATATACAATGACAGTCACTGACAGTAGTCAATTACTTCCCTCTTTTCCACTGTGTGTGTATGTGCATGTGTATATGTTGTGTATGTATGGGAACACATGTGTAGGTGTGTGTAGGGGTATGTGTATGAGTGTGTGATTATGTGTTGTTTATATATAGGGACATATGTATAGGGAGGGTATGTGTTTGTGGTATGTATGTATGAGGACACATGTATGGTGTGTGTGTATGTGTGTGTGTAGTGTATATCCAGGAATACATGTATAGTGTGTGTGTGTGTATGTGTACACGCATACGGAAGCCAATGTTGGTGTTTAGAATTATCCTCAGTTGCTCTCCACCTCGTTCACTCACACAGGGTCTCTCAGTCTCGCCAGCCAGCTTGAGGCTGGAATTAGAGCAGGGTTGCTTTACCTTCATAGCACTTTCGTGAGTTTAGGGCATGTGACCTCCAGTCCACATCTTAGGCAGCAAGCGCTTTAACCTTGAGGCCATCTGCCCAGGACCCTTAATTGTGTTTGATACTTGATGGGAATGAAATGAGAGGTGAAAGAAAATTACTTGTGTTTGGTTTTCATTTTCTTATTCATGAATTGGCTCTAACACTCACACATATTGTGACATTTTTTGTCATAGGTGATCAATCTTTAATCAGAGGAGCCATCTTTCCCTTACCTACATTGCAAAGAGACAGTGGCATCTAAATGTTAAGAAATTGAAGAGAAACAAATAAAAAATAACTATAAACAAGAATAAGGACAATGAGGGGGCAGACTAACATCATGCCCATAGTGGATTTAAGAACACACCTGGAAAATCTAAATGTGGATTTGTAGGGTTAAGAAATGCTATCTGCCATGTGAATTTTAAAGGAGAAAACTTACCCCATTAGTTGGTTGAAGGACTAAGATTCATGGGAACAGAGGAAAGACGACAGGTGTAGAGTTAAGGATGAAGTGCCAGCTCCCAGTATATGAACAGGGAACATGAGAAGGAGAAGGAGAAGCAGAAGGGGAAGGGGAAGGGGAAGGGGAAGGGGGAGGGGGAGGGGGAGGGGGAGGGGGAGGGGAGGGGGGGGGGGGAGGGGGAGGGGGAGGAGGAGGAGGAGGAGGAGGGAGGAGGAGGAGGAGGAGAAGGAGAAGGAGAAGGAGAAGGAGAAGGAGAAGGAGAAGGAGAAGGAGAAGAGAGAGAAGGAGAAGGAGAAGGAGAAGGGTGAGCCTGTCTTTAAGGCAGACATTAGGGCATCTACAAAGACTTCAGCTTTCAGATTAAAAGGGCTTATCACTGCTCAGGAAAAACAGGACTGGGCAGAGCTAAATCTTGACAAAGTCACTTCCTGAATTTGAAGGAATATGTGTGTGTGTGTGCATGCGCAAGCGCATGTGCACATGTATGTGTATGTATGTGTATGTGTGTGTATGTGTGTGTATGTGTGTGTGTATGTGTGTGTATGTATATGTATGTATATGTATGCATACGTATGTACATGCATGCATATGTATGTATGTGTATGTATATGTATGTATGTATATTCACATGTATGTATGTGTATGTATGTATATGTATGTATATGTATGTATGTATATTTGACAAGAGACAGTAGCTCATCAAGGAAAGAAAACAATATAGATCCCTGGGGGTTTGTTCACTAGTATTAGACACTTAAAAGGCAACATGAGATCTAGGGGACAGAGGAAGGAAAGTATTGTGCATGTTCTTCCCAGAAAACTTTAGTCAAGATTTGGGCAGTTGAAGAAGATGCACACACAGCTGAATTTAACCTTCACTCCTTTTTCTGTATGTACTTCTTCCCCAGTAGCATAGATTCTTATCTCTTCTCTTCCGTAGGTCAAGTTAGCAAATACTTTACCTTCATCATGCTCCTTGAATTAGAAAGCTTCAGGTTCAATTAGAGATATCAGATGAATAAATTAAGTGGAAAGAGATTGAGAATGTCACCATGCATCAACTCTAGGCCTCCACAGACACATGAAAACAGGCATACACATAAACCCGCACCATTACATATACATACACACACCCATATTTTTAAAATCTTCATCAAGACAGAAAAAAAACCTGAACTACACAACCCATAGAGGAATCATGAATTAAAATACTAAACTGACTAAAGTATGCAATCAATAGCAATGGTATGAGTAACTGGAAAATGAACAGGTTGAGATGAAAGTGAGATGATGCATCTAGGTGTTCTCTGAAAGAGGCAGCGAATCAGGAAGAGCTGTTAAAAGGATGCTCGTCTGGTGTGGTCCTCACACTACTGGGCTGTGCCTAATTGAACCAGACAAGTGATGGAGACAGCTCTGAATGCCTGTTGCTTACTTGTGCACCAGCGTACCCTCTCTTTTGCTGTTGTTTTTCTTTTCCTGCAGGAAACATTTGATCATGAAAGTGTGGTGTGACACCTTCATGTGACAGCACTCAATGTTGTTGTAGGAAGTGAAGCACCAGCATAGTGTCAGAAGCTAAAACACAGTCTTGATGAGGTCGCCAAGCTTCAGAGAAAAGGATGGGGACACAGGGAATGAGGCTCACCAGGCATTAAGGACCACTGTGAGTCCTCTGATTTTATGAGTGTCATAATGCACATCACTCTAGTCTGGCAGACTTTTTAGAGGTCTCTCCTCAGTACTTGTAAGAAATTTTGGAAGAATGTTTTTGGTAAAGTTAAGAATTCAGATTAACAGGGCACAATGGCCACTGTGCTAGGCCAAGGATGCTGCCACAGACTAAGCTCTAGCAGCAACTAGTGTCCTGATACCACTTGGTCCCTCATTTTCATGTCAGGATCCACCTACAATTTCCAGTCCCAAAAAGACTGGAAAGAAAACAAAAGTGTCAGTGCAATCATTTGTACAACTGTGTAAGATTTGAGTTTAAAACATCCATGTTCTTTCAATTACTGAATATCATCTGAAAATAGAAATGTGAACCCATTTATCTTTACTCAATCTGGACCTGGAGAATAGAGGATTCTGGTAGATGTTCCACACAGTTCTGGAAGCAGCTATAAAAGTAGCTCCATATGAACAGCGAAGAATGTTAAGCTAAAACCTGAGACTGAAGCTCAGCTGTCTCTGGTTCACATGTGTGGGAGGCTGTGTAGCTTAGACAGTGATCAGAACATAGCTTGAGGCTACAGAATTCAGGGCGAGCAAGGCCAGGGGTATGGTGATTTCCTACTGAAATGCTGGCTCAAAGCGTAGAAAAGGATTTGTCCATGAGAGGAAGATAGGGTGAAGTCCAGAGAAATTGGAGGTAGTCGTCATCCACAGTAACATGCCTTAAGAAGGGAATTGTGGCTTCTGTTTTGGTTTGTTGTTGTTGCTTTTAAACAAAAGACAGAACAAGATCCTAAACTTCTGAATATATACATGCACATTTTGGGGACTGGAAATTCATGTGTGGGGATTATCCAGAGCAAGCATAGACGGCAGCACAGTATAGAAGAATTTTCCATAAGACTCATCCTCTTCATCCCAGGACATCCTCCTCTACGTGAAGAGAAGCAGGGCTGTATGAGTACAGGAGACGTGAGGGGAGTCGGGCAGAAACTGGTTTCTTCACTCAGTGTTGAGTGTGTGACTCTCTATGAAGAGAACCTTAGCTACAACCACATTCCAATGAGCATCCATTTAATTAGTGACATGTTCACTGACGTATTGCTCTCTACAGAAATACCTTATATTTCAAAGAGCTAGTCACATTCATGGTACTGTATCGTTCTTTCTACAAATGTAAAAGGAATCTCTCTCCCCCTCCCCCTGTGTGTGAGTCATTATGCAGAAATGTTTTTCTAAAGGCAAGAATTTAGGCATATAAAGCCTTACTGAGAAGATATATTGCCATCCTTAGGGGTGGAACTATCTTCCTACTCAGTAATGCACAGCAATGAACTAAATGTAAAAGTTCACTGTGACCTGTGAAAAGCCAGGGAAGTGATTCATAAAAACAAGAATCACATGCACTGAGAAGACCAGAGAGCCTCAACATCATTCCTAGGATGAGAACAAGTCACTGGAGCAGATAGGAACAAACAGCCCATTAGCAGAATCTATGTCTTGGCATGTCAAAACCATATTTCTTCTGACATTCCCCCATAGGATTTTATTAATTTCAAGGCAAGATTTTCCAGTGTCCTCTCATATTTCACATTTATTTAGGTCTATACATGAAATCAGAAACCTTCGGAAAGAGAAACTAACTGAAGAAAAAAGGGGAGGGAAGAAGGGGAAAGAGGAAAGAAGGAAAGAAAGATGGAAGGAAGGAGGAGGAGGAGGATTCTAGGCTCCTTCATTAGTGTGCAAGCTGTAATTACTTCTACAGTATTCTGTTGATGTAGGAGGACCCAGCTCAAAATAACTCAGATGTCACTCAAAGGAGGACCCATCTCCTACAGCTTACAGAAACTTGAGAGCTCCTCTACTGCAGAAACTTGAACTGAACTTAACCTGCGCTGACACTTTGAATCTAATTCGTTTCACTAATGACCTTCTTCCTGGGTGACATGAGTTGGATTATTTATTGTGCAGATTCTTGCCAATGACTCTCAGAAAGAATCAGCTATGTTTGAATCTCAGCATACCATGCTAATAAACTTCTGTATAAATCCATTTATGGTGTAAAAAGGTAGGCCACTGTTGTTTTTCTGATCTTGACAGTGTTCTTGGGCCATGTTGTATTAGAATGATACATTTCAATGTTTCTTTCTAGTATATAGCCCTGAAATATGCTAATTTTTTAAATCCCCAAACTATCTCTCAAAAACTGCTCTATGACTGGTGCTGAGAACCAAGCTAACTACTCAGTGCTAGTAAAACCATGGTTTCTGGAAGAGAATCAACAGTTTACTTACCCAGCATGAGCCCTAACAGTTATCTATAAACAGTAGTCCTTATACCCACAGTTAAGTGAAGTCTTCACCTCTCATCAAAGAAACTTTTCTTTGCGACAGACAGAGAGCATTACAGAAATCCACAACCAACCAAGATGCAGAGTTGTGGAGGCCAGAATCAATGGATACATCTATTAAACATTCCCACACCTAAGGCTCATGGAGCACTGTGGACAAGGAGGTAGAAAGAGTATAAGAACCAAAGGACCAAGGAGTTTGCTGCAAGATTATGTCTCCTAGCAACACATATGGACAAAGTTGATATCAACGAACACAACAAGTTGGATTGGAAAAAGCCCAAGAGAACTCAATCCTACACAAAGAGCTCTAGGCAACTGAAGAAAGCTAGCAGTGGGAAGAGGGTCTTCTCCAAGAAAGAACTGGTGCACTGCCAAATGGCCATCCAAGTAACACTATCTGGAATCTACAGGTTATATTTAGGAATATATATGTATATACAAATACATACAAGCATGCAAGAAAAATTAATGAAAAAAGAGACCCATGAATTTGAAGGAAAGCAGGGAGGGCTCTTTGAGGGGGAAAGGTGAAAGGAGAAACATGGTAACTAAAATACAACCCAAAAAATCTAAACAAACAAAAAAGCTACACTATTATAATCTTTATGAGCCATCCACACTGTGAAACTCAATTGTTTTGAAGACAGCATGTTGTTGGAAAAGACAAACTAAAAATAACAAACAACTTCAGTGGTGGTTTGGAACATTGTTGAAAATATCTGGCTTTTAAAGAGGAAAAATAATATATCTTTAATTATTTCTAGGGGCAAGAACTCATGTATGAAGTAAGCAGGAGAGACCACTTAGTAGAATATACTTTAAATACCACTTTAAAGAATTAATTCCTGTATTTAATCTACATTTCCTCATTTAGTTGACTTTATGAATTAGACATTATATAACAAAACACTTAATATGTCATTTATGTACCCAAGAGGATATATATTTTGTTTTGGCTACTTTACATTAGGGAACTGGAGGACACACCCTCAGGTCTGCTAGCCATAAAAGTTCTCATGTATATTCCTTTTCACATTTTAAATATTGCTAGTTTCCCTTCATTCTCAAATGCCATTACATATAAAAGAGGTTCACTGATGCAAAGGCATTACATTCTCTATGATTTGAGAAGATGTGGGCTATAGGACAACAATAAAAATGGAAATGAAAGTATGGACAAAGAAGCTTTTCCAACAGGATCCTAGCTCTGCATCTTTTCTGATCCATGAGACTGCAGCCACTGGGAAGTAAACTGTTGGCTCCAATCTAAAAACTAGTCCCACCTGTAAGCAGGAGAAATACAAAGAAATCTGGAGCATCTGCAAGCACACATGCATCAAAGATCAACCTCAGTGTCTTTCCTCAGATGCTAAACACTCTGTTGAATGTCACATCTGAACTTAGAATAAGGTGCAAATCAGAGCTCATGAGTAGTAAAGAGAGACAGGCAGAGGCAGACCACCTATAGACACAGAAGGAAGTGACCCAGACCATGGACTTCAGAAGCAGTGGTGGAGATGGCTGAGGACAAGAGAAAGACAATTTCAGGGATGGAAGACGTGTTGCATGTGAAAATGGGGTTTATTCACAGACAGACCAAGTGTAATTGCTTTTAAAAGACCAATGCTATACTCTGATGAATGGACTTCAAACTCCAGATTCCTGCTGCTCCAAGCTAACTTCTTCTGGTTCCACTGACTTACTTCCTACAAAAATCCTCACCAAGATGTACAATATAGTACTTCTTTGGACATACACTACTACTGTATAAACACCACTCTCCATTTTCTCCTAGAGGATTCACACTCTGGGGCTCTCCTTGAAAATGTTAGTCATATCTCTCAGAAGTTGTTCTTCCCTTATCCTTAGCATAACACTGTGGGGACCTTGGGTCTTGTGTGCTGCCCTCCTGGAGAGGTGGGAGTGTTCAGAGTAGAGAAAGTTAACATAAAGATCAGCATGTGGAGGAAACCAGTTTGCAAAGGAAGCCCTTAGGTACATCGGCTTCACTAACTAGAGGGGCTCTGAAAGGCCAATTGTATGAACTTGGAAGAGACAGGACACTATGAAAGTGGCACACAGAAGGTCCAGGTGGACCTGCTTCTCTTCTCTTCCCATTTTTATCCCCCTTGAAACTATGCCACAGGTAAGACATAGTATACCTCCTGGATCCTCTACATCTTCCCCTGGCAAAATCTACCCTTGCTGTCCAGAATCAGACCCACACCTTTTACAACATAATTATCTTAGTAGAGACTAGAATGTTCTGTGGGTAAGAGCAGCAAGGACAGGTCTAAACAGGGTGTGTAACACACTAAACAGAAACCATATTAGTCTAATCCATTCTTCCCATGGAGGAGTGCAAGCCATTGTGTAAACTGTTTTTCAACAGTACATTGGATGTACATTTAATCTGTTAGAAATGTATTCACACTGCTTTAGGAAAGTCACCGCTATCAAACCTGTTGTCTCCGAAATAGCTCTGCTTATGGAATGAAGACGCAAGCTGGAATATGCTCAGGGACCAGCTGTCTCCCTGACACTCATGCATCTGTGCACTGATTAACATTGTTCACATAACCTGTTGTCCTTTGACATGTGTGTCACCTCCCACCCTGCAGAGTGCAAGCCCTGTGAGGGCTGGAGTTTGTGAGACTGTCTGTTACAACCCTGGAGTGTGCCAAGTTGGCTAGAATGGCTGGCCATCAACCCCGAGTGGTGTGTTGGTCTTTATTGCCTAAAACCAGGATCACTATGCCCAACCATTCTAAAGAGTAAGTTCTTGATACCAAGCAAAACGTCCTCATGCTTGAAAGACAAGCATTGGCCTCAATGAAAAATTTAATTCTCTGCTGATGTTAAAAAAAAAAAGAGGGAAAAGAGGAGTGAAGAGGGGCAGGCAGGAAGAAAGCAAATAAGAAAGAAAGAGAAGTGAATTCGAGGAAAAAAGTCAGAAGAGGGAGAAATCTTAGTTAAAAGTGATAATGTAGAATTGTGGAAATATGGTGGTAATTAATGGAGGTGTTAGAGCTTGGCTTGAGAATACTCGAATAATGGGGTAAATGGACAAGATGCTTGTATAGAGAGGGAAATGAAAGGTTGTACAAGCTTGGATGGCAGGGCAGAGTCCACAAACATGAGATATCAGGAGATTCTCTAGGTAAGACCCCGCATCATCAGACAGACCCTGAAGATTCTGTCCAGGACTATATTTCTAATCTGTGGCTAAAGGGAAGAACATTTTAAAGGGATTTAAGGAAGAATATGATTAAAGTTCCTGATAGATGGGTCAGCCAAGCTTCAGTGGGTGACCTCATACCCAGAAGTATGTGGGCAGTCAATGGGAACTCTGTAGATATGTAGATTATTAATTTATGGAGAGAGAGAGAGAGAGAGAGAGAGAGAGAGAGAGAGAGAGAGAGAAATGAAGTTGAGTAGGATAGCACTAAGAGGAGTTGGGAGAGAAGCAGGAGTTAAGTATCATCAAAATCCATTATGAAATTGTCAAAGAATTAATAAATTATTATAATCCTGATAGAGGTAGGGCATTGTATTAGAGATCCCAGTGCCATAGAAAAAGCAGGAGTGGAGGCAAGAGAAGCCGCAGCATCTCCACGTCTTTCTTACAGCGTGAACAAGATGCATGACTTGTGAGAAAGGCTGGCTTTCTAAAACATGAAAGGTCACAAAGACTTCTGGAGATAACATTGACACAAAGGGAGGAGGAAATTGAGGTGCAGGACTTGAAAAGTGGGTGTACTGATGTAGTCACTGCCTTCTGAGTACCTCCCCAGTTTGGCATTGTATGAGCACATTTGAGACCTGGGCGTTGACTTGGGGAAAATAGTCAGTAATCATGAGACCATAAAATACCGGGAATGCTCTAACTCAGTGAGTTACTGCGAAGTGGCCAGCATGTTGAGCGGGTGTTAGTTTTGCCCAAGAACACTGGCAAAAATTTTAGGGAGGAAATAGCACTTGGGTGAGGTTTTAAATCTGAAGAACATTGGTCTAAAAATAACACCTCCTGAAAGAAGAAATATGGAACATTGAGGGAACACAAGCAAGCTTGCCTCAGGCAGCACCAGGAAGAAGAAAGCTTTTAATGTCAACATACGGTGCATGTTTCATTATGCTTTTTACAGGTTTTATCCACATACAGAACTCCTAGACATTCGTGTGTAGGATACGACTATCACCTCTCAATGGAATGTCATTTGGGTCTACCAACCACAAGCCAGCCTAGGCTCTAGATTCTACATCTTTTTATTTTTAAGAGAGAGAGAAAGAGGAAGGGAGAAACAGGTAGAAGCTCTCTGGGGAAATCTGTGAAATATTATAGAGGGAATGAATATGATCAAAATATATGAAATACCAAAGAATAAACAAGCCATTATTTTGAAGTCTAATTCTAACATTTTTGTGTATATGTGTGTGAGAGCATACGTGTGTGTGTGTATGTGTGTGTGTGTGTGTGTGTGTGTAAGAGTGTGCATGCATTCTTGTGTATGTGTTTGTGGAGGTCAAATGATAACCATGGGTGTTTCTTCTCTTCTTTTGTGAAACGGTGTTAACTTACAGCCCTTGGAGTTTGCCAAGTAGGCTACACTGGTTAGCCACCAAGTCTCAGTGACATTTTGGTCTTTGTCTCCCCAGAACTTGGGTCATAAGTCAGAGTTACCATACCCAGCCTTTTTAAAAAGGTGGATTCTGGAGGTCAAACTCAGGTTTGCAAGACAAGTATTTTACTATCTCTACAGTTCATGACTTCAATATGTCTGACTGAATGGCATATCCACATGTGATGCTGTATATATGAATAACAGAGTACTACTATGGAACCTTGGTTTTCCCCTTTCACCACATGAAATCCGAGTTCAAATTGGAGTCATTAGACTTAGTGGCAAGCATCTTTACCTACTCAGTCATCTGCCAGGTCCAACTTTAATGTACTTATTACCATATTATTAAAAGCCATAGGGAGGCTAATAACAAAAACATGTACCTGGAGCAACTACATGTCCATCAAGTAGATTCTCAGTCCAATGGTGCTGATGGTCATTTAGTTTGTCATTGTTTAATCTGCATCTGACACACCTTCAGGATTGAATTCTAAGCTCAAAGATACCTCTGATCTCTTAGTTTATAGTCAAGGAGCCTAATGCCACCAGCAGGCTTGAGAATCATTTAAAATCACACAAGTGGTAAGCAGCAGTGGCTAGCCTACAATCTATACTACCTAAAGACAATGCCACACACTATCATAAAGTCTACTGATGTACAACAGAACTTAGCATGCTGGAAATCCACAGAATTAACAAGATTGCACTGCTGGTTGCTTCAAACAGTTGGTTGGAATATGAATGGTCACCACCATCAAACAAGAATAAAGATGAATAAAATATTTGGAAAGCAATGACTTCATAAAATTCTCAGGCAAATGGATGGAACTAGAAAATATCATCCTGAGTGAGGTAACCCAGTCACAAAAGAACACACATCTTATGTACTCACTGTTAAGTGAATATTAGGTAAAAAGCTCAGAACACTCACCATACAACTCACAGACCATATGAAGCTCAAGAAGTAGGAAGACCAAAGTGTGGATGCTTTAGCACTACTTAGGAGGGGAACAAAATAATCACCGGAAGTAGAGGGTGGGAGGGATTTAGGAGGAAGAGAGGAGGGGGAAGAGAAAAAAGGGGGCAGGATTAGGTGTGGGAGGAAATGGGGGAGATGTACAGACGGTCAGGAAATTGAACAGTGTAGCAGAGGGGATGTGGAACTGGGAGTAGCCACCAGAAAGTCCCAGATGCCAGGAAAGCAAGAGGCTCCCAGGATCTAATGGGGATGATTTTAGCTAAAATACTCAACAAAGGAGAGAGAGAGAAAACCTATAGAGACCATATCTAGAGTTTAGGCACAGCCCCCAGTTGAGGGATGGGGCACCCACCCATCTCAAAAATACTAGCCCAGAAATGCTCCTGTCTAAAGGAAATACAGGGACAAAGAGTGGAGCAGAGACTGAAGGAAAGGGCATCCAGAGACTGCCCCATGTGGGCATTCATCCCATATGCAGATACCAAACCCAGACACTATTGCTGATGCACTATTGCTCAAGAAATGTTTGAGGACAAGAGCCTATCCTGAGAGGTTCTGCCAGAGCCTTACCAATACAGATGCAGATGCTTGCAGCCAACTATCAGACTGAGAATGGGGACCCCAATGGAGAACTTAGAGGAAAGACTAAAGGAGCTGAAGGGATTTGCATCACCAACCAGACTCCCCACTCCCAGAGCTCCCAGGTACTAAACCACCAACCACAGAGTACACATGGATGGTCCCATGGCTCCAGATGCATATGTAGCAGAGGATGGCCTTATCTGGCATCAATGGGAGGGGAGGCCCTTGGTCCTATGAAGGCTCGATGCCTCATTGTAGGTGAATGCTAGGGCGATGAGGTGGGAGTTGAGGTTGGGGGAGCACCCTCATAGAAGCAGGGGGAAGGGGATGGGATGGGGGGTTTGCAGAGGAAAAACCTGGAAGAGTGATAACTTTTAAAATGTAAATAAATAAAATAACGATTAAATTTTTTTTAAAAAAGAATGGAAAGTACCTGAAATAATAAATAATCTATTAATAGGGAAAAATTGGGATTCTTCTCATGCTCATGGCTCAGTAAGATTAACATAGTAAAAGTGCACATCTTACCAAAAGCAATCTACAGATGCAATGCAATTCTGGTCAAAATTCTAACCCAATTCTTTACAGACATTGAAAAAGAAATTCTCAATTTCATATGGAAAAAGAAAAAATGCAGGAAAGCTAAAACAATCCTGAACAATAAAAGAATGTCTGTAGGTATGACCATTCCTGATTTTTAGTTATACTACAGAGCAATTATAATAAAAACTGCATAGTATTGGCATAGAAACAGACAGGTTGGTCAATAGAATAGAACTGAAGACTCAGAAATAAACTCAAACACATATGGACACTTGAATTTTAACAAAGAAGTCAAATCCATAAAATGGAACAGGAAAAGCAACTTCAACAAATGGTGCTAGTCTAACTGGATGTCTCCATGTAGAAAAATGCAAATACAAAACCAGACACACTAAATATAGCGAGGACAAAGTGGAGAACTGCCTTAAACATATTGAGATGGGAGATAAATTCATGAACAGAACACTAATAGCTCAGGCACTAAGATCAACAATAAATGGGACTTCTTGAAATGGAAAAGCTTTTACAAGGCAAAGGATACCATCAATAGGACAAAACGGCAGCCTACAGAATGAGAAAAGAACTTCATCAAGACTACATCTGATAGAGGGTGAATATCCAAAATATATGAAGAACACATGAAATTAGACACCAACAAACTAGATAACCCAATTAAAAACTGGGGTACACAGCTAAAAAGAGATTTTTCAATAGAGGATCCTCTAATGACCAAGAAACACTTAAAGAAATGTTCAACTTCTTTGGTCACTGGGAAATCAAAACCACTCTAACAGGCCGTCTTATACCCGTTAAAATGGCTAAGATCAAAAATTCAAGTGCTAGCACATGTTGGTGAGATTGTTGAGGGAGGGGAATACTCCTCCATTGTGGTGGGAGTGCAAACTATGGATACCAATTTGGTGGTTTCTCTGAAAGTTGGGACTAGTTCTATCCCAAGACCCAGCTATATCACTTCTGGGTATAAACCCAAAAGCTGCTCTACTATACCACAAGGACACTTGCTCAGCTAAGTTCATAGCAGCTTTCTTCATAATAGCAAGACATGTAGGGAAACAATCTACATGTCCATCCACTGAAGAATGGATAAAGAAAAATGTGGTATATTTACACAATGGAATACTACTCAGCTATTAAAAGCAAAGATATCATGAAATTTTCAGATAAATGGATGCAACTAGAAAATATCATCTTGAGTGAGGTAACCCAGATCCAGAAAGACACGCAAGGTATGTACTTACATCTAAGTAAACATTAGCCTACTTAGAATAACATAAAGGATAACCATGCTACAATTCACAGACCCAAAGAAACTGAGTAAATAAGAAGGCCCAAGGGAGGATGTGTGAATCTCACTCAGAAGGGGAAACTAAATAGACATCAGAGGTGGCTGGAGGGAGGGATCCGATGGGAGAGGGTGTGAGGAGGAGAATAAGGATTGGGATCAGGTTAGGAGGCAGGATAGGGCTGAGTGTGAGAGCAAAACTGGTGCCGAACACATCTGGTACTAGCAGGAGACACAGAATGAGGAAGGCTCCCAGGGGTCTGTGGAGATGACCCTACCTGGAAGGAGATGACTCCTACCAGCGGGGGATATGAAGACTGAAGTGATCACCTCCTGTAGCCAAGTGAGACTTCCGGTGGAGGGAGGGGACATCAACCCACCCACAAAACCTTCAACTCAAAATTTGTCTTGCTTACAAGATGCACAGGAATACACATGGAGCAGAGACTGAGGAAAGGCCAACTATTGACTGGCCCAACTTGAGACCCATCCCATGGTAAAGCGCCAACCCCCGACACTTCATGATACTCCGCTATGCTTGCAGACAGAAGCTTGGCATAACCATCTCCTGAGAGGCTTCATCTAGCAACTGATGGCAACAGATGCAGAGCTGCTTCCCAGAAATAAACCCATATACCATTGCCAAAACACCAGTCAGAGCTTGGAGCAGTGGCTGGACCGAAGCCCCTTACTCATTTGTAGCAGATGTGCAGCTTGGTCTCCATGAGGGTCCTCTAAGAAATGAAGCAGAGTAGGTGCTGTCTCTAACTCGATTTCCTGCTATTGGATCCACTTCCCTAAATGGACTATCTGGTCGGACCTCAGTGGGAGAGGATGTGCTTAGTCCTCCTGAAACTGGCTGTTACAGGCCAGGGTGGTACCCGAGGGGGACTTCCCCTTCTCTGAGGAGAAGGAAAGGTGGTAATGGGGGAGGGATTTGTAAGGATAATTCTCGGAGGATGGGAAGGAGGGGCACTGTGATTAAGATGTAAAGTGAATAAATGAATGAATGAATGAATGAATGAATGAATGAAAATATTGTGGTTCTTCTGACTCAGTTCAGAACAGAAGTGCAAGACACACTGTACTATAGATGAAAACATCAGCATTACCTCCAAGGACCATACCAGCCTGACAGCACTTTCTCAGACGACATGCTGGGCAGTTTTTTCTGCGGATTTTATCAACAATGCAGTCATTTCTTCCGGCACATAGATAGTTATGCTGCCCTAAAAATGAAAAAAGTACAAGTTATTGACAAGTCCTAAAGACTCAAAGTCAAAAGGTCTACACAGAGCATTAGGCTCATGGTCCTTGCAGCCTGCCTTTCTTGGCCACCACTGTATGCTGGAAATGAGACAGACCCACTTGGTACCTCACCGTTGAGTTCAGGGCCTAAATAAGATAATAGTGAGTGCTCAAAACATTTAAACAACAGTTTACATCTAAATAAGGGAGTCGTGACTATTAAATTGAATACAATTTTTTTTTATGTCATGGCAGGTAAGGAGCTTGGTAGTTCAGCATTTAAATTTAAGTGGCAAGGGGCATTCTGAGAGTTGAGCACACTGACATAAAATTACAATCTTACTGCGTAGACATAACCCACATCCCCTGTTATGTGTCACTCCAATGGACACCTACAGAAAACTGAAATAGATGCCCAAATGTTAATAATGGATACATAGGGCTGGAAATTCAGTTCATTCTAAATGATGAGCATCTTTGGAACTAAATGCTGGGCCATCAGACCTGGGAAGCAGACACACCGTCACCCAAGGTATGTCTCCATGTAGTCTGTTTGGCCAAAGAAACATGGCAATCATGCAGTCTCAATAAGAGTCACCTATGAATGTAGCATGGAGCCCCGATACTGCCTCTGTAGCTCAATGCCTGCCCAGAACTTCCAGCCATTAAGAATGTAAGGGACTTCATTATAGGTACCATTCTTTTAGGTACCTGAGTGCATGTTTAGATTTAAAGAGTCAAGAATAAATGGACTGGCTTTGTCCCAGTGTTATTATGGAAATCTATATAGTCTTAAACTTTGGGGGTGACAATCTAGTAAAAACATCTGTTGCCTCCACTTTTCTAATAATAATCTTTCCCAGTTTATATTCAGGTTTTAAGATGTAGCATGCTCAGGCCTATTTTCTTGTTCCTTGTACATCATAACTTCTCCTTGGTCCAAAATAACATGTTCACTCTGCAAGTCTATAACAAGGCAATCTATTAAACCACTTATCTATCTACCCATGTATTCTCTAACAAGAGTTAACCACAGGCATGTCATAATGACAACCCCAATAGGAGATGCTGTCTAGCTCCCAATTAATGTTTACAGCACCTGTCTATGTTGAAACTTGAGGAAGAATTCCCTGAACTGTGAGGCACAACATGATGACATATTTTTTCTCCTGGGGAAATTTATCATCTACTTCAGAATGAGAAAAGAAGGGAAGCAATAGCAACTATTTATTATATTATATTTATTATATTATATTATATTAATTATATTATATATTATATTATATTATGCCTTTCCTTTGTTTGTTTGTGTGTGTGTGTGTGTGTGTGTGTGTGTGCATTTGAAGGCTAGAAGTCAACCTTACAGTCTTACAAAAGATCTCTGAGTGAGACCTGAGGCTTGCAAATTAAACTAGGTTGGCATCTCAGTAAGTTCCTGGGAGCCTCTTGTCTCTGCCTCTCCAACACTGTGATTAAAGGCTCACACCACCATGCATGACTGGGTCCTTATGCTTATGTACTTTTTCAAGTTAGCTATCCCCATCCCCTTTTCCTTTTAAATTATGTATACCTTTTCATGATCTTCAGAGTCTAACATGCTAAGTATCCTATCTTACCATTGACTCCTATGCTTCTTGACTCTCTCTCCTCCTCTGACTCGTCCTTCAAGGATCTGAGTATCCTTTCCCATCTAGTCTAACCTAGATGATTCCAGAAAACCTTTGGGGCTTTTCTGTGGACCAAATACTTGTTTCATACAATCTGCATGCCTGTTTTTCCTAGTGGAAGCTGAACTTTAATGCTTTAACACACTTGTCTAATAAAATTTTAATAAACATTTGTTGGATAAATATATGCATCTTAATACTTATTATTCACATATGGCCATTTAAATAGAGTCATACACAGTGATATTACCTATACAATTTTATGTGTTGTTATGCATAGTCAATTAAGATGGTCATTTTTATCATCTCTAAGCATTTTTATTATATATCACTTTCATATATAATCCATTGTCTTTTATAGTACTACACCATGAATCAAATATATATTATAATACATTTCTCTCTCTCTTTTGCATGTGTGCACACACATACATGTGTGTTTATTTGTATGTGTGTGCACCTGTGTGTGTGTGTCCATTGATGTTGGATGGGTACATGCACACGGAAGCGAGATAACAATTTTGCTTTTCTCAGGTATCTTTTGGATTTTATTTTTCACAATTGATTATGTATTTACTCCCACATTTTTAAAATCACTCATTCTATTAGTATGGACCATAGTAGATGTCTAAAACATTCTTTTGGTTTTTTTTACCATGGTGATTTTTAAATTATATTTTTATTGTTTAAAACAACTTCTAAATTTAAATATATTTTGATTACATTTTCCCATCTCCCAAGTCCCTCCAAATTCTCTTCTGCCCCTCCCAACACACTTAGATTTGAGTTCTTTCTTAAACACTTTATACAACAACAAATCTCCAAACTAAGACAACAAAATAAAAGCACACACACACACACACACACACACACAAATAAAAAAACAAAACACCAAACTGTAACAAAAAAAACCCACATTGACACACATGGTGTCCATATATGTTGGTCAACTATTCCTGAACATAAGAGCTGTCCTGTAGTGATTGATATAAACAGTGTCCACACTAATAAACTGATTTTCCCTCTCCCAGCATGTATAAATGACAGTTAAGTTGTCAAATTTTACCCTTGTAGCTAGGTTTTCAGTCATTCATTCATTCATTTTTTAAAAAATAACAAAATAAAATATAGTAAGATAAAATAAAAACTATTGCATCATAGTTGTACAAGACAAACCAGCATATGGAAATGATCCCAAAAGAAGGTACTAGAATCAGAGACACACTCATTTCATACAAGTGGGGAGTGGGAGGTCATGGGGGGTTGTGGGAGGGACTATAGGAAGAGACAGCTAAAATTAAGGGGGATTTGAGGGGTAGTATGGAAACCTAATGCAGTAGGAACTTTTTAAAATATACATATACATGAAGGAGATCTAAATGAAGTCTCCAAATAATGAGGGAGACAGAATCACCTAATTAAGTTGTTGGCCAAAAGGGCTAGTGGGAATCCCCGAACAACACAGTCTGTAGCCAGTACTACAGGGTTGCTCTCCACAAACTGATAGCAAGGACCCATTGCTGATGACAATACCGATATTGAACATGATGGTGAGCTGGTGTCTACATAGAGCCTTCACCGCATGCTACTTTGGTACAAGAAAAGTAATCTGCATGCTCTCAAAAGAGTAACACAAATACCAAGGTAGCCACAAACCCCTTTACTATACTATACAAGGGTGTACTATACTGTCTGTAAGATATGCTGGGGCAACAGTGGCACTAAGCTTGTGGAAGTAACCAACCAATAACTGATTTGATTTAAGGCCCACTCTACTAGAAGTAGCCCATATGTAACACTGCTTGGGTGATCAAGAACCTAAGACTAGACATTCCAAGGATTATGGAAAAGCCAAATAATATTGGTCTAAATGGGGCATGGGGGGGGGAGGTAGAGATAAAATGTCCCCTAATATTATTCCTCTGTACTCATAGATCAGTGCCTTGTTAAACTTCCATCAGAGAAGCCTCCTCTTAAAGCAGACTAAGACAAATACAGAGACCCACAGCAGACATTACACAGAAAATGAGAGACTTGGGGACACTCAGACTTAAATGGTATGTCCCCATCAAATCTCTCCCCTCAGAACTCAAGGAAATCCATGGAACAGGAGGCAGAAAGAGTGTAAGAGCCAGAGGGAAATAAGACCCTCTAAGTCCAGAGAGGTCCTCTCTCTCTCTCTCTCTCTCTCTCTCTCTCTCTCTCTCTCTCTCTCTCTCTCTCCTTCTCTGTGTGTGTGTGTGTGTTTTGCTGAGTAACTGTATTTACATATTGCTTCTAACTTTCTTCCATATTAAACTCCCTGCTGTTTCAATATTAAGACATTCATATTATAAAAAATGTGACTAGGTAACTTCATTTCCTACTGGCTTGTAATATCTTAATTATGTTACATGGTTCCATTTTAACTGCAATGAAACTTTTGCACTGTAAACTAGAATAAGAATTTCCTGTAAAATAAAAAAAAATCTGTATCGCATTGGTCATTGTTGAGGAGTTTTTCTTCTTCTTAAGTTAGGATTGTATAAGTATGGAAGAGGGACACCCACAGGAGAAGTGCCCTCAGAAGCTGTGAGTGCCAGGCTCCTGGAGCTGGAGTGATAGGCAGTTCTGAGCTGCCTGACATAGATGCTGGGAAGCAAACTCAGGTCCTTTGTAAAAAGAGTGCATGGTACTGAACACTGGGCCATTTCTCTAGCCTTTGAGCTGCCTTTTAGTAAGAGCACAAGTGAACAATTGGCATTTGTGTATGAGAGAAGTCACAGTGTTTCATGTTTTTCTTTTTTAAATCAGAAGGAACTTCACAGAAATGAATCTATGTGAGTAAGTGTGGCATGTCTCAGGAACTATGACCTAGGAAGTGGAGACGAAGGTGGTGAGAATTGGTATACCTGGAGAAAGTCTTCCCACCACAGTGACACAGAAGTCCTAAATAAAATTCAATAGAAGCATGTTGCTTATTTAATTTGGGCTACTTTTTAAATAAAGACTCAATTTCTGTAACATAGAAGTGGAAAAAGAAAAAGGCAGAGATATAATATCTTTTTTTTTTTAACTGTTAAAAAAATGTGGTTTTATTGTATCATGAGGCATTGAAACATCTGAACAAATCAACATCTGGGAGGTTGGTGAGATAGCTGCTTTCTCCTTCACTTCCTTGGGTTACTAGAGCAACTTGTCAGTAGATTAAAAAAAAAAAATAAATAAAAAAATAAAACAAAACCAAAAACTGGCAATCTTTTACATTACTTAAGTCTTACCAAGGCATGCAATGGTACAACACAAATTTTTCCTGTTAGATGCAACTAGTCTGGCATCCAAACATCATACACAACACTGTGGTGACATAAGCACACTGCACCTACTCCCACATCGGCCCTGCTCATTTGTGTATGATATTTGGAGCATCTGGAGTAGTGAGATATGATTGGGAAGAGGGAGGTGGAAACAGCGTGACTATCTGGCCAGGAGGAGGTCAGTCAAAGTCATGCAGGGCAAGCCTGAACATGTCATTGGTGCAAACCCAAGTGTCATTGATGTTCTTTAATAGAAACATCTGGTAGAAACCCATGATGGAATTTTCATCAGCCTTGAACTGGCCTACAACCATGCTGATGATACAGGTGTCTGGTGTAGGCTGATGGTGCTGTGCCATGGTACTATGCTGAATTTTCTGGAATGAAAGGCTAGAAAACTTCACAATGGCAGCTTTACCACGGAACTGCTGTCCTTCCCACGTAAGGCATGATGCATCAGTGTAAATTGCGCCTAGTTGAGTTCTGTCATTATCAAATAACTGATAGTAATGCTGAGTAAAGCTGGATCCAATCTGCTCCCAAATTGGTTGTCTCCCATCCTGGAGTGTCACCTACCTCAGTGAGACCTGTGGGGCTGGCATGATGGCAGAAGCAGCGGCAGCAACCCAGCATGGTCTGCTGAGATATAATTTCAAAAGGCAAATCTGGAGCCTAGGATCTAAGAACTGAGGTGTCACTGGGTATATCAACATCACCCCAAGACAGGATCCATGCCCAGGAACAGTTGGCCAACACAAAGCGAATTCCATTTTTTTCCCCACTGTGGGACATTGTTGTTGTTGATGTTGTTTGGGTATCCTTTTTTGTTTTACTGTATTTTTTACTTATTTATTTTGTTTTTCATGTGTGTGTGTTTGAAAAATCAGGAAAAAGCAAGAGAGGTGGAGAGAGCATAAGGTTGGATAGGTAGGAAGATGAGGAAGATCTGAGAAGAGCTGAGGAAGGGAGAAAAATCATGATTAAGTACAAATTGAATGCATAAAATTTCCCACAGGTAACCTAAGCAGGCTTAAAGAAGAGCACTAAAAGCTGAGCTCTGCTTAAAACATAGACTTCTACAAAGCTACAGTGGCCATGGAAAAAGGAGAAGACACAGCACAGAAAGGCCAATAAAGTCAAACTTCAAATGAGAAGAAGAATTGTCTAGGACTAAAACCAAGACAAAATAAATCCTTGGTTACGGTGCAGCTATATGTAGTGAGTGGCAGGAGGCCTCCTTGGAAGGCTAGGCCAGACTTTTCTTGGCCTTTTCCACTTTGTTTATGCAAGGTGAATGGCTTGCTCTTCTGGGATTCTTCCATGATTTAGGGCCCAACTTAGGCCTAATTTCCATGTACTGAGCCCTCCGAAACTGTGAGCCAAAGCAATCCGTTCTCTAAGTCATTCTGCCAGTCATTTGGTCACAACTGTACAAAACCAGTACAATACAGTTTAGTTCAATGCTACTAGAAATAGAGATACTAATTATTTTTAACTAAAAGATATTTTGTAGAATTTAAAAGCTTTATACACTCTTAAGAGAAACAGGAACAGCTAGAGTCAATATCCCTCAAGATGAATAGACTTTTGATTGATAGACTTAAATAGGTGCTTATGGAGGAGAGTCCTGACACTCTGCCAAGCATCCTACAATGGATAGACCATCCCTCACAATGAAGGAGTATGTGGTCTCCAAATATCTTTACAACTGTTTTGTGATTTTATGGTACAAATTCTTGGCCCCATCACTTTTCAAAAGACGTATTTTCTACTTCTGTCCAATGTTGGCTGCAATAGATCATAGGAATCGGATTATTCAAATCTAGTCTTTTCATTCAAAATAACTTGTAGTCCTTGGAGAAATTATTGATGAAATAATAGGCAAGAAAATGAGATGCTCTCTGTGGCAAAGAATTTGATTTTATGGAAGGCTGAGAACACTGTGCCAAAGTCATGATGATGCTATGACTTAAAGACTGTGCCCTCCAGAGATCATGCTATTTAATACCATAGAGAGACATGAAAAAGTGGGAGCAGACAGGATGGTCGATTAAAGCTTTGTCAAAACAGTGGCTTAACCTCTGGATGCCATTCTAGGCTTAAGAGAATAGTTATTTCATGGATTACTTCAGGAGAGGATCTGCTATAACATCCAGTTTTCTGGGTCTCAGTTTAGCTCTTTGTCTCAACATGCATCCTTCTCTGTCTTAGGACTCAGAAACCAAGAAGGAACTAGGTGTGTCCCCTCAACTTCAACCAGAACCATGATCTAGAAACAGATCACTTTCCTTGTAATTCATTCTGCCTGTGGTATTATGTTGTTAGCAACAGGAAATGAACTAAGAACATGGCTAAACATAAAATAAATTCAACTGCTTAAAGCACATTGAATGTATAAACATCATGATAATGTAAAAAGCAACAAATGAGAGAAAGACACCAAACTCGATGGAAAGTTCTAGAAGATTTTAGGATACAAACTACTCACTTTGGAACTTGATAATTAAATTTAAAAAATTGCCCGGCTCAAGGCTTCCATTATAAATTGTACTTTAAAAATAGAAAATATCCTTTTGGAAGAAAGAAACAGGAGAGTGATTTGTAGGAGATAAAATCAGAAAGGACAATAAAAGTAGAAAAGCATCTTTAGCTGTCTCCAAAGAAAAAACCCACCCCTTGTGATGCCTCAAAAAGCCATCAAAACACACATCCATTTTACAACTGTATGTCTTTGTGGGACCACTTCTTCATAGACTTCAACCAAAACAGCAGATTGGATGTGGTTGCAGACAGGAGACTCCATCTGTCTTCTACAAAGGCCAATATTAAAGTGACTTACAAACTTGTAAAACAATGCCATTCTTCTTTCAGCTTATAAGCGTATCATAATTTCACTTTAAAATGAAACAAGGATTTGTTGTGCATGTATCCTGTCAGAGATTCATGAAATGTGAACAAAGCAATCATGCTAATAATCAGACACTTGTAAGCTCAATTTTACTTGTCATTGGATTCTTTGTTCAGAAAAAAATAATACCTGATAGATCATTATGTTTTAAATGAGGAAACCACAGTTTCAAAATATACAAAATCATGATGACTCAGTGGTCAAGAGTGATTCCTGCTCTTCCAGAGGATCGGAGGTGGGTTCCCAGCACCCACAGCAATAAGTCTAGCTCCAGGGGAGTGAGTGCCCTCTTCTGACCTCCATAGGCACTTAGCATACAGTAATACACACACACACACACACACACACACACACACACAAGAGCACACTTTATGTGGCTTGCCAGGCATAAGGGTGCTTGGATCTAAACTCCTTTCCTACCAGATGCTCATAACCACTGATCCATCTTTCCAATTTCTGTCATCTCAGTTTTAGTTTCTAATATGGTGGGTATGTATAATCCATATATACACATGATCTATGGAAGTCTCAGTAATTTTAAAGTTTCTAGGATGATCTGAGTCTCTTTGATCTAGTACAAACAATTTTTATATAGCTATTAAACTTACTTTTGCTATCCAAGTTCCCACCTGTTAAGTCCATGGCCTTGAACAATCCATGAACCTCCTGGTGCTTTCATTTCCTTATCTATGTAATAGCATTTCAGTGAACAGTGATGTAAGGCAAGCCTTCCACACCTCAGCAGACGCAGTCTAGATGCTCACTGGGAAGTAATTCTGATGTTTCAATAAGCAAATAGTGATTGACTATCTACTATGTGCCTGTATAATTTTATATGAAAATGCCCCAGAAGTTTATTTTCTATACCCATTGAATGCTTTTACTAGAGTTGGTTTTCATTATCTCCTTCAGAGACATTTTTTTTATTGATTAAATCTCCACTACTTCACCAGGTTTGTTATCTAACTACAAAGCGAACACACCACATTTATTATAGCCCAAGAGTTTTACTCAAATTCAGTTCGAACACTATCTACCCCATGGAAAAATTATCTGTTCAGTCTATTTTGCATATGCAATTAGAGATGAACATAAACATTATACATGGCCTCTGTATTGAAGAAAGAGCTAAGTAAGAGGCTATCACAATGACTGATATGTAGCATAAGCAATAATTTATCACATAATTTCCATCATTTGCTATTTTCTCACCATTCTGAAGTAACACCTTTACTATGAGTGCTGCATAGTTGGAGCCACCTTCTGATCTTTCTGGCTTCCATTATATTTAAATTTCATCACTGGGCCTTACTGTTGAATTTCTCTTATCTATATCCCTCTTTAACCTGGTCCAGTTGACATTAATTCTGGTTCTCAGATGCTGTTCTCATTTATAGTAATCTGAGGTTTATTCTTTACGTTTTCCTTCTGTTTCTCCCAGTAAATGCATATTAAGTATGCCTTTCTAAGGTCTAGTGTGCTGTTTGATGGAAACAGTGTTAAAATATGTAACCTATTAGCATGCCACAGAAGAACATGGAATGAGAGATTGGTCATCACCAAAACTTGACATGCTTGAGTTCACCATGGAAACAATGACTAGGGAAGGAGATAGAACTAGAGGAGAGAGAGTAGCTGTCAAGAGACTGAGACTCATGCAGGGTTGCTCTGTGGCTGTCTGTGAGGCTGCCAGGCAAGACAGAGGTAGAATATACAAAAGAGACACTCAGACAGTCTGGAGGCCACCATCAGTGCTATGACTGCTCTCTGCTCTCAGCAGAAGCATAGTGCACAGAAGTGGGATGGAGTTGAGAGAGGAGTGGTATGTTCTGAGTTCTATTTAAATAGCATGACTTTGGCATCTAAGATGGGAACAGAAACTGGAAGCAAGGATAAAGATGAATCCATTTCCAGCTGTTACAATAAACCCTAAGTATAATCATTGGGGATTACAGCAATGTGGGCAGTCTGGTGGTTAGAACAGATGAGACATTTTAGACAGATGCTAAATGTGGGGCTAAATTCACAGAACTCTACTTGGGAACATATCCCAGAATTTTACATTGTATTTAGCAGTTAGCGTTCTCTGTGGGAAAAGAGATGGAAGGGAAGGAAGAGAAGGAAGAGAGGGGAAGGAAGGAAGGGGGAAGGGAAAGGAAAGGGGAAAGGGAAAGGGAGGAGGGGGAGGGAGGGTAAGGTGGGGAGGAGAGGAGTTGGGAAGGGAGAGGAAGGGAATCTCCCAGACAATGTGAACACTTAATTGTCTGCTCACATGGAAAGATCTTTAGTTAAGATATTAATTTTTAATATACTCTCTCCTCAAAATGAATTCCTCTTCTCAAAAATTCAGGTATCTAATTTGTACCTTCTGTGATGTCAATGAGTTTTTATCATAAGTGCTGATGAGCACTAGACATTCAGATGAACAAGACATAGCATCATGGTTAGGGGAGAAGGCTCCAGCTCCTTCCTGTCTCAGTCTGCCATTTCTATACTGTTTGCCTGAGAAGGTTCCTGGATTTAGGAAGTATTTAATAAATGCCATTCTTGTTAAACCTGTTCATAACCTAAATGGTGAAACTCGTAGGCAGATTAACCATCTAGAATGCCTGTTTACAAGTGTTTAAGCATGTAACTCTGGATACTTGACATTTTGGAGTGCCCCTACTTGAGGAATCGTGGCCAGGCAAATTCACTTTTTAAAACCTTCTCTATGCAGCAAAGATGGCTCCCAATGGGGAGTTATTTTTTTTCCTATCAAAAATAAAATATTTATCTCAAAGCCATATTTTATGTGCTGTTAGCTCAGTATCTTTCAGGCAACAGTCTCCTGGGAAGATTGTCATCGTGGAAAACATCAGCATTTTAGATCACACATCCTTCTATGAGGGACACCCAAAGCTTGGCTTTAAAATCTAAAACTATTTTAAGCACCTTGCAAACATGAGTGTGGTGAAAGACTGTTTAGCATCACACTCATCAACATTCTAATGGCTCTTCTGTGTCTTCTGTTTAAAATTAACTACAATGGCTCCTAGAAGGCCCAAGCTGTCTGTCGCAATGGTTCACTTCTCTGAAGGAGAATGTTATTCATATTAATGTCATTCCAGTCATGTTATTCCATGTCATGCGACTCCCAACCTAAGCTAGAAATATGTTTGCATCCTTCTAGCCTCTCACCTCTCTTTGCAGTCACATTCATAAGATATTCTTTACAGTATGAGAAACGAGTATTGGAATTATGTCTTGTCTAGACATGTCAACTTCATTAATTCATCAGCCATCCCCATATACTTCTTTATAGAAACAGGCAAACTCCAGTTGGAAAAACTGGGGCCCATGAGCAGGAACCCAAATGCATCTGGTCTCAGCCACAGTCACAGGCCATGAGCAAACATCAGTGGAAAATGTTCTTGACTCCTAGACAGTAGGATGCTTCTGCTTAGTTTTTGTTTTGGCAGCTCACCTGGGAAGATTGGTGAATTGACTCCCTGGGACCTCTTCTTTTGCTCTACTCAATTTCTCTTTCCTCTGCCTTTTTGATGTAGGAGCTAGCTGAAGTCATTGAGGACCAGGTTAACAATAGCATCAGAAGCATTGTGACATAGTTTTAGTGGCTCCTAAGTTCTGCTTAAATAAAGACATAAAGTTCTGCAAGATGAAATGTGTGCTCTCTCTTATTTGGGGAACTTGATTGACATCTGAGCCTTGGCCTACTTACCTCTATAGTGGGAATGGTAAATCTATTGAAGGTTGTTGTGAAGGATAAAAGAAAACAAATCCAAAGTATATAGCATGATTTCTACCATAGAAAGACATCATGTTGACCATTTCTACTCTCTTTCCACTTCTACTGACTGCAGCTCTCCAAATCTCCATTCCACCACACTGCTGTGTGAGTTTTAACAGCCACCACCCCCCATAGTCCTTAGAACCAAGGACCGTGTCTTCTGCTACAGAGCAGTATTTAGCAGGTATACAATCCCAGGTTTCATGGAGGGGATCAGCTTAGCTGTTCCTTAATGCCATCTTTATAGGGAGGAAAAGAGAACCTGCCTCAGAATCTGGTTGTGATGGCTAACCACACATTAATCCATGGAGAGAGATCCGGAGAGTTCCTTCATTTATAAATTAGTGATAGGCATTCTAGTCTTTCTTTTCTATTGTCTACAAACATTTGAGGACAGCTCTGGATTGGTGATCCATATTCACTAATGTTCTGCCAGTTGTATACATAAGTTCCTTGGTTATGAAACAATAAATAATGTGTAAGTCTACTTATGTTTTCTGTAGAAGATATGATTATATTGCATAATGTGCCTCCAGAAAAGGGCTTAGTCTTGAAAATAAGTCAAGGAAATAACAGAAGATGTAGCAGCAGCTTAGATGAAATGAATTTAAAACTAACTTAATAATATGCCAAAACTCTTTGGGAATGAAACTTTGTTTCTTTGCTCGGTAGAAGTTAAAGTAAAAAAAAAGGAGAAACAAGAAAGACATTGTAAGAATCATCACAGTATAAAATGACAGAACAGTTCACTGAAAAGGGACAAACTTCCCAAAGAGAAATTAAATGAAGCAGGCATCTCTATTTAAATGCAGGAACATTTCCAGCAACAGTAGAAAATGCATTCATTTTCCTGTCCATATGTTGTTAGGTAGATGTGGCACAAATACAGAATATATTATTTACTTTTAGAAAACAGGCTGTTTTCGTGAAGATTAGGATGGCTTTAAACGCCGGTTTTCCTGTATCAGTCTCCTAAGGCTGAGATTACAGGGATAAATGACCACATTCATAGGTGAGTTTTGAATTCTTTAAATGACAATAAGGTTTAAAACCAAAAGGAAAAAAAGTGACCCATTGTCCACTTTAATGTCTGTCTTAAGATCATTGAAGACACTGTTTTGCGGGAGAAAAAAGTGGCAGCCGAATGTCTAAGGCATGGTGCTAAATCTTCACCAAATGGTGTTCACCTATCTTTTTTCAGATATCAAATATGTTTCCACATAAAAAGACCTGCCAAGGATTTGCTCTGGCACCATAATCACTCAACTGAGACCTAAGGATTTCCTGTCATAGAAGATGTGTGTGTGTGTGTGTGTGTGTGTGTTGTGTGTGTCTTATAATAGTTTGTTTAAATAAACTTTGGAGTAGAAACATAAATCAAATAAACAGGACAATGCAGAGCCACTCTGAGCAGAGAAAGGATTAGGACAGAGTTAAGAGCCAGTCTCTACAGAGAAGTCATGCTTACTTCTAAAATAAATTAATATTCATTCAAATGTAGAATAATCTGGTAAAAGACAGAGACATCAATCAGTCTTAATGGGTAGTGGTAATTCTGTGTAATTTCTTGGTAAAATTTAGATACAATGTAGTATCTCTACTTTATTGTATTCAAAGGAGTTACATGTGTTAGTCCAGTGCCCAGATGATAGTCACGTCCAGTCAGGGTCTGTCAGATGAGTGATCCCTTGTGTAGCATCAGATATTTGAGTGGGGCATCCTACATCCAACCTGGACTTCTGCAATGTAGTATTGTCTCCTGTAGTTCCAGGATACTCCACACCAGAACATTCTGGTGTTCTTTTCATATAATGCTGTGTGTATGCACATGTATGCACGTGCATGTATACATATCTGTGAATACTTCTGTGTGAATGTGTGTGTACATATATGTGTCTATATGGAAGTGGAGGTTCATGTGTGTATGCATATATGTATATGTGCTTGTGTTTGTGTATGAGTATGTATTCTTGTGTGTGTTCATTCGTACATGCATGGCACGTGTGTGTACATTTAGCAGACTAGATTTACACTTGAGTTTCTTTGCCCTACATTTGTAGTGGTTGAAGGTAGTCCCTACATACATATTTATCTCTGTATTCTCAATATAATTTATTTTAAATGTAACATAAAGAGACACCCTTAAAGTGAATGAAGTCATGTTGGCAGTGGGAGGATTTGGTGTGTTAGGAGAGTCATCAAAGGACTTAAATCCCAGAGAATGGAGCAGGCATTTACCAAGCACAAGAAATGCTAACTCCAGCAGTGCCTGGAGTGAAGAATTTTAATTTTATGAATCATTATAAAAAGCTTCAAAGAGCAAGTTATAACTATACCAATCCACTCACAATGGACCCCCACATGAAAATATACATACATATAGTACACCCAAGCAAACATACAAATGTATGTGTGTGCACAAACTCATGTACCTCAAGCTATACATGTCTATGAACACACATAGGTACATATATAAGCATGCATATATGTGCATTCATATACATGTGCATATAAATATACACATATAAGCAATGTATGCACAAGTGCTATGCATATATGAATGAATACAAGCATGCACACACACTGTGGTAGCATGAATATGAATGGCCCCCAGAGACTCATATCTTTGAATGCTTAGTCACCAAGGATGCCACTACTTGGAAGGAATTAGGAGGTATGTCCTTGTTGGAGTAGATGTGGCCTTGTTGCAGCAGGGACTTTAAGGTTTGAAATGCTCAAGCCAGGTCCGATGTCTTCCTCTTCCTGATGCCTTCAGATCCAGATACTGAACTCTCAGCTGCCATGTCTGCCTGTGTGTTGCCATGCTCCCCATCATGCCAATAATGACTAAACCTCTGAAACTATACAAACCCAAATTAAGTGCTTTCCTTTATTATAGTTGTCATGGTCATTGTGTCTTTTCTCAGCAATAGAACACGACTAAAACATACATGGATACATATAAATGCACAAACACAAGCACATACATATGTATACACACACACATGAACCTCCACTCCCATACAGGCACACATATGCACACACACATTCATACAGAAACATGCACACATGTCCAGATTACACATGCATATGCAAGTGCACACACATCATTAATGAAAAAAGCACTATGCATAATGATTGAATAACACATACATTCTAGTCAATGATGCTGCATATGCTTTAACAGTTCCTGATATTATATGCACATATTGTCAAGCATTAATGTAGAGGCTGAAGAATCAGTGATAGGAGAAGATTAAGTGTTAAGCACGAGGACTTAAGCTTTATCAATAATGATTTTTTTTTAAGTACAATGCACTGTCATATGCCTTGCCAGTTAGAAGAAAATTCAGGCCTCAGTGGCAGGAGTACAGCTGCCACAGTAAATGTGGATTTCTGCTAGCTCTGCTTTCCTCAGTACAGTGGTGTTAATGACATACAGGTGAAAAGGGCCATTAAAACTGTCAACCATGTGCCACACAATGTATCTTTCTACTTCCTCCTTCCTTCAATGTGTCATAGTGCTACCTGTGTTTATTTATTTTCAGCATTAGACAAAAATACCTCCAGCTTGAGAAGAAATAGTAGCTGTAGAGTTTTGAAATGAATTCCAGTGAATTACTACACATTTATTTTTAGGATAATGGGGAAACTACCCAAGTAAACTTTCTTCGAACACATTAAACCAAATACGATGATTGGTGAATTATCTTCTCAAGAGCCTAAATGCTAATTACACAAATTATAGTGGAGGAGATTGTTGGGTAATTTTGTGGACTACAGATGATAAAGCATTCTTGAACTTTAGAGCCAGGGAAGCACATCTTACGCAGCTGTTAATGGACAGCCCACTCTGATTTCTCTTCATGAAATGGTATTGTGGGAAAGTCTGACTCTACGTCAGTCTTGTTTAGATGCTCAGTTATCACCAATTACAAGAAACACATTCTTAATAAAAGCAACTTCATTTCAGTCCTATTTTCACTGTGGCCTATCCATGACAGTTTTCCTATAACAGTTTTCTAAACCTCCTTGTTTCTGACAAAGGGTCAGTGCTTCAGGCAGTGCAGTACTGCATGCATCCATCACTTAGCATATATGTAATTGATTGTGGCCATCTCTTAGTGGCATGTTTTTCTGCATGTCACCACTCAAGCAGTAGCCAGCGGTGTATATTCTGCTTTGTTGGTCTCCCACCTGTACCTCATCTAGGACCTGGGTATGACAGGTAGTCAGTAAGTTAGTACATGAGATAAGGTACTTCAGATAACTAATTTGTGAATAATTAATACACAAATAAAAGCATTATTACAAAACAATTACAAATGCATCCATGTTACAGTCTTGAGTATTGTAAATAATGCATTTCTATTATGTTATAATATTTGTTTAATCATATTGCATTCAATGTCTATCCTACCAATGATGTCACACAGTGACTCATCCAAATAATACAGCATAAATAGTTATGATGATCAGTTTACAGAGCAAAATATTGATTGATGAGTGTCTAATAGTTTCCTGATCATTGGGCATATTAAAGTAAGGCAATAAAAATGTCTCTGTCCCCCACAAGACCAAGTTGCTGGCCTGAATTAGAACTGGCAAGTGATATTTTCATCTCTGATAGACATTGTGTAATTCCTGCTGTCTGCTTATACTGACTCTGTCAATGTCTTGTCCAAGGAGTGAAATAGGCTTTTCAACCAACTGAATTCACTTACTTACGGGAAGGCATTTCTCCTCATTTATATTCTCTATTTCCTGAATGTTATGTTTTTTTCTCCTTCTCTTTTCTCTTCCTGGTAAAACCAATTAAAACCAGTTATCCTTGTTGACTGTGTCTCACACCATTCTCACCTGGGAAAGGCACACTCAGAACACTCGCTTGGCACTTGGATAAGGGTTACTTCACCAAATGTGAAGTTAATGTGATGTACATTTTTGTATCACACATTTCAGTTCTTTACATTCTTTCTTGATATTCATATTTAGCATTCTAGATGTTTCCTCACTTGGCAAACATGTGTGACTGTATTTCCTATTATGAGAAAGGAAGCACTGTGGTTGAGGGCTGAGACCTGGAGCACACCATCTGGGTTTGAATCCTGACTTTACCACTTCCTAACTGTCATGAAGGCAGCTTGATTTCCTCTGAGTAAAGAGTGAGTAATAACTTGCCTCTTTTGTGGGGCTAGGATGAGTCCAGTGGAGCAGAGGAAATGGGCACTAGATTGTAGAAGCACTTTGTAATACCAAGGTTGGCAGTCAAATCATTGATTCAGTTAGCTCACCTGCATTCCCCTCTGGTCCTCCTGGCTTATACATAGCCCTCTCTTTTGAACTAACTCACAACCCAGCTCTGTTACAGCTTCTTCCCAGCCACTAAAGTCCTCTGATTATCTCTCATTCCTAGGAACTCCTAGAAGGCTCTGTCTACTCTATTCACTTGCATTTGCTCACTGATTCCCAACTCATCCAAATCCTAGCACCCTAACTCTCTCTCTTCCCTGAGTGTGTGATTAGACACCTCTCCTCTATGCTTAGACACCTTATTTGCCCTTGAGCAAACTGAGCTTCATACCTTATAGGAGGCCTCCTTTATTGTACTAGAACCTACAAATCCCAGCTCACAGTCCAACAAGGTGTCTCAGGAGTGTAAGTGCTGACCATGCAAGCCTGAGAGCATGAGTCTGATCTTTAGAACCTATGTAAAATTGGGAGCAGAGAGCTGACTCCACAAGTGGTCCTTTGATCTAGACACACACACACACACACACACACACACACACACGCACGCACGCACGCACGCACGCCCCGCACGCACGCACCATCACCACACACCACAGCTCTCAAGCTCCTCCCCTCTGCTCCCACAGGAAACCATATAAATCTCCTAAATTTCATGACTTTTTATCTGGGTACTTAAAGACAATCTAGTAAAGTTTGTATTTTTGCATATGGTAACCCTTCAGCTGTATTAATGCATCTTAATGTGTGAAAGACTACCCTCTACTAAGGGTAGTCTTTGATTACCATATGTATGAATTCATTTAATCTGCACTGTAAAACATATCTGCGATTATTACCCTCTTTTTGATTTCAAGATGGAGGGAGATGAAGTTACAGAAGAGTACCTTTCTCTAAATATAGAAAGCACATAAATAATTGCTACAGGCATGGATTTGCCTACAGAGTACGACAACTTTGCTCTAACTTAATGAATGATTTATAAATATCTACATTTAGTTGTTGACTTGTATGTATTGCTAAATTATGGTGCTTCGTTTCTGCTGCTTCATTTTAAAATAGGGCTTTACTACTAATGTCTTTTGAAAGTAAACTGGGATGCTTCTCCCATTGACAATTACAGTTAGGCCATCCTCATTCTGAGTATGCACTTGATGGAGTAAGTAACTTCTGAAAAGTAACAGCACATATTGTGGACACCATCTAATGCACTGCATTGCAGTTAAAGGCACTTAATATGTATCCTCTTAATATAATCCATTTAATATGTATCCACTTTATAGTATACACTTAATATGTATCCATTTAATATATATCCACTTAATATATATCTGTTTAATATATCCACTTACTATGTATTTATTTAATATATCCACTTAATATATGTCCACTTAATATATAGCCATTTAATATGTATTAATCTAATATGTATCCACTTATATATATTCACTCAATATGTATTCACTTAATATATAACCAGTAAGAATCAGCTGCCAGTTACCAATATTTATGACTTTTAGACTTGCTTAACAGTAAACTGGAAGTAGGATAGAATAATTGGCCTTTAGGATTCTAAAGGGGCTGCTCAATTTTAAGCTTATAATGTTCTAGGAATACTATAGAATACAAGGAATCCTAACATGAAAGGATCAAGACTCCACTAATGAGTCCAGAAAGCTTAAGTCCTCTCACTTGCCCCAATTCTCACATGGGCTTTTGGCATGGTGCACAGTTAACTCAGGTCCTTGAAGCTACATGCATTCAATATCACTTAAATATTTTGTTACTTAATCAGAACACAAAACCAAAACCAAAACCAAAACAAGCCTCTAAAAGTGAACAAAGCACAAAATTTCCAGAATAGCCTCGCTGGAAGCCTCTGAAGTATGAATGCTCCAGCCCCTTACAGGCTGCTTATGAGTAGGGGGCTGTTAGAACTCAGAACCCTGGGAATCAGGAGAGCCTACCACTGACATTCAACCCACACGCCATCTCTGCACTCCATGTCAGCTTCTTAGAAAATATATTTATCTCCAGTATTAAACTGTGACACGATCTGTAAATGCACTCTTATCTTCAAAGACAAGCATGTTTGGCTTGACGTTTACTGAGTTGAATGGAATTCTAAAATGTTTCTCTGGAAAGTAAAGTCTCAAAGATACCCTAAAACTATTACAAAATCATTGGCTAAGTATGCAAATAAAATGTTCTTTAAAAATGTGCAGGTTTTTCTGAAAGCAAGACAGTTCTAGGGAAATTGTGTTTCTGTGGAATTAAGATTGTTCATTTATTCCAAGCAATTATTCCTGTCCTCTCATACACATGAAGCTATGCTAAACAAAAAGACCAACTAAACTTTTGTTTAGAATTATTATATCAATATTATATCAAAATGCATTTATGGAAAGGACAAACATGTAGATAATTTGCAATTGTATTATACATGTTATTTATGTCATATATTTGTACATATACTGAGAACATGTAATATGCATAAATAAGTATGCACAAATATACAAATATGCACACATATGTATCTTTAGTTACTAAAATCCCAGTGCTTTGTTTATACAGAAAATACATATGAACACATCACTAGAGTAAAGTTGTATTGTGAGAGGAAGAGAATCTCTGGCCAATGTCATGACTTGAGTACTGTTGAAAGTATGAGTCACAGTGTAAGGTTATAACAGCCAACCAAATTCCCTCTTGGTTATTATAGGCAATGCATATGGTTAAAATAGCATCCTAGTTTAAGGTGTAAAGACATGTCACCATTTCTTAGAAGCAAGCATAACTAAAACACATAAAGTATCAGGTGGTCTCCATGACAATGGGATGGAGAGGAAGAAGGAGGAGAAAGCTTCCTACCTTCCATCGCCCTCTTAAAGAAGACCTTGCAGCTCCCACAGGTAAGCACGCCATAGTGACAGCCAGATGCTTCATCCCCACAGATTAAACAGATCTTCTGAGGTAAGGAATCAAAGCCATACTGAGGGCTCTGGCTGGCTTCTGAATCTGGCCTTGAAATGCAAACAGATTCTGATTAGTTTTAGGTACATTGCTATCTGATAAAGAAAGCTTTCTTATACTGCTATCAATGAGAACAGAGAATTTTTTAAATAGAACCATTGTTTTTATTTATGAGGTTTTTTTTGTTTGTGTTTTAGTTTTGTGCTAAATGTCTCTTGTAATTGGATTGGTTTGAAACTTGTTTGATATCAAAGCCTGGCCTTGAACTCATGAACTTTTAGCTTCCAAGTACTGGGGGCAGAGGCATTTGCCACCATTCCCAGTTTATAAGATGCCGGGGATAGTAAGCAACGTTTCTAGGAACCGATCCACATCCTCAGCTCCTAGGACCATAAACATACATGCATACATGCATACATACATACATACATCATACATACACAAACATATACACATGCATATGTATACACACATATTTGAACATCAATGGACTAAACTTGATGCTTGATATCATAAACTCCCTATAATGGATTCCTTGGACATGCAAATCATTAACATTTATTGGCTTAATAAAAGGAGAGCCAGTGCATCCTTTCATGTTCACAAAAGCCAGAAACTCTCCTTTAAAAAGAGCTCCTTATACAGAAGTGATTTTGCCTTTGGTGGATGAAATATGACCTCCTTCCTGAATGCTGGGTCACAACAAATACGGCTGAGCTTCAGGAGTTTAACTGGAATTAGCACCGGTTCCGGTTTGAAAACTCAGCCCTGGAACGGTTGATTGCTCCAACATATAAATATAGATGTGATTTGTAGGCATTGTTAACACGCTGGCATTATTTTGCCTAGTCACCGCATTTGAGACTCTGAGCCCTGAGCATTTTTTTCCCTTTCACATCCATTACTTCAGTATGTGGGGTAACGTTCTTGAAAACACATATGAGGAAAGAAAAGGTGTCTGCACCAGTGTGTCTGCCCTGCACTTGGTGTTTAAACACTTCCCTCCTGCAGTTTACCTCACTCTTCATGTTCCTAGGAAAACTGGGCCAGAGACCTGCCCAGATCCCTAAGTGTTTCTGATTTCAGTTCTGAAGCCCCACCCCTCCCAGAAAAACTGGGCTTTTGCACCTCAGCTTCCCTAATCCAACACACACACACACAACACCATACACACACACACACACACACACACACAACACACACACACACACACACACGAGAGCAATGTCTTTCTTACGAAGTATTTAATGAAACCTCCAACAGATCCTCAGCACAAAGATCTGAGAATGACACCTCAGGTTTTGAACCTGGGTGCTTCAGCTTCAGCAAGTTTGCAGGCAATGTTTGAGAGAACGGTGCACAACAAAATGGTATATCTGCACCCCCTTTTATGCCCCCTCCCAAAAACAGTAAGAAGAAGGGAGGCACTAGACAGTGGGTGTCGGATCTCCAAAGCCCAGCTCCTCCCAGCCCCCACCTCCACTGCCACCTTGCTACCCGAGATGCTGGGGGAATGGAGCAGGTAGGGCCAATTGCAGGTGCTCACCTCAGGTAGTTGAGGTATGGCGGGTAGACCTGGGGCAGGCTGTCCTTGAGCACCGCGGCCTGGTAGCCCAGCTGCGGGAGCCCATTGATGCCGAGCGGCGGGTAGATGGTAGGTGCTGCGGCGGCGGCCGGGGCGGCGGGCAGGCTGTCCCGGGGTAGCAGGCAGGAGCCGGCGGTCGGGGGCTTGCAGGGTAGTGGAGCGAACGAACCCTGCGTGGGCGGCGCGCCCTCCGCTTTGTACAGGATGCACTCCAGCGCGGAGCCCGAGGAGGACGCAGGCGACACCGCGGCGCTGCCGGGGCCGCCGGCCACTGCCGCCTCTCCCGGCCGGGAGGATGGCGCTCTAGGCGGCGCCGGCGCCAGCGGGAAGTCTGGGAAGGTGGCGGCGCTGGCTCCGGCCAACAGGTAGGGGCGCGGCGAGCGCGCGGCAGCCTCCGTGCCCTCCTCCTCCTCCTTGATCTTCAAGCCAGGCGGCTGAAAGTCACCATAAAGAGGGAATGTGTCCTCTTTGGGGTCGCCTTCCGGAGGGTAGGTGCAGTCTGGGAAGTCACCGCAGGGCACCGGCGGAGATGACGCGGAGGGCGAGCCTCGAGATGGGGCAAAAGGGCCCTGCGCTGCGGCCCCGCCGTCGTAGCTGTCCCCCTCCAACAGCTGCCGGGTGCGGGCAGCTAGGAGCGCGTGGTTCAGAGGCAGGATGGGCACATGAATGAAATCCACCACTGCGGTGGCCAGTGGGGAGCGCCCGGGGGCAACCGGAGCATCTTGCTCAGAGGAGACCCTGGGAGCAGAAAACCTGGAATCTTCCTTTGGGACCAGGGTGACGCCTCCTGAGGCCGCTGCGGGCCCGTTGGCCGCGACTCCTCCTCCGCTGCCCGTACCTTCCAGTGCTCGAGGTTTGTTCTTTAGGAAGGGACCCACAGAGCCCTCGGTCTCAAGGCCACCGTCCTCCTCCACCTCCACCGCAGTTGACTGCGGGGACGGCTTCACCCCTGTCCCGGGCCAGTGAGCACTCCCTGAGGTCGGGAGCAACAGCTGCCGGGGTGGTGACAGCCCTTTGGGCAGCACCTTCTGCCCTGCTCCTGTCCCGGAGCTGTCGCCAGTCTTGCTCTCTGGCCGGCTCATGAGCGGGGACAACAACTCCTTGGTAGCAGGGACACTGCGGGGGTCTTCTGGAAGCTCTGGCCCAAAGAGACACCAAGAAGTGATGGCCTCGCAGGCTGGAGGGCTGGTGTGGCTCTGCTCGGTCCCCGAGGGCGCCAACAACGTGTCTAAGACACTATCTAAGAGTCTGCTGTCCTTCTCCGGGGCTCTGGGACTTCTACCTCCTTCCCCGCGAGTGGTTTCGACTCCAGAGAAAGCTCCCTCCACGTCGGACAGCGACTGCTGGTCCCGTGTCTTTCCGTCTGGGAGCTCCGGACCCTGGCAGGACCGAGGGAAAAGCAGCCTGTCCAGGGAGATCGGTATAGGCGAGACTACAGACGACGCGTCCGAGTGTTGGCTCCCCTGGAAGGGACCCGGGTCCAAGCGTGCAAGCAAGGGGGACCCGACGTGGTTGGGGAGGACGCGGCGCCAGACGTGTGGAGAGCCCGCGGATCCTTTGCCTGCAGCTCAGTCATGACGACCCGAGCTCCCCTTTTCTCCTCCCCGTCTCCTGGGAGGAGGGAAAAGGAAAGGAGGAGGGGGTGCCGATGATATAGGGGCAGAGGGAGGGGGAAATGGGTGTTGAGTCGCAGGACCCGTGGGATCTCCACCTCCTGGTCGGGAGGGCGGTATTGGTCAGCTCCTGTCCTTACCCTCTCCACCCAGACGCAGAGGAAGGGTGGTAGTCGCGTTGTCCCGGTGGCGGTGGGGTGAGGACAGGAAGAAGTAGTCGGAGCAAGCTGGTCTCAGAACTGGGAGTTACTCAGGAGACTGTTTCGTGTTTCTCCTTGAATGGGAGACCCGGTGCTGGCGTGGCCGGTGCTGCAAAAAGGGCTCCAGATGTCTCCGGACTTCTTAGGTTAGTTGAAACCTAGACATCTTAGGAAGTTTGCATTACAGTCCTCACCAAAACCCTGGGGCTAAGAAGTAGCCCATTCTTAGTCATTCTCCTGCTGCAGCTCCCTGGGTTCTCTACAATCCTAGCGAGTTCTGGTTGTAGGTTGCTCTGGTAAAGCTAAGAGAAGCTAGCAGAATGGCAGAATCCTCACACCAGTAAATACGACAAAGCCTGATAGTGACAGTCTAGACTAGCTCCATAGCTTTCTAGCAAGCCTCCGCGCTCTAGGAAGGCCCGCCCAAAGCCCCTCCCTAGCCAATCACCGGCTAGACCCAAAACTCTGGCGTTGGCATTCCTGCTACTTGCTAGTCTGATTCCGCCTGGAATATCAGATGTTTGAGAAGAAATCTTCTAAACATATCAGAATTTATACAGCCAATTAAGTATGCCAGTCCCACTGAGGAGAAAAACTATACCCTGTAAAAAGTAAAATTGTTGTAAGTATTTCAGGATTTGAAATTTGTAAAGATTCAGCACTGACGGTGACATTATGTTTTATGTATAAAAGGTATAAAAATGATCCCAAATATTTTTATTTTTATGTGTACATGTCTCTGTATGTCACATGATTACAGAGTTGCTTAGAGGACAGCAGAGAGGGTGAGGCCCCCAGAGGTGAAGTTACAGGTGGTTACTGATGTGGGTGCTGAGATCCTAACTAGGGTCTTCTGAGAGAGCAGCTGCTCTTGTGTGTATACATGTGAGCACCTGCATGTGATACTATGCATATAGTAGTCCAAGACCAGCCCCAGGGAGTGGATTTCCTCTTTGAACCACGCAGATTCTAGAGGTAGAACTCATCCTGAGTTTGGCACTGAGCACCCTTACCGACTCTAACATGTTCAAACTATTCTTGTGACAAGTGGGCCACAAATGTGACTTAGCAGTTAAGGATGAAAGAGAGTTGGAAACACATCTCTGCCTGCCTGGGGAGTTTGGACATTGATTGTCATTCAGTTTCTCTTAATGAATAAATCTCTATATTTTCATGAGGTTCCCTTCAGTCCTTACTAAATATCCTGCATGACATCTTAAGACTGGGAAAGCTTTACAGCATTTTCTCCCCGTCAATGTTTCTCTACTCTAGAATAATTATCATTGAGCTTTAAAAATAGATCACCTTTAAATTCATGAGAACACTGTGGACGGGAGAGAGTAATATGATATATTTTACATTCAGTCAGTTCATCAGTGGATATCTTGACACTGTCTTAAACATGCCCTATTCAAAACTGAGTTAGTCATTTGGGAAATGTCTTTGAGCGTGTCCAGGTCCTTTTATTGCTGATGCATTGAACTTATTCTAGCCAGGTCTAGAAGATCAGTGGAAGACTCCAAAACTGCAGAGCAGGTGGGGCTGCTGGAGGCAAGGTGCCTGGAAGCCTGAATCACCAGGGAGGTACTACATAGGAGATGGGAACCTCTGTTACATTGGACCATTGGGTTTGGGTGTGGACTACTCCAGCAAAGAGTTATTGCTGACTAATTTTAGATGTATGAGAATTAGGGAGGTAGAAGAGAATTCAAGGAAGCATTATTGTATGTCCTTATAGCATCAAATGGTAAAAATGGAATGTGGGAACTGCAGGGGTTGGGTATTCAGACAGTGCATAGAATAAGTGTGGAAAGCAAAGAAACAAGGCTAGCAGGTAGCCCCCTTTACGAGCATATGCATGTATAATGTATATGGAGAATCTTGACTGAAGACAGCATGAGACATAGAATGTTTGCCTCCAAAAGTGCATTCATTCCTTCTACTACATATTGTCCCTTCCCTCCCTTCCTTGAAACATTACTACCCACACAGTAAACAGTGATCTACGTTCTATCACTGTACACTAGGACTTCTAAAGGTTCTTGGCTGCTTTACTAGGTGTTCTGTTAAGTTATGCTCTATGTCTTAGACAGGCATCCCTTTTCAGATTAGTTTTAGATTTATAGCAAAATCTACCAGGGAATAAAGAGTAACCATATGCTCTCTGTGCAGCTTCCTGAATGTTTCTATTAGTGAGCTCAGGCTGATGCATGGTTGTCAACTAATGCCCAGAGTATATACAATTTCCTTTCAATATCTATTTTCTTTGATAACATTCCACCAGAGACATTTTGTTTCATTGTTATCATGGCTTCCCAGAATTCTCTGGGCTATGATGGCTCTTAGACATCCCTTGTTTTTTATGATCTTGATATTCCTGAGGACTCTTGTAGGGTGACATTCTGTATGTAGTCATGGCTCATGGGATTGGGAAAGAAAGTTAAAGTTGGCAAGTTCTGTTTTCACTACCTAGTTTAAAGGATTCACATTAAACAGGGCTTATGGTATGGTGTTGGCCTTGAGCACCTGTGTGAAGCAGTGTTTTCTCAGGGTCCTTCACATGGGTATTAATTAGCTACACCCTTTGGAAGGAAGTCACCATGAGCAATAAGAGTCAATATGAGTGGGAATGTGTGGGTGCAGGAAGGTACATCCTCTACTCCAAAATGGAGTGAGTGACTGAAAGCTTTATCTGTAATTCTGCATGGGGGAACACACTTCAGCCCTATTACCACTTTATTCTGTCTTTTGTGTATACCACTATGGATACACTTTGCTCCTAAGTGTTTTTTAGCTTTGAGTATTGGGGGCTTTTTTGCTGTCCTCTGTTACAGATGACACACTTTGCTATTATGTGTGGCAAAGATGCACAGGCATGGAGTAAAGGATTTTGAACCCTTTCTTTGATTCTCTGGAGCCAGGAAAAAAAGTAAGTTCTCTTTGGTTCTCCAAAGATTCTTTGGAGACGATTTGCATGCTACCTCTACCCTCCTAGAATCAGCCATTTCTCCGTGGAGTTCAGTTCATTTATTTGAAAAAAAAATGTATTAGAAATGGAGATTTCCATTCCAGTTTATATAATATGCTCTTCTTATTTTTTGTATAATACTTTGAGTTTCCACTCTATTGTACCATACATCAACAGTTTACTCTATTGACAAATTAGAAATACAGTGAATGAATATGGCATGATGTGTTTGCCTATGCTGACAGTTGACAGCTGTATGGTCTATGCTTTGCTAGCAATTTACTATGTGTATCCCTGTCTTTATATACTATGTTTTAATATTTCTTAGATAAGTATTCAGAAGTGAAATGACTAGATATATTTATGTGTTCTATGGCCTGCTTGTGATCTCCATGGACTTCATACATTGACTCTGCATTGCTAGAATAACCATCCTTGGAGGTTGGGCTGTTGAGAGGGTGATGTATAGCAGACAGTTGCTTAGTGGCTCTTGCCCCATGGTAAGATGGTAAGAAGTACCGTCTATGAACCAAAGAGAAAAATCTCACCAGAAATTCAACCTGCCACTTGGATGATGCTCTGATCTGGGCAAGGTGGCTCTGATCTGGTGTATCTAAGCTACCCATTGAGAAAATGGTGCTTTATTATAACATTGCCAATGAACCTACACCTAGGTGTGCACACACAACCTTAGGTGTACAGACAACTATCAAACCACTTTCCATAGTAGCTGCCCCATTTATTCTTCACCGTAGGGTGTTGGAGTTCTAATTATGACATAATTATGACAATACCAATTTTATTGGTAAAATTAGTAAGATGGTAGGTGCTTCCCTGAATGTGTCCCCTCCAAGTTCTAGGTTGAATCACGCACCACAATGTGACTGAACTGAATCTCCTGAAATCACATATTTCTCTCTCTCTCTCTCTTTCTCTCTTCTCTGACACAATCACAGTTTCTCTGTTCTCTCTCCTCTCTCTCTCTCTCTTCTCTCTCTCTCTCTCTCTCTCTCTCACACAACACACACACACCACAGAGAGAGAAGAGAGAAACAGAGAGACAGAGAAAGAGAAAGAGAGAAGAGAAAGAGAGAGAGGTCTGCAAAGTATACACTCAGCAATCAGGAAGTGAAGATTCCTAAGAACCCAGGTTTATCCCAATGACCCTGGACTTGCAACCTCTCCAAACTGTGAGAGACACAAGAACTGTGGGTAAGTCATCTTGTCAGGAATATTTTGTTATAATAACCCAAAAAGTGCTCACTCTAGACTGTAATCCACTAATAATAGTGAAATTGATGATCCAAGAAGTCCATGTCTTCCTGAAGAAACAGAAGGTTTCATTTTGAGTTAATAGGTGTTTCCAGAAGGAATCTTCAAACTTCTTCTTCAGCTATACTCATAACTTTTCACTGAATAGATTTACATTTAATAGATTGTTTCCATATAGCAATAAAATAGCTCATCATGGGTTTGATTATTAAGCATTTGTAGCTAATTGCCATGGACAGATCACCTGTGGACCCCACAAATCTATCTGATCAAACCATCAACATGATATCAACAGGGTGGAGCTTGTGCAGGCAGAGCTTAGTGAATGAGTTGATTGTCCGTGTAGAAGAGATCTCATTATTCCTGTCCTGTGTGTACACAGATGGAACCATCACCTGACCCAGGAATAGGACTTCAAAAATGAAATTTACTGCTTGACTTGAATTTGTTCCATAACAATGACAAATGAATTTTGTGTTTGCATTCTACCTGAGTATTTTTGCATAGCAAGTCTTGATGGACTGGGATAAACTGTTTTATTTATGCTGTTACAACCTCCAACATAGTCATAGAGCCTCTGACATTGGCCTGAGTTCTGGGAAGCAAGAGGAAATGGTGATGAGGAAGAGAGGAGGAAAAGGAGGACAGGGAGAAAGAGTAAGAAAGAATAGGTAGAAGGAGGAGCAAAGGAAAGTCAGTAGAACTAGGGAGAAATTAACATGGTTTTTCTCCACTGTCTCTGAATGTTAAGAGGTCCTTATCCTTAATTATCACTAGAAGGTTTTTCCCAGATGTCTCTGTGTTCATTTCCCATTTGACGATAAAGTAAGAACTTTTATCCAAACATATATCAAATGGAGTATGGACTCCTCAATTGTAAATTTCATATGTAGTGTGTGTGTGTGTGTGTGTGTGTGTTGTGATTGTAAGTAGTAGAGAGATAAGAGGAGAGGAGCAGAGAAGAGAGAGAGAGGAGAGATCATGTACATATTTCACAATACTGTTTGTCATATCACTTTCTGAACTTATGCCAACTGATGTAAATCACAGGTGCTTGCAGACAATAATGTCAAATGAAGCAAAAAAAATCATGCACATACACACACAAAGACAAAGGCTGATTTTTTTCACAAATTTGGTGTTCACAGGATGCTCTAAGACACTGGTAAAGGTGACTCTATGAAATTAAGGTGAACCTTAAATGTTATCAGGTCAAGAGCTGAAAGCAAGATGAGATGTGTGGAAAACATGGTCCTCAACTCTGAGACTGCCTTGCAAATATTTAATTCTTCATCCCTGTTTAATATCCTGGATTTTTCCCATGGAAGGAAAAATATACAAACAGGTCATGTTCTAGAAAATCAGAACAGAAGACACAGTCAAGCACCCAACAGGCACTTAACATCCAATCCAGAAGAAACAAAGGGGACCAAGATTACCACTTGGAGGGTTTTGAATGAGAAGAAAAGACACTAATAATGGGAAAAGCTTTGTGTTACTTTTCTTTAAAGAAGAGAGACACTTGAAAATGTGTAAAGCAAAGAGGTCCATGGAGATTAGAAACTGTAAACATAAGAGAAAGAAAAATTAACCCCTGGCAGATCTGAGAATAAGATGGTGTTACAATCAGAGTTTGAATACTGAGTATCAGTTTACACTCAGGTTTGTTTTTTTTGTTTTTTGTTTTGTTGTTGTTGCAAACTCAGCCTTATTAAACTCACCTAATGTTTTATATTCTCAAGACTATCCTCCTCCCAACAGAATAAGAAAGCAGGATTTCCCCTTGCTTGTAGCATGTAATTACTGTGAGCAGTGTTCTTATTGTTCTCACCCACATACTTAGAATCCAGTGAAGCCATCAGCCTATGTTATGTGCAGTAAAGACATGTGTTAATGGTTTTTCTGCCTTCTTCGCTTCCCTTTGTAGATCTCCCTCTCTACTTTTGGTTGCAGCTCCATCTTGGTCCCATACCCTCCAGGATTTTTGCATGGCAGGACCTCTATTTTTACTTGTTCATTTTGCAAGTTTCAAGTGGAGTCTTCTCTCTGTGATGGGCAACTCTTTCCCTCTGCTGGGGCACACAGATTGTAATCCTGTCGTTTCTGCTTTATTCCTGCCCTGACTTGAAAATTAAGATGTTGCTTTCTAGCTTTGGCTACCATGATTTCCAGGAAGCTCTAGAGATAGGGATGTTAGCAGAGACCTCTGTGTCAGGGATCACTCAAACAGAAGACTTCTAGAAGGGGTTAGTACTGAGCTTCCATTTTCCTGTTGGGCTCAGCTATGGATACCATTCTTTTTTTTAATTGAATATTTTATTTACATTTCAGATATTCTCCCCTTACCACATTCACCCCCAAACACCCAGGAACTCCCTATCCCATCCCCCCTCCTCCTGCTTCTATGAGGTGTGCCCCCACCTATCCCCTTACACCTCACCTCCCTACCCTCGAATTCCCCCTCCCCACGACGTCCAGCCTTCATGGGACCAAGGATCTCTTCTCCCACCTATACCACCCTTGCATATATCAGCTGGAGCCCTGGGTCCCTCCCTAAGCTCTCCCAGGCTGGTGGTTTAGACCCTGGGGACTCTGGTTGGTTGGTATTGTTGCTCTCCTCACGGGTTCGAGAACCCTTGCAACTCCTTCAGTCTTCACTCTAACTCCTCCATTGGGAACCCCTTGATCAGTTCAATGGTTAACTGTGAGCATCTGCTCTGAATATGTCAGACTCTTGCAGACCTCTAAGGAGACAGCTATATCAGTCTCCTGTCAGCATGCACCTCCTGACATCCACATCAGCATCTACCTTTGGTGACTGCACATGGATGGATACCCAGGTGGAATGGTCTGCAGATGGCCCCTCCGTCAGTTTCTGTCCTGCACTTTGTATCCATATTTGCTCCCTTGAGTATTTTGTTACTCCTTCTAAGAAGGACTGAAGACCCCCCCCCACTTGGTCTTCCTTCTTCATGAGCTTTATGTGGTGTGTGTTGAATCTTAGGTATTTCAAGCTTCTGGGCTAAAATCCAATAATCAGTGAGTGAATACCATGTGTTGTGATTGGGTTACTTCACTCAGGATGATATTTTCTAGTTCCATCCATTTACATAAGAATTTCTCGAATTCATTGTTTTTAATTGCTGAGTAATATTCCATTGTGTAACTGTACCAATTTTTTTTTTGTATCCATTCCTCTGTTGAAGGACATCTGGGTTCTTTCCAGCTTCTGGCTATTATAAATAAAGCTGCTATGAACATAGTGGAGCATATGTCCTTGTTATATGTTGGAGCATCTTCTGGGTATATACCCAGGAGTGGTATAGCTGGGTCCTCAGGTAATGATATGTCCAATTTTCTGAGGAACCGCCAGACTGTTTTCCAGAGTGGATACCATTCTAATATCATATATCAACAAACTTTTTTTCCCTGTACCAATCTCACTAGGCATCTATTTCTTTCACTGTTAAATTTTGAAATAAAAGTGCATCATTGCCAAAGCAAAATAAGAAAAATGATGTGTTGCCAACCTCAGACAACCTGTATATTCAACTCCACAACTTCCTGTTTATACAGAGGGGCTTACCCCTGGATGACAATATCAATGAGATTAAGTGAATATTAACTGTTTTCTTACCTAGAAAAATAGTCAATCATTTAAATGAAGTGCAAGATATTCTAGGGACAGCAGGATGACTCAGCAGGTAAAGGTGCCTGCTACCAAACCTGCACCCTAAGGTCAGTCCTTGGGACCCACTTGGTGAACAGAGAGAACTGACTTATGCCATGCTCACTGTGAGCTCCACTCACACTATAGGGTACACACACACACACACACACACACACACACACACTGAAAGAGAGAGAGATAGATAAATAAATAAATAAATAAATAAATAAATAAATAAATAAATAAATTCTAACCAAAGTCATTCTAATGTTAGTGTTTTCTGTTCACTTTGAATGCTCTACAACCTTTAGCTTCTCCAGCACCATGTTTACTTGGACGCTGCCATGATAATAATGGAATGAATCTCTGAACCTGTAAGCCAGCCCAATTAAATGTTTTCCTTTGTAAGAGCTGCATTGGTCTAGTGTCTCTTCAAGCAATGGAAACCCTAACTAAGGCTCTTCTTAATACCATACCTCTTTTATTAAGCAGTCTCTGACAATCTAGTTTTTCTATTATTCCTTCAGTTCCTTAATAATCGATTCCTATTGTTTTTTAAACTAAGGAATCTCAAGACTTTTAGATGTATAGAGGAAAACTCAAGGTGGACTTTCTGAATGAAGATACAGAGAGAAGTCAACCTCTAGTTGCTTGGCTGACAGACTAGAATACCTGTTTGACACCCCCAAAAGCAGCTCCTACTAAGAAGCAGCTGCTGTATAAGGCAGGGGAGTAGATGAATTTCCATGGGCTCTGTAACAAATGTACCTTCCTTCAAGAGCTTACAGCTTTCTCCCTGTGGCTTGCTTCTGCTAGGAAAATTTGGCATCAGTAGGGAGCAATTAGTAATAATAAATGTGAAGGTATTTCTTTTCTATAAAGGTTCTAGATTTTCATAATTTTGGGTATTTTGAGGAGATAATGACACATTCCCAATTCACAGATACCCATTTTTAAAAGTTAGCTAGTTTTTCCTATTCCTATTCATAATATCCAGTAAATAGGAAACAAGCTAAATGTCCCTCAACTGAAGAATGGATAAAGAAAATGTGGTACATCTACACAATGGAATACCATTCAGCTACTAAAAACAAAGATATGATGAAATTTGCATGCAAATGGATTTAACTGGAAACTATCATACTGAGTGAAATAAAGCAGACCTAGAAAGACACCCATGGCATGTACTCAATTATAAGTATACATTAGCCAAAAAGTATAGATAACCGTGCTACAATCCACAGACTCGATGGAACTGAGTAATAAGGAAGGCCCAAGAAAGGGTGTCTGAATCTCACTCAGAAGGGGAAATAAAATAGACATCAGAGGTGGATGAAGGGAGGGAACTGGATGGGAGAGGAGATGAGGAGGGGAACAGGGATGGGGATCAGGTTGGTGAGGTGAGAGCTAGGAGTGAGGATAGAAGTTGGTGGAGAGCATCTCTGGGACTAGCAGGAGACCTTGGTAGAACAAGGGAGGCTCCCAGGAGTTTATGGGGATGGCCCTAGCTGAACTCCTACCAATGAGGGATATGGAAAGTGAAGTGGCCACCTCCTGTAGACAGGAGGACTTCAGTGATGGGAGAAAAACATCAACCCACTCACAAAAACCTTCAAGCCAAAATTTGTCCTGCCTACAAGATGCTCAGGGATAAAGATGGAGCAGAGATTGAGTAAATGCCAACCAATGACTGGCCCAACTTGAGACCCATCCATGTGAGAGAGATAACCCCTGACACTTAATGATACTCTGCTATGCTTCCAGACAAGACCCTAGCATAATTGTCTCCCGAGAGGCTTCATCTAGCAGCTGATGGAGACAGGTGAAGAGACCCAATGTCAAATATCACATAGAGTTTGGGGAGCCTTGTGGAAGAGTAGGGGGGAAATTGAGTGAGACAAAGGAGTCAAGGTTACTACAAAACCTACAGAGTCAAATAACCTAGACATACAGGGCTCACACAGACTCAGCCACCAACCATAGAGCATGCAGGGTCTAGATCTAGCAACCTGCTCCCGACACATTTGCAGCAGATGTGCAGCTTGCTCTTCATGTGGGTCCCCTAAAATGTAGGAAGTGCTGTCTCTGATTCTTTCCTGCCATTAAATCTTCTTCCTCTAACAAGACTGTCAGAGCAGGGTGGTACCCAAGGGGGCTTCCCTTTCTCCAAGGAGAAGTGGGAAGGGTAATGAAGGGAGAGATTTGTAAGGCTGGACTGGGAGGAGGGGAAGGACGGTGGCTGTGATTTGGATATAAAGTGAATAAATAAATAAACTAATGAAAAAATAGAAGTTAACTAATTTTTCCAAAAACAAGTAAATAATAAATTCAAAAATATCTTTGTAAATAATAGATTTAGCATTGAAATTGGAAGAACACACAATTACTGTAAATCTGATATTGTCTTAGAACATCTACTTCATCTAATGATTTAGTACTGATTTGAGCACATCCTTTGGCTTCACTGAGGTAATAAGAAAGACATTTACATTTATTTGCAGGGAAAATTTATAGAGTTTTGTTTGTTTGTTTGTTTTAAAAATCCTGCACAGTGTAGGAAACTCCCGCATTATACTAACTAGGCAAACTGCTTTAAAGTGATCCTGCCCAAGAGTTAAATGAAACTTCTATAGTACAGTTCTCAGAGAACTTACTCCCAGTGTCCCCTTGCCACTCTGTTCTCATCTTGGGAAAATGTCTCACGGAAGGTAAGTTTTGTCAAATTCTTCACTATTGTCTCTGCTTAATGCATTTCAGTAGGCACCTTCATTCACCTTGAATACATTTCTATGGATTCATTTGACTTAAAGAGTCTTCCCCTGATGATTTCAAACTAACTTAAATATGACTCATTCTTGTTTTAAAGATATGCTGCTTTCTTTTTCTTCTTTTTCCTGATAAGTTCTGTTCTATTCATCTATATGTATGTTTCCCCAGAAAAAAAAATCTGTTTATAATATACATGACCTTCAAGGAATCAGGAAAATGCTATCATTGCAAACAAGTCACCATGTTTTAGAGTGTCTCCAATTAAACTTCAGTCTCGCTGGAAGTCTGTTACTAATGGACAGTGTGCCTCATAGGCTTTCTGTACATCATCTCCTCATAGGCTTTCTGTACATCATCGCCTTATACCTTGGGACTCATTCTGTCCTCTGGAGCTTCTGAGTCCTCTGGATTTAACCTCCAGTGTTAGTGAGGAATATAGGCAGTTTTACATGGACCAAATCTGTAATCAGGAATTATCCTTTATGCTGACCTTACACCATTCAGAGTTTAGCTAATTAGCCATGTCAAACTGTAGTGCAGGCTGGGAAAAGTGGTAGAATTAAGTGCGCAAGAAAAATAGATTGTAAGTTTGGTGAACAGTTTGTAAATGTCCATGACTCTGTGACTTCTTCTTCTTTTCTTCTTTTAAGAATTGTTTTTCACTCCTTTTATTTTAACAGTGTATTAAATAAACAGATATTCAGTGACTGTATATTACATGCTTTGATCATGTCTTTGTCATGGGCAATTGTGGAACATCGTGAGCATTTCTTTTCTGGAGTCTGTCTAGCATTACATGATAGGCTTCTTTATCTCCTTGGCCCTTGGTGTTCAATGTACATCACAGGTGAATTTTTGTCTCCCTGCCCCCCCCAGGTTCCAAATACTATTAATTAGCACTCTCCTTTCAGGACCTGATTGCCAGAGATTTGGGTGTGTGGCAGTCCTGTCTGCTAGTTAAAACTCCTGCTCATGAGATATTAAACTTGTGAATTTGTAGAAGAGAATAAGAAGCTTGTTCTGCATACCAAGTATCTGTAAAACAAAAACAAAAGAAGATTTACAAAGGCATTAAAAATAAATGGCTCTTGCCAAATTTATTCAACACTGGCAAAACAAGGAAAAACTGAGACAATTTACAGTCCATTGAAATTCAGGGTACAAACCCGTAGGTTTCCTCTGCAGCATGAAAAGGTCATTATTGCTAGAAGAGGCAGGTCAGGGAACATAGGATCAGACATAAAACATAACTATGGCCTGCATTTTGAAGAAGACACTTCAAAGGATGATTGAAAAGATTAGGACTTCCGTATGCGAAGACATGGTTTCAACCACAGAAAGTTTCAGTTCCCTAAGCTTCCCTGACCCTTGGCTCCAGTTCTCTAGGCTTCTGTGAATCTTCAAGTCCACAGAATTGGGATTTAGGGATGGTTTAGTGTAGTATGTTCCACTAAGTATGTTCCATGCTACATTTACATAAGATGCTGAAGTGCATTCCATGCTGCTGTGGTCATTCTTTCACACTCTCAGAAAGGTTCTGCATATTCACCTCACCCAAAGCCACTGGCTGCAGTGTGAGGAAGGCATATGGAGATGGTACCTCTGAGCCTAATTGTAAGTAACCAACACATTGTACAAGTATGTCATTCGAAAACAGGTTGTAGTAGTCTTTACTACAAAAGTCATACGTATAAAGTTGATAGAAACAATAGATCATGATGTGCAAGTATCACTAGAGGACTACAAAAACATGAAATTAAAGCAAGGAGTTTTTTTTTTTTAATTAAAAGCTTCTCAAGGATCACCATTTCCCAGACCCCAAAGCAGGAGAAAATGGAACAACTATGTGATAAAAACCAAAACAATAATTCTAAGGAAACCTAAAGTGCTGCATTGAGAAGATAGGAAGATAATTCATGATCCAAATAAGAAATCCAGCTGTGAGATAGAGATCATTGAAAACAGCCAAATGGAAGTCCTCAAGTGGAAGAACTCCACTGCTAAGATTTAAAAATGCAGCCCAGGACCTTAAGTACAGAGCAGCTCAAGTGGAAGAGAGACTTCCTGAACTAGAAAGCAATCTCCTAAAGTACATCAGTTGCACAAAATGCAAAGACAAACAAAAACGAGGAAAGCCCCAATCCTATATGATATATTCAGCAAATACTGACATCATGGGCAGTCCAGAAGAGATCAAATAGGCATTCACATCTTAGGCAATGGAATATCTCCAAACTTCCCCACTCATGAGAAAGATATGAACATTTAGGTTTTCCAGGCTTAGAAGACCTCAGAGAGTTGACAGAAAATAGTAATAGAACAGCCTCTGGAGGCCAAAAGGTACTTCTCCTTGTCAAAGTCCAAGACAGAGAAAAAGTGCTAAGCAAAAGAAAGAACAATACCAAGAACAGCTTCCCACAAAGATCCCCACTAAAACCACCACAGAGTTTTCAGGAGACAAAAAGATGGCATTGTCAAAACCCTACAAAGGAAGAGGGAAAAATCATGGCAATAATAGGTACTGAGCTCAAAAAAGCTCACCTTTAGAAGTCCAGCAAACAAAGTCTTCCCAAGATAATCAAATTTAAGGATTCATTCCCATTGGACTAGCATTATGATGAATCTAAAAACAAGGAGTCATTACCCAGCATGAGAGTGACCCAGGATATGAACATGAAGAAGGAAAACAGGAAACAAACATTACCCAGAAACCACAGAGGCAAGCACGAGAAGAGTGAGAGGCATGTAAACAGCACAAACAGAAGCTGACAAGTGATCTTATATAAAGAAAATCATTGAACATACACAGAATAAATGCCCTAATTAAAAAGTGTAAGTCTGCCCTCACTTGGTGCTTTTGACTGGGGCAGACACCTAGCTGGTCTGCTTCTGTGAAGACATTATATCCTGAGCCACCTAGAGGAACCAGTGCACTCAGAGCAGCAGGATTTCAGGATCCCAGAGGCAACCTGAGTCCCAGGAGTTCTCCTAACAAGGAGCCAGGATCATAGGATCACAGAGACATCTGGACTCTGAGGAGTTCTGACACAAGCAAGATAACTGCAAAGACAGCCTCCAGTCAGAGACAGTGAGTGCAGGTAGCACTAGAATTAACCAGATGGCAAAAGGCAAGCACAAGAACATAAGAAACAGAAACCAAAGTTACTTGGCATCATCAGACCCAGTTCTCACACCATAGCAAGCCTTTGACACCCATCAGACCAGAAAAGCAGGATTCAGATTTAAAATCACTTCTTATGATGATGATAGAGGACTTTAAGGACATAAATAACTCCCTTAAAGAAGTATAGGAGAACACAAGTAAACAGGTGAGAGCCATTAAAGAGGAAACACAAAAATCCCTTAAAGAATTGCAAGAAAACACAACCAAACAGGTGGAGGAATTAAACAAAACCATCCAGGATCTAAAAATGGAAGTAGAAACAATAAAGAAATCTTAAAGGGAGACTACCCTGGAGATAGAAAACTAGGAAAGAGATCAGGAGTCATAGATGAAAGTAACACCAACAGAATACAAGAGATAGAAGAGAGAATCTCATGTGCAGAAGATACCATGGAAAACATTGAAACAACTGTCAAAAAAAAAATGCAAAATGCAAAAAGCTCCTAACCCAAAACATCCAGGAAATCCAGGACACAATGAGAAGACCAAACCTAAGGATAATAGGTATAAAAGAGAGTAAAGATTCCCAACTTAAAGGGCCAGTAAATATCTTCAACAAAATTTAGAGGAAAACTTCCAGAACCTAAAGAATGAGAAGCCCATAAACATACAAGAAGCCTATAGAACCCCAAAAAGACTAGACCGAAAAAGAAATTCCTCCATCACATAATAATCAAAACATTAAATGCACAAAACAAAGAAAAATACTAAAAGCATAAGGGAAAAAAGTAAAGTAACTTAGAAAGGCAAACCTATAAGAATTACACCAACTTCTCACCAGAAACTATAAAAGCCAGAAGATGCTAGACTGATATCTTACAGACCCTAAGAGAACACAAATGCCAGTCCAGATTACTATACCCAGCAAAACTCTCAATTACTATAGATGGAGAAACCAAGATATTCCATGACAAAACCAAATTTACACATATCTTCCCACAAATCCAGCACTTCAAAGGATAAATTGACGGAAAACTCCAACACAAGGAGGGAAACTACAACCTAGAAAAAGCAAGAAAGTAATGTTCCAAAAACACCGAAAGAAATAGCTACACAAAATAATTCCACCCTAATAACACAACAAAAACAGGAAGCAACAATCATTTTTCCTTAATATCTCTTAACATCAGTGGACTCAACTCTCCAATAAAGAGACGTAGACTATCAGACTGGATACATAAACAGGACCCAGAATTTTGCTGCATACAAGAAAGCACCTCAGTGACAAAGACAGACACTACCTCAGAGCAAAAAAAAAAAAAAGGAAAACAATTTTCCAAGCAAATGGTCCCAAGAATCAAGCTGGGTAACCATTCTAATATCAAATAAAATCAACTTCCAACCAAAAGTAACAAAAAAGATAAGAAAGGACACTTCATAATTATCAAAGGAAAAAAGCTACCAAGATGAACTCTCAATTCCGAACGTCTATGCTCCAAATACAAGGGCACCCACATTCATAAAAGAAACTTTACTAAAGTTCAAAGCACACATTGTGCCTCACACAATAACAGTGAAGGATTTCAACACCCCACTCTCAGCAATGGACAGATCATGGAAACAGAAACTAAACAGAGACACATTGAAATTAACAGAAGTTATGAACCAAATGGATTTAACAAATATCTATAGAATATTTCATCCTAAACCAAAAGATTATACCATTTGCTCAGCACCTCATGGTACCTGCTCCAAAATAGAACATACAAAAAGACTGAAATAATCCCTGCATCCTATCAGATCACCACAGACTAAGGCTGGTTTTTAATAATGAAAAGTCCACATACATGTGGCAAACTGAACAACGCTCTACTCAATGATGATTTGGTCAAGGAAGAAATAAAGAAAGAAATTAAAGGCTTTTTAGAATTTAATGAAAATGAGGATACATCATACCAAAACTTGTGGGACTCCATGAAATCAGTGCTAAGAGGAAAACTCATAGCTCTAAGCGCCTACAAAAAGAAACTTCAGAGAGCATACACTAACAAGTTGACAGCACACCTGAAAGCTCTAGAACAAAACAAAGCAAATACACCCAAGAGGAGTAGACTGCAGGAAATAATCTAACTCAGGCTGAAATACACCAAGTAGAAACAAAAAGAACTATACAAAATATCAACAAACCAGGAGCTGGTTGTTTGAGAAAATAAACAAGATAGACAAACATTTAGCCAGAGTAACCAGAGGGCACAGAACCGTATCTAAATTAATAAAATAGAACTGAAAAGTGAGACATAACAACAGAAACTGAGAATATTAAAAAAATCATCAGATCCTACTACAAAGGCCTATATTCAACAAAACTGGAAAATCTGGATGAAATAGACAATTTTCTAGACAGATACTAGGTACCAAAGTTAAATCAGGAGCAAATAAACCATCTAAACTGTCCCATAACCCCTAAAGAAATAGAAGCAGTCATTAAAAGTCTCCCCAACAAAAAAAGCCCAGGACCAGATGGTTTAGTGCAGAATTCTATCAGATCTTCAAGGAAGACCTAATACCAATTCTTTTCAAACTATTCACAAAATAGAAACAGAAAGGACACTACTCAATTTGTTCTATGAAGCTATAATCATGCTCATACCTAAACCTCACAAAGACCCAACAAAAAGAGAACTTCAGACCAATCTCCCTTATGGATATTGATGCAAAAATACTCAATAAAATTCTTGTAAACCGAATCCAAGAACACATCAAAACAATCATCCATCATGATCAAGTGGACTTTATCCCAGGAATGCAGGTGATGGTTCAATATTCGGAAATCCATCAATGTAATCCACTATATAAACAAACTCAAAGAAAAAAAACCACATGATCATCTCACTAGATGCTGAGAAAGCATTTGACAAAATTCAACATTCCTTCATGGTAAAAGTCTTGGAAAGAACAGGAATTCAAGGACCATACCTAAACATAGTAAAAGCAATATACAGCAAACCAGTAGCCAACATCAAACTAAATGGATAGAAACTTGAAGCATTCCCACTAAGATCAGGGACTAGACAAGGCTGCCCACTCTCTCCCATACCTATTCAATATAGCACTGGAAGTCCTAGCCAGAGCAATTAGACAACAAAAAGAAGTCAAAGGGATACAAATAGGAAAGGAAGAAGTCAAAATATCACTATTTGCAGATGATATGATAGTATACTTAATGACCCCAAAACTTCCATCAGAGAACTCCTAAACCTGATTAAAAAAAACCAAAATCCTTTAGCAAAGTGGCTGGTTATAAAATCAACTCAAAAACTCAGTAGCCTTCCTCTACTCGAAAGATAAACAGGCAGAGGAAGAATTTATGGAAATGACATCCTTCACAGTAGTCACAAATAATATAAAATACCTTGGTGTGAATCTAACAAAACAATTGAAAGATCTTATGACAAGAACTTCAAGTCTCTGAAGAACAAATCAAAGATCTCAGACGATGGAAAGATCTCCCATGCTCATGGATTGGCAGGATTAATATAGCAAAAATGACCATGTTGCCAAAAGCAATCTGCAGATTCAATGCAATCCCCATTAAAATCCCAACTCAATTCTTCACAGAGTTAGAAAGAGAAATTCTCAAATTCATTTGGAATAACAAAAAACAGAATAGTGGAAACTATTCTCAACAATAAAAGAATTTCTGTATGAATCGCCATCCCTGACCTCAAGCTGTACTACAGAGCAATAGTGATAAAAAAAAAAAAAAAAAAAAAAAAAAAACTGCATGGTATTGGTACAGAGACAGGCAGGAAGATCAGTTGGAATAGAATTGAAGACCCAGAAATGAACCCACACACCTATGGTCACTTGATCTTTGACAAAGGAGCTAAAACTGTCCAGTGGAAAATGACAGCATTTTCAACAAATGGTGCTGGTTCAACTGGAAGACAACATGTAGAAGATTGCAAATCAACCCATCCTTATCTCCTTGTACAAAGCTCAAGTCCAAGTGGATAAAAGACCTTCACATAAAACCAGATACCCTGAAACTAATAGATGAGAAGGTGGGAAAGAACCTTGAATACTTGGGCACAGGGGAAAAGTTCCTGAACAGAACACCAATGGTTTATGCTCTAAGATCAAGAATTGACAAATGGGACCTCATAAAATTGCAAAGTTTCTGTAACGTAAAGGACACTGTCAATTAACTTTTTTTGTTGGGGAGACTTTTAATGACTGCTTCTATTTCTTTAGAGGTTATGGGACTGTTTAGATGGTTTATTTGCTCCTGATTTAACTTTGGTACCTGGTATCTGTAAGGTAAAAGACAAAACGGCAACCAACAGACTGGCAAAGATTTTTACCAATCAATCAGAATTTACAAATGGGACCTCATAAAATTTCAAAGTTTCTGTAAGGCAAAGGACACTGTCAATAGGACAAAACAGTAACCAACAGATTGGGAAAAGATCTTTACCAATCCTACATCCAATAGAGGACTAATATTCAATATATACAAAGAACTCAAGAAATTAGACTCCTGACAACTAAATAACCCTATTAAAAAATGGAGTATAAAGCTAAACAAAAAATTCTCAACTGAGGAAACTCGAATGGCCGAAAAGCACCTAAAGAAGTGTTCAGTATCCTTAGTCATTAGGGAAATGCAAATCAAAACAACCCTGACATTCCACCTCACACCAGTAAGAGTGGCTGAGATCAAAAACTCAGGTGATAGATGCTGGAGAGGATGTGGAGAAAGAGGAAAACTACTCCATTGTTGGTGGGATTGCAGGATGGTGCAACCACTTTGGAAAAACAGTCTGGTGGTTCCTCAGAAAATTGGACATAGCATTACCTGAGGACTCAGCTATACCACTCCTGGGCATATACCCAGAAGATGTTCCAACATATAACAAGGACATATGCTTCACTATGTTCATAGCAGCCTTATTTATAATAACCAGAAGCTGGAAGAATCCAGCTTCAACAGAGGAATGGATACAAAAAATGTGGTACATTTACACAATAGAGCACTACTCAGCTATTAAAAACAATAAATTCGAGAACTTCAGAAAATATGTGAGGTAACCCAATCACAAAAGAACACACATGGTGTTCACTCACTGATAATTGGATATTAGTCCAGAAGCTTGAAATACCCAAGATTCAACTCACAGACCACACGAAGCTCATGAAGAAGGAAGACCAAGTATGGGTGCTTTGGTCCTTCTTAGAAGGAGTAGCAAAATACCCAAGGGTACAAATATGGAGACACAGTGTGGGACAGAAACTGAAGGAGGAGTCTTCTGGAGACTGTTCCACCTAGGTATCCATCCCATGTGCAGTCACCAAAGGTAGACACTGATGTGGATGTCAGGAAGTGCATGCTTACAGGAGCCTGATATAGCTGCCTCCTTAGAGGTCTGCCAGAGTCTGACATATTCAGAGGCAAATGCTCACAGCTAACTATTTAACTGATCAAGGGGTTCCAATGGAGGAGTTAGAGAGAACACTGAAGGAGCTGAAAGGATTTGAAGCCCCATGAGGAGAGCAACAGTACCAACCAACCAGAGCTCTTAGGGTCTAAACCACCAGCAAATAGACAGGGGCCCATGGCTCCAGCTGTATATGTAAGGGAGGACGGCCTTGTCAGCATAGGTGGGAAAGGAGATCCTTGGTCCCATGAAGGCTGGATGCTGTGTGTGGGGGAATTCGAGGGTGTAGAGGTGTAGTGGGGGGATAGGTGGGGACACATCCTTATACAAGCAGGGGGGGGATGGGATAGGGAGTTCTTGGGCGTTTGACAGTGAATGGGTAAGGGATAACATCTGAAATGTAAATAAAATATTCAATAAAAAAATCTAAAAGAAATATTGAAAGAAGCTAGATACAGGAGACAACTTATTGTTTATTATACTTATATAAGATGTCTAGACTGAAAAAATCTATCAGAACACAAAAAATAGCTTCTATCTTAGGCTGACTGTGGAAATGGGGGTTTGCTTTAGTGGGAAAAGGAAGTCTTACTAAAAAGTTTAATAATGATCATCATGCAGTTCAATAAATGTACTAAAAACTGAAAAAAAGTGTATGTCTGTTGAATAAATGACATAAACTTTGCTCTTTCCTCCCTCATCTTACAAAAAAAATCAAATCCAACTGGGCAGAAGACTTATACAGAAGATATGAACTGGTGAAACATCAGGAAGAAATTATTTGCTTTAAGATACAAATATGGAAAATAAATTTTTATCAAAGATTCATAAAATATAGACATCAATTACAAAACAAACCACACTGTCAGCCCATGAAATTGCTATATAATTTAAGAAACACGTCATCAAATGTATCAAGAGGCAGCTAAAAGATGGCAACAATGTTTACAAAATGTGACACTTGACAAGGAATTAATATTTTCACTTAGGAATTTCTTGACTATTATTTTTTCTGATATAACCGCAGACACCCAACATTGTGACTCTATGTGCTTGTCAATAGCCATTGAAGAATATTTTTCCTGCCTCACATCTTCAATTTTAGTTACTTAGGTTTATTTCAAGAGCACGCATATTGCACTTTGAACACTCAGTGGGATCTCTAAAAGTAGCCACATGAGGCAGATATTTGGTAAGACGTATATTTTTATATAATCATATTGCTATGTCAGAAATTATTTTTAAATGTTTTTCTTTTTTTTGCATCTGCTATGCACATTATAAACTTGACTGACATGAAGTCCATCATGTTAAAGCCAACAGAATGGTGTCACTTCTGCCCTATCTGTGTTTAAACAACACAGCTCATGTAAACATGGCTTCATTTGATCTTGTTCCACAAGCACTCACAATCATTTTTCTATACTGTTTCTTTGCTAATAACAAAAAATTTAAATATTTTATCTTTAAAAGATGTTGTTTGAGGATTTTAAACATGAGTACTATATTTACATTATTGCCACCTCTTCCTCTCCCCTTGCAATACCTCCTGTGTCCCTTCAAGTTGGTGCCTCTTTCACTATTATTACACACACACACACACACACGCACACACACACACGCACACACACACAAGTACAGCCTATTTCTTCTATTTAGCATTACTTGTGTGTGTATTTGTCTAGAGCTGACCACTGGTGGAGATAATATTTATATAAAGGAAGGCATTTTCCTAACTAGTGTAGTTCTAACACTTATTACCATAGTCATATTTATGTTAACATTAAACACCATAGTCTGTCAGATCCCTATGTCCCCTTCAACAAGCATAGTTTGATTAAATGAGAACTTTGGCTTAACTTAATCTCATAAACGTCAGAAGTTTGACACTTGGCCATGAGAGAATGTTATTATTTCTAGGCCACATTTTATGTTTGTTTTTAAAGTTCCCATTTCCTCTCTTAGTAATCTGTAAAAGCTAGATTTTTTGATGCAATAATGGCTATGCATGGATAATTCAGTCAGAGCATTCTGATGACTGTACCACACTTTAGCTAATATGATATCTTTTATTGTGACATTACAAAGGGTCTCATATACATACAGTGTGGTAAGACCTGAGATTTATCAGTTTTCCTTCTGCCAGTATGCTGCTTCACAGGGCTCAGATCTCTGAAGGTTTTTTATGATGATTTCAGCATCCTGATGCTTTGCTTCAGTCTATGTGGAGGAGAAGCTCTCAAGAGTGATATCTTCCTATTAGTCCCTTGGGAGCCCTATAAAATGAGCACAGTCTTATGGAATGCTTCACTTCAATCCCACCTCAGGCTCTGCTTTTCTCCATGCTTGACTGCCTGCTCATACCTTGATTTTTTTTTTAACACAGCGAATTGCCTTTATTTCAGTATGCATCCACATTTCAACAGTTAGTGGTCCTGAACAGAGTGGGGAAAGTGGCAATGAGCCAGGCGGCCAGGCCCACCGATCTGCAATCGATCTGCAAACGTGGTGACACAGAGCTCCTCTGGGTCTCCGCCGAGGGTCTGAGGAGTAACGCTGACACCTGCGTCTGCAGGATCAGGCCTCGTGTTCCAGCTGTCGGGCTCCTCAACAACCTGATAGGTGCCAGGATGACTCGAGAGCCCTGTTCAAACCTCTTCAATGTATAAAAGCAAAGCGATTATGGGAAAGGAACCAACTCAGAACCTGGCACTTAGGACTTCCGCACGGCCTTTCTCTAGGCATATCCACCAAGGACCCTGAGCGCTGGCCGGTCTGAGTCGCCCTGTGACTGCTCTGTTCACCTCTACACCCAAGCTCCAAGCTCAAGGGCTGATGTCATACCTTTTTCTTAGAGCCTGTATCCTAGCATCAGCATCCCTGCCTATATCCTCCCTATTTATACATTCCTTCTCTGCACAATTGTCATGACAGTTCCCTCAAACACAATGTTTAGGGCATACCTTTAGCACCTGCACAGAAATGCCTTGTTTAAAAACTATTCTTACATGATTTGTCTGTGTGCATGCATGTGTCTGTGTGTGCGTGTGGTGGTACATGTATAACATGGCTGCATACACCGATATCAGAAGACAAATTTTTGGAGTCCCAGCCATAGACTGAACTCAGGTAATGTAGTCAGTTTTGGCAGGAAGCATGTTATGTGTGGAGTCATCTTGCAGCCTAAGATATGTCTCCTTTCCTATTGAATAAAATTTTCTGTATTTCAGACAACTTTAGTGATAGGCAACCTCAAGTTAACTGTTTCATCATTTCTTTTTTTTTTTTTTTTTTTTTTTTGGTTTTTCGAGACAGGTTTCTCTGTATATCTCTGGCTGTCCTGGAACTCACTCTGTAACCAGGCTGGCCTCGAACTCAGAAATCCGCCTGCCTCTCCTCCCAAGTGCTAGGATTAAAGGCGTGCGCCACCATAGATCTATGCACTCTGCTTCTCAGTCCTTCCAATTTTCCTTTAGTTTCCGCACTTAGGTCTCTTTCCATAGGTAAGCCATTTCAGTACTCCCATTTTAATCACTCCCCTGCTATGCCTCAGCATTTAACACTAGTTCAAGGAGAGCTGGATTAATAAAGATATTTGTGACTCTTAAAAATTAGCAAGGCAGAACATATTTCAAGTGCACTCCAGGGAATTCAAAACTTGAAGCAACCTCAGTAGAAATTACTCCCTTTAAGAACTCAGAAGTCCATTAAAAGAGTGAAGTTTTTCAAATACTCTCCCACCCCACCCCCTGGGCACATATGTAGCAAAGGGTTACCTTGTCTGGCCTCAGTGGGAGAGGATGGACCTAATCCTGAAGAGATGCCTTATGGTTAGGACATACCCAGGGAGGGGAGCACCCTCTTGGAGGTAGAGAGGAGAGGAAATGGGGGAAAAAACTATTCAGGGAGGACTGGTAGGGGGACAACATTTGAAATTCAAATCAATAAAATAATTAATTAATAATAAGAATAAAATGTAATAAGAGAAGAAATACTTTTGGAAATGGAAAAAAATACTTTCCCCATTAATATGAAGCATTTGTTCTGAGTTTTTGCAGGTAAATAAAGATTAAATTATCACCAAAAAATTAATTTAAAGGACACTTTATCTTAAACATTCATTTAAAGAAGTTAAATTAGTTATTTCAGTTTTATTCGAACCATTTCATGCTATTTGGATCTGTGTTGTGAATGCTAGTGTTCCCCAAACATCAAGTGTTGAAACCTCTGTGATGGTAAGGGGTGGGGCATTAATTAGATAATTAGATAATGAGCCTTTATAAACAAAAGCTATGAAGAATGTCTTGAGTGTCTTGCTTCTTCTGCACAATGAGGAAGCTCTGAGAGAATGACCCCAACAGACATAGATATCAGATTATCAGTGTAGAGCTCATTCAGAAGCATAACAGATTGTGGGATGGAATAATTTTAGGGCAGTCTATGAGTAATGTTCTCTAAATTATACATTGATAAATTCTGCTTTGGCTTAATATGAAAGGAGACATTGCTTTGGCCACTAGTGAGAGGGCTGTATAGCTGATGATGATGGTCCTTCGGACCAATGTGACTTATGGAGTTCTTGTGTTCATAACCTCTAAGTCAGTAAAAAACATTTCTGCTTTCTGGCTCAGGATTTTCTATATTTAGATGAGGAATATTTCACATTATCTTGTCTGCCTGTTGGCTTATGCATTTTGTAACTCTGTGAGCAACATTGTCCTCCATTCAGGGATCTATGTCTGTTGCAGAATATTTGATCACATTGTAAACCCTGAGATTCTGAACTGGAAAAACTTATTTCTTGTTGTGGTGTGGCTCAGCCTTAGCACACACCTTTAATGCAAGATCTTTCTGTATACAAGAGCTAAAAAAAAATTCAACTATAGATCAAGAGTCAGCGCAGATAACCAGTTGACAGGGAGTAAGCAAAATCCAGGAAAGAGAAAGAAGGATCTTTGAGTTGGTATTTAAGACAGAGTGGAGAAGGAAAAGGAGCTTTTTTTCTTTGGGGACACCAGTGGAGTAGGAAGGTAAGCTAGTCTCTGCCTCTGAGATAGTAGGTTTTCACCACAATGTCTGGCTCCTAAGACCCAGACGTTGGGGATTTTGTTTTAAAAACAATATACACCAGAAACCCAGATTCCTTCAACTAACTCACCTAACTCAACATTATTCTTCTCAGGGTCAAGGTTAAAATGCATGATCACCATTATATATGCTGAGCATAACACTAAGCATATAGGAACTAATCAATAAGTACTGAAATTAGTTAATTATAATACCCTTATACTTAACAGCACCTAGAATCACCTGGGAATTGAGCCTCGATGAAGTGCTGTCTATATTCAGTTGGCCTGTGGGCTAGGTCTGTGGGGAAATTATCAATAGTTAGTTGATGTGGGAAGATTTCCCATTGTGCACAGCACCATTCTCTAGCCAAGAAGTCTTCAACTATATGAGCAGAGAAACCTAGCTCAAACTAAGTCCAAAAACCAAGCAAATGAGTATATGTTCATCTGTTCTTCTCTGCTCTTGATCTTTGTTGTCATGTGACCAGCTCCTGCTTTGGCTTTTCTACAATGATGAACTATAACTTGAAATTGTAAGTCAAATAAACTCTTTTCCTCACCAAGTTGTTTTTTTATTGAACACCTTGAAACTAGAAAACCCTTTTCTCCCACTTGCATCTAAACTATTATCAAGGGTTTATGTTCTAAGTAGTTCTTTAGTAGGTTCTTCTTACTCCTTTTATGCTCAGGTTATATTACCTCTTTTCTATACTATTTAGATAGTTTCCAGCAATTTAAAAGTTGTCAACACAGCAAATTGCTCACTTGAACTACAAGCATAATGCCATGTGAAGATGCTTTGGTGTTCAGCCGTGTAGCTAAGCATATGCTTTACTTAGTCGTTCAACAACCATTCACTACATTTCTTCTTTGTGCCAGCCACTCTGCTTTGTACTGAACAGGCTGGGATGTGCAAACGAAGGATGTGCTCTGATTTAATAGAACCAACAATGTGATAACTCATCTTCCAAAGTCTTAGTCCAAAAGATTTTCAGAATCTTTTGACTGATCATTAAAATTCTAAAGATGAGTATTTACTTTCTTACTTATTATACTGTTGTATTGATTCAATAAGGAATGAGTTACAGCTTAGTTATTTGCATAAAGACTTATTTATTTTCATTTTATGACTGCCTATGGGTTTGTGGATGTATGTGCACAATTCCTGGTGTCTGAGGAGGTACTAGAGGGCATCTGATCCCCTAGAACTAAAGTTACAGACAGTTGCAAGCCACCATGTGGGTGCTAAGAAATGAGTGTAGGTCCTCCGCAAGAGCAGCACATGCTCTTAACTGTTAAGGCATCTCTCCAGCCCCTAAAGTTCATGTCTTGATAGATCTGTTGAGAATAACAAATACTTTGAACAGTTTCCCAATGAGTCCATCTTCTAGGTGAATCTACCCCCACCCATTTTATTTATTTTTCATGTCTGTGCCTGTATGGGTTTGTGTACATGCATGAGTACTACAAAGCATATGAAGAGGGCAAAGAATAAGTTTCAGGAATTGGTTCTTTCCTTCTGTCACAAAGTTTCCAACAACCAAACTCAGGTGGTCAAGGTTGGTGATGGCTTTACCTGCTAAACCGCTCTAGGTGAATCTTTTTTTAAATTATCTTTAAATTTTTTTTTTATGGTCCAGTCATTATCCTCCTCCCGGTCTGCACAATGACAGTTCCTCCTCCCTGTCTCCAAGAGGATGTTCCTGCCTCCCCTCCCCATCCTCACCCCTTCCTACATCCCTGTCCCTCCCCATCCCACCAGACCTTTCCACCCCCTAGGGCCTGAAGTTTCTTCAAGGTTAGGCACATCTTCTCCCATTGAGGCCAGACAAGACAGTCCTCGCTGTTTATGTGTTGAGGGCCTTAGACCAGCTTGTGTATGCTACCTGGTTGGTGTCTTAGTGTTTGAGAAATCTCAGGGGTCTGGGTTAGTTTGAGACTACTGGTCTTTTCATGGGGTCACCCTCCTTCTAAGCTTCTTCCATCCTTTCCCTAACGCAACGACAGAGGTCCCCGCCTTTAGTCCAATGGTTGGGTGTAAGTATCTGCATCTGTCTCAGATAGTTGCTTGTTGGGCCTCTCAGAGAGCAGCTATGCTAAGCTCCTGTCTGTAAGTATATCATAGCATCAGTAATAGTGTCAGGCCTTGGAGCCTCCCCTTGAGATGGATCCCAATTTGGGCCTGTCACTGGACCTCCTTTTCCTCAGGCTCTTCTCTATTTCTGTTCCTGCAGTGCTTTTAGACAGGAACAATTCTAGGTCAGAGTTTTGACTGTGGGCTGGCTACCCCATCCTTCCACTTGATGCCCTGTCTTTCTACTGGAAGTGAACTCTACAAGTTTCCCTTCCCCACTGTTGAGCATTTATCTAAGATCCCTCCCTTTGATTCCTGAGGTATATTTCACCACCCAGGTCTCTGATACATTCTAGAGGGTCCCAGCACCTCTCATCTCCTGAGGTTGCATATTTCCATTCATTCTGCTGGTCCTCAGGGCTTCACTCCTGTTTCCCACTCCCAATACCTCATCATGTTCCTCTTTTCCTCCCCCCATCCCCTCTCCCATCCACGTCTCTCCCTCCATCTGTCCCCCCATGTTGCTTTCTTTTCCCTCCCAAGCGGAATTGAGGCATCCTCAGTTGGGCCCTTTGGCTTGTTAACCTTGAGTTCTGTGGATTGAATCGTGACTATTCTGTACTTTTTTTTGGCTAATATAAGAATTGATTTGTTTAGATTTGAAATAGTGGTAAATGGACAATTGTATCTTTAAGCATAGAACAAGTCACAGGAAAACTCAAATGTGTTTAAATTTATGTCTATATAATCACAGTTCTTTTAAAGATGAAACCAGTGTTTAATGGATCCTTGAAGCAAGATAGGAAGCTTAAAACAGCCTTCCGAATCCCTTGTTGGGTGCATGGGATCAAGATATAAAGTGATTCACAACAATTCTTTAAGGCAGAATAAGACACAAAGCTAGCACTGAAAACCCTTGGTTTTGATTCATCAAAGAGTTTGTGTATAACTTAGATCCCATTTATTCAAATAAGTTGTAGATAGAGCTGTCTCCATTTATCTATGACTTTGGATATCTGCAGTCAACAATAATTCAAAAGTACTAGCCAGAAAGTTCCAAAAATAAAAAACTAATAAGCTTTAAATTGTGTTCCGTTCTAAGAGCATAGTGAACTTATATTCTCTGCCTTGTCCAGGACATGATTCACACCTCTCTCTCTCTCTCTCTCTCTCTCTCTCTTTCTGTTCAGTATATTCCCTCTGTGTATACTACCCAAGTGCAATCACTAGAAAGCTCTCTTAGTTATCCAATTCACTGCTGCAGTACCAGAGTACTCATGTTTTAGTGGCTCTTATTTTTACTAAATTATGACATTAAAGTACAGGATGCTATAAATTTAGAAATGTAAAGAAAAAGCATAAAGTGAGTTTTTTAAGTAAGTGAAAAGACAAAAGCTGTAGACTTAATTAAGAAAAAGAGTGTATGTGGACTGGAGATCTATAATTAAAATCACACACACACACACACACACACACACACACACACACACACACTCCTGGTGCTATTTTTAGTTTCAGGCAGCCATAGAAGATTTTGGAGCATGTTGCTTGTACATAAGAGGTGACCACTAAGGTATAAAGTTTAGTTATGTTGCCAGTCTTTTAATATCAGCTCTAACATTATTAATTGATTTATGTATGCCCAGGTATATCCATAGGGAACATCATAGCTCCTCTGTGAGTTTTTAATTTGATGTTTGTTTTTAGCTGTTCCTGCTAATGTGATAAAATACTTTAACAAAAAGAACTTAAAGGAGAAAGGGTTTATTTTGGCTTACAGTTCAAGGATAAATGGTTGTAGCAGGGAAATCCTGGCATGAGGAGCTTGAGGCAGCTAGTGACAAGGCATCTACAGTCAGGAACTAAAGAATGATGACTATAGTGCTCAGCTTGCTCTCTCCATTTTCTAACCCCAAACCTACCAATGGTGCCCCCACTGTTAAAGTTGTCTTCCCAATTCAATTTAGTCAATCAATATAATCCATCACCACCTATCACGGGCATGCCTAGAGACTTGTTTCCTGGATGCTCTAGATTCAGTCAAGTTGATAATCAATACAACCTTCAATATATGTGATGAGATTAGTTGACTTTATTGTTTCAATTCCACATTTACAACATCCAAAAAGAAATCTTTACCAAAGGTTTTCAATATTTCAAGTTGCTATTACCTAGTTGTTTCTTACTCCTTCCTGAAGTACACTATAAACTTATGTTTTTAATATAATTATATGAAAATTTTACTAGTTCTTTAATTTATTGTAACCATCTTGTTCTTGAGAAAGATACACCAATCTAGTCACATTGTCACATAATTAATGATGCAGAAAACAGTGAGTCAGTAAGAAAAACCCATGGAAAAATGGAGGATGCTGAGACAGATTCAAATGGGCATATTCTCAGCTGGGAACAGAAGACAAATATGGGCAAGAAGATGTCAGAAAAGATGAAGCTCCAAACACCAGAGAATCAAAACAAGCCATCGGTACAGCTTATAGCATTAATCACAACCAACTTTGCCAAGAAAAAGAAGGACATCAAGAATTCTGGTCACCATAAACTTGATAGTATAAGCATTCATAAAAATATTATGTGAAATTGGGGAACAGTGGGATTGCTATTTAGAATAGAAAATAATCTGAACTGACAGGAAAGCAACATCCTATGAATAGTCTACCGACTGTCATCCCCACTGTGCTGACTTTGCATGATGTGTGCTCACCAGCACATGAGCAGTCACACATTCACTGCTGGTTAGTCGACATGCTTTACACATCCCATGGGCTTCCTATCTCTAGCTTCTTGCCACTACAAATAACTCAGTTCAGATGACTAGATATTTTTTTGAATAAAAATATTTAATTTTTTATTTTATCTATTCTTCTATAGTTGGTGAGGATGAAATTAAACCCCATTGATGTGAAGTATTTTTAACAAAAAGATAGAAGAAAAATTGGCAGAATCTGAGAGAACATCTGTAATTAGGAGCTCAGGTAGAAGAGAAAGTATGGTCTACAAAGATAGTTCCAGGACATTCAGGGTTACACAGAGAAACCCTGCCTTGAAAAACCGAAAAGTAAAGTAAAATAAATAAACAATATGAAACTCCAATGAGTCAAGAATATGTTTAAGGACTCTATTATGTAACATGGTGACTACAGTTAGTAATATTTCATATCCTTGAAAAATCACTGAGAGTAGATTTCAATGTTCCTTCAATGCCAAGTGTATGAAACAACACATATGTCAAGTAGCTTAACTTGGCCATTCCAAATAGAAACTTATTTCAAAACATCAAACAACATGAGGGGCTGAATATATATACACACTGGTACTGCTTGTAACTGTCAAGTATTATAACCAAAGCAGTGAAAAAATTTGTATTTCTGAAGCAAATTATGATACAATGAAATGTTCTTCAACACATAAACTGTAGAGAATGAGGAATCCAAGAAAACTCCTACAGGGGAAGCTTAGTGTGTGTAGTGCATTGTCATGTGAGTGAATCTTGGAACTGTATAAATTATATGTGTGCTCATAATTTGTATTACCTTATTACTTCATTATTTGTGGGGAGCACATACATGGCACACACACATATGGAGGCCAGACTGAAACTTGAGAGAGTTGCTTCTCTTCTTCCACCAGGTAGGTTTGGAGGATTTTACTCAGGTAATCTGGCTTAGCAGAGAATGGCTTTTCCTGCTGTGTCATTTTGTCAGCCCATGTGTTTATTATAAAATAATAAAAGTGTATGCACAAACATTTTGACAGCTTCCCTTAGTTGTGTCAGGGATTCTGGGAGACACCACAGACATCTAGCCATTCTGTACACTCACCATGATTTTTGCATGTTGTCAAAACATGGTCCATGAATGAAGCTTTGTAAGAAGGATTCTTGAGAACCTGTGAGAGAACTTCCGAGAAACTAAAGAAGAAAGTCTTGTAATCTCTGCTCCTCCATCACGTGGCTTGTTCTTGGAGTGTGCTGTCATGTACCTCCCAGGTTTAATAGTTAGGAATGGCTTTACTTTCAATTGCTCATCATGTGACCTTGTCCTTAGGCTCAAGTGAGCTTTGCTCACATGACCTTGCTTAGCCCTCAAAATGCCCTCAGAATATACATTGTCTAATTCCCTGAATAAAGTTGTCTCTTACATCAGACTAGTCCACCTCATTTTACACCTGCTCTCGCAGGTTCATGCCACCAAAGAGAGCTGCTACAGCATGTTACCTGAGTTGACCTGAGGTTGATATTACACAGATAAAAGAGTAGGGCCAAGAGATTGCCACATGGCATACTGATTTACTAACAACATATTTGGTGTATATAACATCTCCAAATCCATCTCTTCCTTCATGTTTTCTTTCACTTCCACTATGTTTTCTAAATAGAATCTAAAACACTGGTATCAGGGCTGGAGTTATAACACAGCCTAACATGTGAGGCTGTAAGTTCAGTCTGTATAACCACCAATAACCAACTAACCAATTAAATCCAAATAAAGTCATAAATATTTTTAGTTTGTCATCTAACTTTTATGTTTTTCTCTTTCCCAGTTATTTGACATATTTGATATTTTAGTACTAGAGATGTTGGAAAAAAACAACCAATAATGTTTTCAGAAATAATCATTTGTGTTCATTTGTCTGTTTTTACTACATCCTTTTGTTTAAATTAGCCATGATTTCCAAGGAAAATTTACCATGTACATGAATTTTTTAAAAATGAAGACTTAAACCAGAGCAAGATGCAAGGTTTCAAAGTGATGCTTAGAATTGCTCAAGGAACCGATCATTTATGACTGCACATGGATTGGTAAGGACTCAAGGATGGGGGTGAAGATGGAGGGAGGATTACATGCAAAGGAAATGTCAGTACTTCCTGGAGCCCACATGGATGTTTAGAAACACAGGCAGCAGTGACTCTGGTTTGTTTGTTTGTTTGTTTGTTTGCTTTGAAAGTTTTGTCCTTTTTCTTAGCTCTTCCTGCCTCAGCCTTGTGAATACAGGCATGGGACTATTTTTGAATGGGAAAGGTTATAGGAATAAAGCTTAGCCTGCTTGAAAACAGTACATTGAGGACGACCAGAATATAACAAAGGTAGCATTTTATGTGTCTAATAAGTGTAAATTTTGTCAGTGGACATGATCTAAGCAGTAGATCACGTGGACTAGAAAAGCAATGGCATCAGGTAGGGAGAGTTTCCTGTGGGTGCAGAGTGTGGATGGATGGTATAGAGTATTGCTATTTCAAAAGCTGGAGCTTGAGTCAGCACAGAGTATCATGCTGATAATGATAGAATGTGTGTAATAGTTTTTCATGTAAACTCGAATGCCAAGATAAGCAGTTGCTGCCCTGTGTGCATCATAGCACTTCATCTGAGACACATCAGGAAAGCCAGGGTTTGCAAACAATAAGGCAATCATTCTTCAGGGTTGCTTTGTTTTGTTTTACAAACAAGGTCAGTTTAAGTGTAATTAGATTAACTCCCTGTAGTGTCCTTATCTTGCTGTAACACAGAACACAGATCCAAGAAGAACAGCTACTCTTGTTTACTAAGCAGTGAACCCACTTGTGTAAATGGTACAGTTATTTCTCCAAATAATAGGAATAACTGGGAAAATGTAAGTCTTATCAAATACAGAGTAAATGCTGGATAACATAAACTTTTCATTTTACTATGGCATAATTTCCAAAATTCTGTACTTTTCATATTTTTATAGTTCACTACAACTTCACATGAGGTATCAATTTTTCCCAAAATACAAATCTATGAGTACTCATTAAGTAGTCTCTAAGTACAAATAATAATCACATTAATCAATATGTGATGCCTTAAAAATTTAAGATATGAGGACATTAATTAGAATATACTTGTAATCAGAATTATTTCATTTAAAAAGAAAAATTTCCAACTTTTTGTACACCACTTAGTTTTTTGAAAATGTGATGTAAGTATACTATTGAAGAAATATTTTCCATCTTAGTAAATGAGTCATTTCATTAAACCATGGTTAAATATTAGTGAAAAATAAACACATTACCAATACATATCCTATAAGACTCTGTAGTAGGAGTGAAGACTTAGTCTTATTAACATTATCAAAGCTATGTAATGTATTATTAAAAATATGCTTTGATACAGAGTTTGATACAGTTCTTGGTGTTTGTGTTGAGTTAGAATATCTCCCTATCTAATTTGAGTTATCTCTTCTCTATGCATAAACAGGAGCCTGATTTGTGTCATGAGTGTGAATCAACAGCTTTAAAACATTTGGCTTTGCTGTAGTGACCAATTAGATCTTGATCATTGTACTCTTTGTTGAATGTGCTAATTTTGTTTGGAAAACATAACTGTTTTCATCTTTGGAAAAAAAATGAATAATGGATTACACCAAAACAAACATTTGAATCATCTTTTATATTTTAATGGCCTTAAGAGTGGATTAAGTAGAGATAACATAAGTAAGTTACACTGATATTAGGAGGCATTTATGATGCAGAGTTAACCACATTCTGTTACACACTGTTCTTGCAGAGTTTTATAGTTTTGTTTTTGAGGAGGAAGCCTAGGAATTGCATCAGGGATACCAGGATTTGAGAAGCAGAGGAATCTCACATTACTGTTGTGACCCAGCTCCATAGCACTGATCAGATACTAAAATAAGGATCCTAAGCAAGAGCTATGCACTGCTGTGAGTAAGATTTAACAGGAGCCATGAAGACAAACATGTCACTCAACATGTGTGTGAACACAAAATGAAGGGATAATTTTTAAGAGAAAACTAATAATGCTCTTGAACTGACATACACTTCAGCTCCCTCTCCTGCTATAGTAACGTGGTCAGAGCAGGACTGATAAACTGGGACTACTTTGGGGGAAGGCAGGTAGGAATACGGGAGGGCAAGACAGGTCTCCAAATGGAAAAGTCTTGGACCCCAAAACCAGACATCAGGAAGCAGACATATGAGCTCAGCACTGTCCCTGCCTTGGCCACGCATACCCTCTGAGAACAGGGCATTTGGAAGGTTGAAGGAAAGTTGAATTAATTCATATCACAAGGCTTATGCTTCAGCCCTTACATTAAGTAGAGGGTTGATCTAGAAGACGGAAACTGCATGCCCCACAAAGGCTATAGCCATTCATATACATACACATACATACATATACATACATATACATACACATACATATACATACATATACATACATATACATACATATACACTCATATACACATATACACACATTACATACATATACACACATTACATACATATACATACGTATATACATATATATCATCACAGTATATATTGCCTTTTTTGAACAGGGAAATTAGATTGATTATGAGAAATGTCAACCACAGTTGAACATACTTTTAAAGGAGATTTTAAAAATGTAAAGAGCAAACAAGATCATGGCTTCATCATTGTTTTTGAATAAGTGTTCTTAATTTTTAAAATTTTTTATAGAAAATGTTTAAGTGAGTTTAATAAAACAAAAACAGACAAACAAAAGTCTTTCCTTGAGACGTCTGGAGCAAGGATGATAGCCCCGCGTTGCCAGGCCTGGTTATGTGGTGTCAGAATCAGAGCCTTGGCCTTGGCTGTGCTAAGCGAGCTTTTTCCTAGCTGGCCTACATCCCAAGAGCCACAAAATCCATTTTCTTTCTCCTTCAGACTGTGTCTTCCTTATAGTGTATAATTTAAATACTAAAAGTTTGATTTTTTTTTTCTTTTCAAAGCTTAGGCATTATGAAGTTGAAAACCTATGTAAGTGCAATATGACTAATAAAAACTAATATCTGCAAATCCAAAGCCCTTCATATTCTTCTGTGATATGGGATCATCGCATGCTGACCAATGCTGGTATTAGATAACTTCATAGATAATCTGTGGATGTCAATCCCCACATCCCCAGGGGCCTAGGTCCAGCCCATGCTTGCTCTTTGGTTGGTGATTCAGTCTCTGGGAGCACCCAGGTCCAGGTTAGTTGACTTTGTTGGCCTTCCTGTGGAGTCCCTGTCCTCTTCAGGTCCCTCGTCTTTCTCCCAACTCTATCATAAGACTCCCCAAGCTCCATCTCCTGTTTGGGTCTGAGTCTCTGGACCTCTTTCCATTAGATATTGGAACAATAATCAAGCTAGAATATTTCTCTTACTTCTAATGATCCATTTTACTGAATGGGTTCCAAACTACATCTTGATTTTCATACTCTTTTAAGGTATGAGAAAGAAGCATTATGGATTAATATAAGAAACATATAATATATAATACACCTATATAATTATAAGGAATGTATGTTTATTATGTGTGGGTATGTCTAGCCAGTCAAGAATATATAGATCTTTCCATTTTCTTACTTCTAAACATTGTTGTTCACTTTTAAAAAATAGACTTCTGGTTTTGTATCATCTTATCAAATTTGTAAGCAAAGGGACATTTGGGAAACATTGAAATACCAACAAGAAAATTACTTTGCAATCTTCCTTCAATTTACTCTCCTTAAAAATAGCATTAAGAGGAGGAAACTGCTGAGTGGCTTTTCTTCAAACTGAAGCCAGATGGCTGGGTTAGCGGAAACACTGGGCAGCAACAGTAGTACTGTACAAGCGAATGTTTTCACCACAGTGCAGTACAGGTTCCCGGATCGTCTGCGTTCTTAGAACTCAGCAAGTAATCCTGTGCAGGTCTACACGGTGCAGCACACTGTATGCCACAGTTTTTATCTTACCAGGAACTTACACAGTTGTATATGCATTAGTTCATTTATAGTGTGTTATCAAGAAAAACTATATTCACTCCAAGAACTGATTTTAAAGGGAACTTAAAACACACTCTAGTACTACATGGCTGCAAATATCATACTTTTCCTATAATCAGAATGTGAATTTAGAGTAATTTGTAGCCATTTATTATGGACCAACTATTTTATTACTTTTTGAATATATTGACTCTAGTGTATGGGTATGTGGCCCCCATGTATGTCTCTGCACCATGTACATGCCTGATGCCCCTGGAAGCTAGAGGAGGATGCAAGATCTCCTGGAACTGGAGCTACACTTGGTTGTGAATTGTCATGAGTATTTAGAGAAGAAACTTGGTCATCTGGAAAAGTAACCAGTGCTCTTAATCACCTTGCCATTTCTGCAGTACTCAAAGATATGTTTTAAATAAATGTTTTATAAAAGTAATAGCAGATTGACTGTTTCTCTCACAGGATGGTGTGTGTGGTGTGTGTGTGTGTGTGTGTTGTGCACGCGCGTGTAGAGGAGGAGAAGAACAAATAACATATGACAATCTATTTCTTTATATAGACTGATAAGAAAGGGTGGTGTATATGAGGCATATGCATACACATATGTGTACATATGTATATGTTACAGAAGCATTTCATGCATACCCTATACACACACGTGAAAGAAAATCACAAATATTTCAAAGCAGTATAAATTATAAATCTGAGTTTTATATTGACTAGCATTATCTATTGGAAGAATTTTTGAGGAAAGAAAAATAAATTACAAAAACACGAGTTTATCTTGTGCTCCTGAGAGCACCTCCTGAGTTACTGGGATTGATGTATTTCCTCCTGAATGGGTAGCTGAGCCTCCATTACTGACCCTCTTAGGTGCTAGTGCTTTTCCATATGTGATTAGGTATTTCAGTATCTATAATTCTAACCAAATTCTTGGCCTCCTATTTTGCCTAACTACCCAGTCAGTATGGTAACTTTTGAGACAGAGATGTAGTGTCAGATGTCAGATAACCTCTCGGTGACTCACCATATCACTAGAGCAGTGGGCAAGGCAGCGATGGAGCACATGAAAACAGGGGCAGTGTGACAGAGTACACACTTGGAACGATTCTTTGGGGCCTGAAGATGCTCTCATGTAAATAGCCATGGACTGCCCACATGTTCCTGTCAATTAATCATTAAACATTAAATCAGAACAAATAATGTTTTAAAATCTTAATTTTTTTCTACATGTGACATCAGACACATCTTCTTGCCAAAATTTGCTATTCACTGTTTTAACATCGCTAGTTATGTGATAATTTCATGAAAAAATTATAAAGACCTCACTGTAAGACTGCTTTCAGAAGTCTAGCCTGCCTCGAATCTCTTCCACATCCGTTTAATCCAGCTGCATTGAGCAAGTATTGCTATGTCATTTAAAGGTTAACGCAAAGAGGACTTTGAATAAACCTCACCAGCCAGTAACACCTGGCTTCTTAGCACACTGTCATAGGTGGGAACCCTCCTGCTGCACACTATAAAAAGGCCTTGTAGATCGCACAAGTAATTTGATGACAGAAGCTTCAGTTTTAAAATATTTAACAAATAGGCTTGATGTCTTTAAATTTTTCCTTTTGGAGAAAACGCCTTTTCTAGATCTTTGTTCTTTTAGCACATAACTCCAGTTAGGCCTTTTCAGATGAACTGTTCTGATAACTTAGCTCTCCTTTCTTTCTCTCCAGACTGAGGAAGATCAAACTTTAGTGATAACTCTCTCTTTCTATCACTTACCTTTGACTTCCTAGTTGATTATTTATCTGGATACTTTCATTCTGCAGTTTCATGTGTAATTCTTTTTTTTTTCCAAGACGAAAATGTTATCCTCTTCACACATCTCCCTCCCTTCAGTCTATTGTTTTTCTGACAGCTGCCCTCTGAGGATACTCTACTATTTGCTTGAGAGCTGAAGCAAGTCCTTAGCACTTGCAGCTCAGTGTTGTGCTGCCTGTAATCCTGGGACTTGGGTGGAGGCTGGAGGACCAGAGGCTGTCATCTAGAGCTATGTCCAAGGCCAGCCTGGACCGCATGAAATCTTCTTTCAAGGGGAGAGGAGGGTAAGCTAGTCCTTGAAATTATAAAAACTCACCAATTTATCATCATTACTCCAGTGATCCTTACAGAAATAGTGAAACTATTCAAAGTCCTTATAGAATGAGATCACTTCACACAGCATGCTTATATTTTTGCAAACCGTTTGGATCATTCTGTTTCCACATAACCCGGCTGTGCTTCAGCGTCTTCCCACACACTGCCTTCCCGCATCTTCATACCCACTTCCGCTACAGTGAAGAACAATTTGATGCCCTTGCTAGCTATGGTTTGGTACAACTTGTATGTCTTCCAAACTTTTATGGGTTAAAATATAGTACAAAATATTAAAAAGATTAAAACAATATGGCTAGAGTGTTTAGGGGTGGAGCCTGTGGGAAGTCTTTCCAATTAGAACAGAGTCCGCGGGACTGGTTCCTGGGGCTTTTGTAAGGGGACATAGTGGTTAGAGTGACTCACAGTCACACTCTATCTCTGCCACATGATGTTCCACACTGCCATTAGAACCTGCCAGCAACAAGGCTACCCACAAATAAGCTACCTAGACCTTGTACCTTCAGAACCATGAGCCGAAATAAACCTATTTTTTTAAGTACTTTGCCTTCTATATTATAATAGCAACAAAAATAAGCCAATATCTTACTCATTTTCAAAATTCTTTAAGATGCTTGTATCTTTTTTCTTTTCTTTTCTTTTTTTTTTTTTTTTTTTTTTTGGAGTTGAATTGTATCTTTGGGTTTGTTTATTGAAATTAAGAATACTGTACGGCAAGTATGGATGTTGATTCATCACCAGTATTTATTTCCTTTTTCTTTTTCTTTTTTTATTGGATTTTTAATTTATTTACATTTCAAATGTTATCCCCTTTCCCAGTTCTACTCCCCCCCACGAAACTCCCTATCCCATCCTTCCTCCCCCTGCTTTTCTCTGAAGACAGTCGTAAGAGGTTCCCTTCAGGCATTTTATTAGGGTCAAGGTTGAACGTGTAATCTGAGTTACTCTTCCAGTCGTTGTGATAAAATACCCCAATCACATCAGTTTAGAGGATACAGAATGGACTCCAGGTCACACTCGGTCACTGTGGAGTAACGGAAGCAGCGGGAACTTGAAAGAATGCAATGTAATCCCATTACAACCGGCCTCAGAAAAGGAGAGCAGGGTGCATGTGTCCCTGTGCCAAGCTCAGCGTCCCCTTTTTATACAGTCCGACAGAACTCAGGGAGTGGCACCGCCCACCTAGGGCCTGGGCTTCTCCACATCAGTTAGCACATTAAGGACAAGCTCATATTGGCTAACTAGTCAATCTCCCATTGGGACTCTCTTCTCAGGCTAATTCTAAAGATTTATTTAATTTCTTCCACGTATATAATCTGAGTATAGCCACCTATGTGTAGATGCTCACAGAGACGAAATGAGGGTGTTAGAACTCCTAGACCTGAAGTTACATATGATTTTGAGCAACCCCACATGGCTTCTGGGATACAAATTCAGGCCCTCTAGAACTGGGTGTACTATTAACTACTGAGTCATCTATCCAGACACAAATGATTCTACATTGTGTCAAGTTGGCAATTTAACCTCCCAATAGATCTTAATTTGTCATTCAGAAACCACACAGAGGCTGAGGCACTGAAAGGGTCTCAGGCTGTCCCAGATCTCAGCAGTCTGAGTCCTTATGGTTTCAATCACAAGGCATGTGAATGAATATGAAGTTCCAGGTGATTCTATTCCAGCTATTGAGCTTAATTTAAATTCTTGAATGGAATAGAAATGAGGGTTAGCCATCTGACCAGGAAATTGGTTGTATTAATCACATAAATTGATTTTTTTTTTCATTTTTTTCCACTCCTAAAAGGTAGTAATGAATTTGTCCTTTTTAGGAGATGTGTTTTGAGAGATTACTAACATGAAGAGGTCACCTTGGCATTTCCTGTTTAACATTTCTGGATAATTTCATGTAGTACTTTACTTTGTAACCTTTTATCCCCATGGATAAAGCATGACAAACAAAGAAACCCACAGGTACAATGTCACCCTCATAGTAGATATCAGTAGGTGTGCTTTGAATCTTTTCCAGTTTATTCTACTCCAGATCATTACCTGCTTTCTTCAGAGTGGCTCTTTGAATTGTTGCTACTAAGATAATTTTGCCTATTTTGCTCTTTTAATTGGGAGCTTAGTGGTTACAAGACAAACAACCATACAGCCATGAGAAGCTTGGTGCCATAATTACATAATTGAAAGCTTTATCCCAGCAAGATGCAGTGCTGACTGAAAGTGTAACAATTAACATGGAGCCAAACCTCACTCTCTTCCTCCAATGGAAAGCAGGCCGAGTTTAAACTGTGTTCAGTTTATCAGAATGAAAACACAAATGGTTTTGAAAGGTTATCTGCTATGGTAATTTTACAAGTACACTGAGACATTTTGGAAAATACATTAACTGCTCTAAAAACAAAACAAAAAGTAGCACAAAGTGAACAAGAAATGAGTGAAACACATAAAAATGAATGATATACTTCCAATAAAAGACTAGTTGGTTACCCTGATAAAAGTCATACCAACGCTGTCACATAGCTGTTCCGCCACTGTACCACCACTGTGCTGTCCCCCAGCTGTCCCACTGCTGTCCCATGGCTGTCCCACTGCTATCCCACTGCTGTCCCACTGCTGTTACATGGCTGTGCCTCAGCTGAGCCATGGCTGTACCAATGGGCATATTTTGCTTGGCAGGTTGGTATACAGCTTGTTAATTCCTGAGAATGCAAAAATTAGAATCTGGAACAGTTGCATGATCATGAATTTTCTGTCTCTCCTACTACATTGAAGGACTGCCTGTTAAGATGCACAGGCCAAGGAGAGCTCTGAAGTGTGAGCTAAGAAGCACATCCCTACCCCTGAACAACTGAAGCAGAGCCTTTCCCAATCAGTTCAAATCATCTAGATCTACCAGTTGCCCCTTCACAGCCTCATTCCCCATCCCTTCTTGCCATTCTCCTCTGAGAAGGGGAAGCACCTCTGGGTATCCCTTTGCCCTTGCACATCCAGTCACTGCAGGACTAAGCACATGCTCTCACTGAGGTTAGACAAGGTGGTCCAGTTAGGATAATGGAATCCACAGGTAGACAACAAATGCAGGCACAGCTCCTGATCCAATTGTTGGGGAACCAGCATCAAGACAAAGCTTCTTACTTCCTACATATGTGTGGGGGCCTAGGTACAGTCCATGCTCACTCTTTGGTTGGTGATTCGGTCTGGAGGAGTCTCCAAAGGTGCAGGTAAATTTACTCTGTTTGTCTTCCTGTGGAATATCTATCCTCAGGTACCTCAATCTTCCCTCAACTCCTCCACAAGGCTCCCATAGCTCCACCTAATGTTTAGCTCTAGGTCTTGGTATCTGTTTCGTCAGTTGTTTGGTGGATAGAGGACAATTATATTAGAATCCTGTCTGTAAGCATAACAGAGTACCATTAATATTGCCAGGTATTAGTTCTTACCCATGGGATTGGCTCTCAATTTGGGGCCACTCCCTCCATCTCTGCTCTATCTTTGTCCCTGCACCTGTTGCAGGCAAGACACACTTGAGGTTGAAGGATTTGTGGGTGGATTGCTGTCCTTATCCTTCCGCTGAGAGTCCTTCCTGGCCACAGGAAGTGGCCATTTCAGAACCCATTTTCTACACTACTAGGATTTTTTAGCTAGAGTCACCCCCATAGCCACCCTGGGGCCTCCCCCCTTCCAGGTCTCTGGTAAGTCCTAGAGATATTACCTTCTACCCACCTCTTGTTGTGTTAATTATTTAAAGCACCTATCTAAGCTGTGGCTGCTCTGCCTAGCTCAGCCACCATGTTCTGTGGCCAGAGACCACATGCACGCCACAGCTAGAAATGGCCCCGAAGAAACACCAGTCCTGCCACCCACAAGACATCAGCATGGGAGATGGCTCTGCCAATCTTCCATGCTGTCTCTGAAAGGCTGGGCATTGCCCAGACCATTTTGCCATCCATGTGGGCCCAGTAAGAGAATGAGATTCTAATTCTTATAGATTAATTAAAGGCTTTATATGTTTGGTAATGATTAATAACAAGATGCCCATACAAAGAGAGTTGTATCCCAATTAGCTAACCTAATTATAAGTTGTTCCCCAGGACTGTTCTCCATACCTGTCCTCTAACTATCTCTGCCTCTCTAACTTCTCCTCTTCCTTTTCCTCTCCTAACTCCTCCCACCTTACCTCCTCCTGTTCAATCTTCCTACATCTGATTAGATCTTCCTTTCCTCCCTGTCCCCTGTCCCACCCAGTTCCCTCCCTTCATCTACCTCCAAATATCTATTTTATTTCCCCTTCTGAGAAAGATTCAACCAGTTTCCCTTGGGGCCTCCTTCTTTGAATCTCTGGATCTGTAACATGGTAATAATAAGTACTTATAAGTATATACTTATCAGTGAGTACATACCATGTATGTGCTTTTGGGTTTGAGTTACCTCACTCAAGATGATAGTTTCTAGTTCCATCTATTTGCCTGAAAAATTCATTATGCTCTTAGCTGAGTAGAATTCCATTTGCAAATGAACCACATTTTCTTTATCCGTTCTTCAGTTGAGAGATATTTAGGTTGTTTCCAGTTTCTGTCTATTACAAATAAAGCTGATATGCTCTGTGGGATGGTGGAACATCGTTTGGGTATATGCCCTGGAGTGGTATAACTGGTTCTTAAAGTAGAACTATTCCCAATTTTCTAAGAAACTGCCAAATTGATTTTCAGAGTGGTTGCATAAGTTAGAACTCCCATCAGCAATGGAGGAGTGTTCCTCTTGCTCCACATTCTCGCCAGCATGTGTTTTCCCTTGAATTTTTGATCTTAGCCATTCTGATTATATTACTGTAGATGTTAACAGTTTAATTTTTATTTGCTACTTGCTGGATTAAGCATCTACACCTATAATGGACTGCTGTAAGGTAAAAGATCTCCTGATCATGAGGAATTCTGGCAACAATTAAGGTGGAACATTCTTCTGTCCCCTATATTATGTTTCCTAGCTCCCTCAGTGGACAGTGTGCTGTGTCTACATTTAATGAGATCTCCAGATGAAACCGCAATGTAAACTGAATTGTGGATGACGACAGTGGAGTTTTAATAGTCTGTGCACTTCATTAGGTATTAACAATAATTTTGGAGCTTATTTTAAAGAAACTCAAAAGCTGATCAACATCAAGTCATCTTTTGGGAGATTATTTTAGTAAATTCTGAATTTCTAGCTGGTTTCAATTGTAGATCTATTCTTGGGGGCCATTGCTGATTTTCTGGTCTGTGTGGTTTAGACTTACTGTATCACGGGTTTCCTTTTCTTTTTCTCTTTCCTTCTATTCTCCCCTTCCTTTCTCCCTTCCTCCCTCTCTTCTGTCCTTTCTTCCTTCCTTCTTTCCTTCAGTTTTTCCTTCTTTCCCTCCTTTCTGGTGCTCACTGGATTACTTTAGTCAGTGATTGCCTCTACCCTGTTCATACAATTCTCTTCTTCAAAGAACTTCAAATGAGAACCAGTCTGAGTCCCAGTCTTTCTCTTGCTAGTGAGTGTGTAAACCATTGACCATCACCAGTGTTCTTTGTGTGTTTCACACATATTCTTGAGGGTCTGGTTTGGTGTTGGTGGTAGAGCTACAGAGAACAGGAGCATCAGTGCAATTTTATAAGATCACAATGTGTCATTTGCATTTGGAGTATGATTTCTGCATACCACATAGTAACTGTTCTTCCACACCAGTGGCTGCCCAATGGACCATTGTATCTCATGGGGCATCGGAGTTTCTCCTGAGTGCTCCCAAGAGTAGAGCTAATACTGGGTGACACAGTCAATTAGCAGCCCAGAATAAGTGTTGCTAGAATTTATTACCAGGCATGACTTATGCTGGAATCAAGATACATAGCCTACATACACAGATAGGTCTGGGATGACACATGAAGCAGGGTCATGTTAGTGAGGCTATTAGTGCTATACTTTGCCTTAAATGCCAGTTATAACTTTTGACTTAGGTAGTCTCAAAAGTTTGACTTAGGTAGACTACACAAAGTCTCAGTAGGGCTCAGCAAATACTTACTAGAAAATACAGGCCAAAGTTAAAGCCAGCCAACAGAGAAAAAATCCAGTTAAGAGAGCAAAACCAGAGGCAGAGGAATTCTGATGATACAGCTATGGGACTCATATTCTATCCACACCACCAATTGTCAGACCCCTTGGTTCTCTGCCCTTGAAATAGCTCCAAATCAATCACTTTTCCTGATCTTTGAAGCCATCCCCTGGCCTGTGCGAGGCACACTCTAGTCTCTACAATAGGACTTATCATGTGAGTCTAAACATTTTTAAATCACCTTTGTGTGTGGAAGTTATCTGACTTGTATTAAAAGCATATTTGAGATGGGGTCTGTCACTGGATTGAGCCCTCTGTACAGAGTCCATCCTATTCTCCTGTCTAGTTATTATGGTACCCACCAATCATCCTTTTCCCCAAATGATCATTTAAACACAATACAAATGTAGGGCCATATGTCATCCAGAGACTCAGAGAGCTCTAAAAAAGTGGTGGGACATGGAGAAGTTTGTAAAGAATTTCAAATTTGAAAGTGAAATAAGACTGAGGCTCTGTAAGGCAAAAGACACTCTCAACCAAACAAAGTGGTAGTCTACAGAATGGGAAATGGTTTTCACCAACTCCACATTCAATAGAGGGCTAATATCCAAAATATATAAAGAACTCAAGAAATTAGATATAAAAAAAGCCCAAATAATCTAACTTAAAAATGGGATTCAGAACTAAGCAGAAGATTCACAATAGAGGACTCTCAAATGGCTGAGCAACACTTCAAGAAATGTTCAATATCCCTTGCTGACAGGGAAATGCAAATCAAAACTACTTTGAGATTTCATCTTACACCTGTCAGAATGGCTAAGATCAATAGCACAAGTGACAGCTCATGATGGCAAGGATGTGGAGCAAGGGGAAGACTCTTCCATTGCTGGTGGGAGAGCAAACCTGTGCAGCCACTACATAAATCAATATAATGTATCCTCAGAAAACTGGGAATCAATCTACCTCAAAACACAGCTAAACTGATCTTGGGCATATACCCAAGATCCTTCATCCTATCTGAAAGACACTTGCTCAATTTTGTTCATATAGGCTTTATTTATAGTAGCCAGAAACTGTAAACAATCTAGATGTTCCTCAACTGAATAATGGAAAAGGAAAATGAGGTATTATTTATACAATGGAGTATTACTCAGTTGTTTTAAAAAATGACAACATGACATTTGAAGGCAAGTGGATGCAACTCGAAAAAATCATCCTGGGTGAGGTAACCCAGACCCAGAAAGACAAATATGTCATGTATTCACTTATAAATGGGTATTAGCTGTTAAGCACATGATAACCAAGCTATAGTCCACAAAACAGAGAGGTTAGGTAAAGAGGAAGGAGCTGCAGAGGATGCATGGACCTCCATTGAAAGGGAAATAATATAAGTTTTGTGGATGGCCTAGATACCTAGTGTAGAGTCAACATGATTGGTGCACATGCATACACAGGCATGCACACAAACAATAAAATTATTCTTAATCATATTCTGCTGTTCAATTGAAAGAAAAGTGCCTTGTCCAATAGTCATCATAGAAGTTTCTTCCTACAGGATGGGAGTGGATGTAGAGACCCACAGTCAGACATTATGTGAAGATAAAGTCTAAATTGGAGGTCTCCATAGAGTCCATTCCTCAAAGATGAGGCAACCTTGGAAGGCATAGCAAAAAGGTTATAGAAGTAAGAGGGGATGGAGGACACCAGGAGAACCTGACCCACCAAATTACCCAAACAGGGCTCACATGGAGTCACAGAGACTGAAACAGCAAGCAAGCATCCATCACGGTCTGCATCTGGTCCTCTGCATGCATGTGATGGCTGTTAGCTTGGTGTTTTGTGGGACTCCTAAAACTGGAGTCATATGTGTCTCTGAAGCTTGCCTGCTCTTGAGATTCTTTTCTTTTTATTTCGTTGCCTTGTCTAGTCTCAATATGAGTTTCCCGCCTTGTCTTCTTGTACTTTGTTTTATCCTGTTTGGCCATCTTCTGTTGGATCAGAAAGAAAGGGTGGAAGTGGGGTGGGAAGGAGGAGAGGGAGGAGACACTGGTCAGGGTGTGTTTCATGAAAGAATAACCTATTTTCAGTTTTAAAAGACTGTGTTATTATTGACATGGGGATTTAACCACTCGACTGCTTTACTACCAACTAGAGTTGCCTCTGTCTGCTGTACAAAAAATCTCCTTATGAGGACTGATAACTTTACTTACCTTGGATATATGGAAAACCTGTAGAATGTAGATATAAATTGTGTTGGTTTGGGAAAGTGGCAGTAGTAGGTCCTGAGCAGCCACAGACAGCGAGCTCTATAGCTTTATAGCAGAAGGCATAAATTCCCTCCTATTTAGTGAATCTAATTAACTGCTCTTGTTTATCCCAAGATACCTGTGTTACTGTTACACCTTTGAAGCTGGTCACTTTGGTTCACAGGCTACAGCTGAGTAGGGCTGTATTGTACTTTGTATTATCCAGTTTGCCATCTCTTGGACTCCTCTCTTTTCTGAAGAGGAAAGGGTGGAAACTTCTCCCTATGAAGCTTGCATTACATCTTTACAAACACTGAGAGCTAGTCTTCAGGGTGGAGACTTCCGGGTCAGTAGCAGCTCTCTTCCTCCAAGTCCTGTGTCCCAAGTGTTTGCTGCCTATACTTAACATAAGCGGAGGCTTCTTGAATGCATTTTTAAGGAATTTTGGATGTGTGTGGTTGGTGTGTGTGTGGACATGTGTGTCCATGAGGCATTCTTTTTTGTCACAGAAACTGACAGAAGTCTGAGGCTGTATCTCCCCCCTTTTTTTTCTCTCCAATAAGGTCTCATTACATCTCAGGCTGGCCTCAGATTTTCTGTGAATCCAGAGTTGTCTTGAACATCTGATTCTCCTGCCTCCACCTCCTAAGTGCTGGCACCACAGGCATTTGCCATCGTGCCTGGTTTATGCAGTGTGAGGACAATGTCCAGTGTAAACAATCCACCAACTGAGCTGCATCCTGGCCCCAGCCGTGTCCTTTCTCAGTCTGACATAGAGAGTTTCAGTCACTAGAGGGTTTGATGACCTAGAACAAGCAGTTCAGCTAGCTGGTCAAAGGCTTGGGTAAATGAAATTGAAGAAAAATCAGAAAAGAGTCCTGTATCCTAGGGTGTGTGGTAAATGCAATATTTTCAGCTGATAGTTGAGACCCCTTGTGATCTTGGCACATGATATCCAACTAAGCATTATCCCACCTCTTTATAATATATTTTACAAGCTTCATTTTCCCTGTTACTTACTCAGATGAAGTCATGGTAGACGGTCAGTGGCTGCAAACTAGTCTGGTGGTTTTTTAAAACAGAAATTTCCAAAAATATTTCTGTCCTTCTATGCCCTGGGTCACTGTGTTCTGTTGAGTAAGTATGGATGCTACAGCAGAGAGCCAAACTGTTTGCTCTCCTCTTTTCAGACCTAGATTTTAGCAGGACATTTTCAGTATTTAGTCACTATATTCAGCCTATGTTTCAAGCTTCATGATAAAGGTAATGATTATTTATCTAAAAAAAAAACCTGACAATTGGGCAAAGTGTATGAGTTACCAGAAAAGAATAAAAGAATACAATGAATGGATAAGCCTAAATAATGGTCCTTATTAATTGGTTTTAAGATTTATTTATTTTGTGTGTGTATGTGTTTGTGTGTGTGTGTGTGTGTGTGTGTGTGTGTGTGTGTGTGTGTACATCCCTGTAGCTGCCCTTGGAGGTCAGAAAAGGGTATCAAATTCCCCTGGAGCTGAGTTACATGTGGTTATAAGCTGAGGACATGTATACTGGGAACTGATTTCTGATCTTCTGGAAAGGAAGCCAGTATCCTTAACTGCTAAGTCATCTCTGTAACCCCTTTCTTGACAGTTTTTAATTTTGTCTCTAAGTGATTTTAAGGTCTTATACCTGTACTGATAGGGAAATTTTTCCCCAGGCTGAATCTGCAAGCCAGAAATATCCCAACAACCGATAGGTAGTGAGAAAGTCACCCAGAAAACATTTTCAAACAAAAACTGAGGAAACATGAATTTTATGAAAAAGCAAAAAGAGTATTGAGAAAGAGTGGCCCAACACTGATGAGAACACATTAGTAGGTGCTTGTTAGGAAGTGTTGTGAGATAAACAAGCCCACGAGAGATGAGCAAGCCCATGTGAGATGAGCAAGACCATCTTCTCTTTGCGTCTTCCAGAACAGCATCGTGAGGTTAACTGTGCCTAACTGACGGAATTGTATCTGTTGGAACAAGTATTGATCTACCTAGTGTGTGTGTGTGTGGGAGGGTGCGCATGTGTGTATTCTCAAGTGCTCACTCGCACACGTACACATGCATGTATTTGTTTATAACTGTGGTCTTCAGTTTGAAAGCTAGGTATCCTATATTTAGGACACTCCTGAATTCAGATCTTAATATGTTTCAAACTCCCAGTAGCAGCCCCATGCACCTAGTGGCCAAAGTGAAGAATAGAGATCTACCCCAGTTCATGAGGAACATGGATAGAGGATGCCTGTTCTCTGCAGGAGGGGCATACATGTATAATATTTTTATTTTTTTTCAATTTTAAAATCTTTGACTTTATCCATGAGTATAATGAATTTTAGACACTTTTCTTCTCCAATTCACCTTCCTTGTCCTCTCCATTAAGGTCCATTTTCTTCCCAAGTCCTCTTACTTTGCTATGTTCTTGCACCTATATTTTTAGTTTACTCTCTTGTTTGGGTTCGGCCAACCCTTTTCTTCCTGGACTGCTTGTCTCTCCCATTAGTCGCGGGGTCTTGTACCAACTGTAGTATACAAGCCCAGATGGAAAACCCTCAACTACACAGTCTGGGATGATCATGTTTTGTTATACAACTCACTTGTTAAAAGTTGTTTCATTTCTAGCTTCTGCCATAACTCGGAGTTTATTAAGAACCATGTCTTACTGTTAGCATGAAGTTTTGTTTTAATCAGTTTTCTCTAACCTACCTGTCTGGTATTAGTCCCTCACAAATGGCCCTTTTCTGCTTTTTCCATGTAGCTTTCTTTGACAGCAGTGCCATTATGACCCTCTTGATAAGCATTCTATATTTTATCCAAGTAGGGTTTTTTGTTTGTTTGTTTGCTTTTGGTTTTCATTTGTTTTGTTTTGTTTTGTTATGGGAAGGTAACCACCACTGGGACTGGAGCTGAAATCAGTCGTCTGTCAGTTAGCAAACCTCTAGATGCCGTGGTACTGGATGGCAGCACTGAACTCCCGGACATTTCTTTGCCACTTTGCATGAAGTACAGCATAGGTCAGTGTATTCATTACTTTTGTAATTCTGATAGAATATCCTGACTAAAAATGCTATGGAATGAAGGGTTGGTTTTGGCTTTAGCTCCAGAGGTTAGACTCCATCATGGTAGGGGAAGGACAACAACAGTCTGAGAAGGTGTGGTTGCAAGACCAGGAACTTGTCTGTTAACATCGAATCTACTCCAAGGAAACAAAAAAAGAACAGGAAGTGGGAGAAAGTTATAAAACCTCAAAGTCCACGTCAAGTGATATATTTCTTCAGCAAGGTTCCTAAACAGCACCACCTGTTGGAGACCAAGCATTAAAACACCCCAGCCTATAGAGGACATTACACATTCAAACCATAGCACTCAAACTTTCAGATTCATTGCTTAATTAATCCATAGACAATATAAACTATTTTATTTTTTAATTTTAGGTAAGTAAAACAGATATATTGCATGAGTTTTTTAAGTGTTTAGGAAAGAAAAGAAAAAACTGGTTTCATTCGGTGAATGAAAAACAAAAAAACAAGAAACAAACAAACAAAACCCATAAACGAGAAACTTCAAAACATTTCTGGTAAAGAGTGATATTTTAACAAACCATGTATAATAAGTAGAGACTGTCATCATTCTGACAAACTAAAAAATCAATTTAGAAGCTGGGGGAAGGTGAGCTTAATGCTCAGAAATGAGTGCACAGTCTGCTTCATATCCACACTTGTTCAAGTTGCATTTACAAACATTCTTTCAGATGAAACAATCGATTCTCTTTACAATCTCTGAATTTTTATAATTTTTACGTTAAAAAGTTTCCAGACACATTGTTTAATTTTTTTTAACTACTTACTCTAAAAGAATTCCTAAGACATATTACGTGGCTCTTTCAAAAACTATTATTGCCCCTTAGAAGCCTATTTGGTTTCTAATGAGTAATGGAAAAGGAGTAGACCCAGATGGAAGGGGAGGTCAGGAGGAGCTAAAGGACTAGAGGGGTGAAAACCGTAATTAGAATGTATTGTATGAAAAAAAGCTAGTTTCAATACAATGAAAAACTATTTTTATATCTTTTTTCTAAATTAGCCATACTAATGGGGCTCTGACTTATTACTTACACTATAAGATTTAATAAAATTTATTAATAAGCAAAATGTATTAATAAAATACTATTTTATGTGTTCGAAGGACTAATGGTTTTATCTTCAATAAGTCAAGTTGTGTCTGCTGAAGTAGAATAAAATCTCTATGTGAGAATGAAGAGAGGTAGTTCAAAAGTATGGAAAGCATGTGACCAGTGTTCTATAGTGAAATAGTGGCTGTTTTCACCACACTATTTGACTGGTTGAATGATAATTATTCTTAAATAAGTCATGGTAAGTCCAAACACAATGCCAATAGCAAACTTATTTATCTTCTTTTCAGAATATTCATTCTTTTTATATTAATTATCAAATTTATTAGTAGATCCTAAATGTTGACTTGGCAACAGATTGTACACTTCTTGGTGCATCCTCTTGTGTATTCTCAAGTCACTTTTACATATATGTTCCCACTACCATACAATCCACATAGCTACAAATTCACTCATATTAGAGAGGCCCACTGAGAAACGTTTAGGTACTTATTATCAAGATCTCTATTCTGATCAGGTATTTTCTTGAGTTGTGAGAAAATAAGTACAATTTCAGGTTTTAACTGGTCTGAACAATAGTCTGGAAGTATCAAGAGTGCCTGCTTTCTCAATTTCTTCAAAACAAAAAATAACTCAATTAATTGGAAATCTCAATTTATCTTGCATTTTAAAAGAAAGTTAAAAATAAAACCATTAGGGTAGCTTTTTAAAAAATAACTCCAATGAAAAGAGAGAGGGGATAAGAATCAATAAAAAAGAGGCCTGCAGACTAAGTTTGCTTTTTGTTTTACTGTAAGAGGAGCCACGGATCACAGATTGAGAAGAATAGTCTTTGTTGTTGGAGCATTATGCTGCCCAAGCCACTGTAAATAAATGGATTAAATACATAAATCACTTTCTTTTATTCTAGCCTTCTTTCTGTTAGCCCCAAGTTAGTCCCTTCTCGTTTTATTTTTAGCACCAATGTATGTGCTTAATAAGCATGAAGATTCCTCCTACAATGGACTCATCCTCTACCAGAAAAAACACAATCATATCTTACAGTATTCCAGAGATCATATTTATTGATCCACCATAAAACTGATGTTTCTAAAGAAATGGAGAGACCTTTAAAACATAACAAATGGCAGGTGTGTGGTATGAGCACCCCTCCTTCATCTAAAACACCATTGATAGTTGGTGAAACTTGTTTAACTTTCACCTCTGATGTCATCTAAGAATTTTTGTCAGGGACAAAACAAGAAAATGTAATAATATATGCAGATGAAAATGTCAAAGTAAAATTTATTAGTTTGTAGTCCAACTCCCAAAGAATTTTTAAAAAGAATCATTGTCAAATATGTTTACAGTGAGTACTCTAATTCAACAATAAATCTAAAATATTTTCATTGTCTTTAACATTTTAATATAAAACAATAATTTCTTTTACTTTGTATTAAGTGGTTTAATAGTAGAAAATAGAAATCCAGTCTGTGCCTTAAGAGCAGTGCACCAGCTGCCGATAGGTGATGTGCTTGGTAGTGATTCTCGCACGTCTTAGTGCATTTGGGTGCCCTAAACGGTGAACCATACTGTGAGCTATGATCATGTGAGTAGCTGGAACAGAGTAGAAAGTGTGCAAAATTGCTCAATACCAGATTTATTCTAACAGTTTTACATGCATAAAGTCAAGGAAGACACAACTGGAATGCTCTTCACACAGGCCTGTGAGCCTCTATCATGTTCACTGGTTGAACACATCCAATCTCCTAATGAGGGCATGATGGTATTTTAAGAGGTCAACACTTTTTGCATAGGACTATCCTTTACATTGTATGATGTTTAAGCCTCTCTTATACACATCTTATATGCCCAGCCCCTCAAATCGTATTGTAAATGTAAACTAAGGAGCTGCCTGCCTTTGCTATTGGGCTGTAGACATAATAGAAAGATGCATTATATCAATACCTATCCTCTTAAAGGTGCATGTAAGACGACTCGTGAACCAGGCACATCATATGGCCTGACACTTTTTATCAGGAATATTAGGAAGCATCAATTCCGGTGTGGTAGGTAAGAATTTAAATTTATGTTTAAGTACAAATGCATAAAATAAGTCTTCTATGAGTCCCACAGAACTGTTTGTTTACAAATAGTTTTAATAATAATTTAATAAATAATAAAATAATTTAAATAATTTTAAGCTAACATCACAGCTGCATAGTTTTCAAAGAAAGATGCACCTAGTTGAGGTTGGAGGAGCTCTAATGAGAGAGAAGGGTGTTTTAGAAGGTTAGTTCTACGGTAGAATGCGTTACACCTGGGCAAAAAGTCCAGAGGAAAGTGAAATGTAATAATGAATGAGAGCACATTGCATCTAGCCCTCATTTATCCATGTTGCTTTAAATAGATATTGTTGCTATGGTGAGGAATTGAAAGACCAAATATCATCACACAGCCACTCCTTCCCTCGATGACTCCCTGTCAGCTCAGGAGATGGCTGATTACAGTAACACAATTGCTGATATTTATGGAACTCAATGTGGACCTCTTCCAGTTAATGGTTCTGTAACCTAGTTTGGCTGCCCTCCAGGGGGCAACCTCTAGTCCAGCTCTACCATAGCCTTGGTGCAAAGGCAACTTGAGACTCCACAACATTTCCCCAAAAGGAAGCTTTCATGGACCACTGACCAAGAAAGAAGTAACCAGCATTTTTCAGGGTTGTTCTGCAAAGCACACTTCCATCTCATGCCTCCCAACAGAACAGTTCAATATGCTGTCTTCATCTCATTTGTTTTCATCTAAAATTCCTCTAACCATCAGAAACTAGGTTGTGCTTGCTTGTCCTTGCCTCTGAAGCTCCTCTGTTAGGGTGAATAACACAGCCATGATCTTAAACCTGTATATAGCGCTTCATATAACAAAAAGTCTTTGCCTCTTTAACCAGTCCAGCGGACACCAACTCTTAATCCAACCATCTCTTGAGGTGTAGGCCTCAAGGGATGAGGTGAGTGTTTCAAAGTCCATTTCTCAAGCAGTTTATTTGTAGTCATCACAACACCAAATATGCCCATCTGTTCCACCCTAAGAAAAAGAACATGGATTTAAAGTCAAAATCAACACCTCAAGGTTTAGTTCTGTAATAATGCTAATGCATTTTCTCAAGACTTGTCTGAGCTTCAGGATCTTCGTTTAAAAAGTACAAGAGGGGAAAAAAGAAATGCAACCTTAAACAGAATAAGTACTTTGTACATAACTCACCTCATTTGATCTGGACAGAGGGAGTATTGTTCTCAGCTTCTAAAATTGGAAGATTAGGGCAGCGCAGGGATCAGCTCCAAGATATGTCGCTGTTTGGAGTGGGACTTGATCCCAGATATTCTGATTTTAATCTAGTGTTCTTTGTACTGTATTGTTTCAAGGTTTTCATAGATAAATGATCATAGAAAGTAAAACTTGTCTTAGTTTTTTTTTTTTTTAATGTCAGAAATAAATGCACCCTAGCATGAGGAGGGTGGGGTGCAAAAGTCATGACCTTAGACTTAAAATTGAGCTGGAAAGATGATGTCAAGCAATAGAGAGAGGAAGATAGTGAGCAAGGTCATTGGCTTAATCATCCTTTACTGTCATTTATTCATAGTGGCATGAATGAGAAAAGCCAGTTCTATATCTTCATTAGCAAATCTTTCATTTCTTTATTGTGTACTTACTCGAACAGCACTGACCCACTCCAAGACACCAAACCCACTATGCAATTTGTATCTCAGTGGCTATTTAACGTTCTTACCTTGCACAAATTCAGTGATGACTCTGCCACTGGATTTCTGAAGGGAGCCTGGAAGACAGCTTGCTGAAAAGTAGTAAAGCACCTCACACAGGCACAGAGATGTGAAAGGGGTAGATGAGAATGTTGGGCTCTTTAATTTAGATTTCCAGACACGAAAGAGGATTTAGAAAGACCATCTAGGGTAGGTGGGAGCCTATACCCCAGTGGAATCAGTCCCTTTTCCTACCATCTGCAACCGGCTCCATTGCTACCAACTCACAGAATATAGAAAAGCCTCAATAGATGCTTACCAAAGTCTGAAAGGGAAGAGTCATGAAGCAATAATTGCTCTTAACCAGGTGTCACTAATCCCTGAGTCCATAAAAGGATGCACTAATACCCCACAGCAACTTGAAAATAGTATTCTTTTGTTTTCTCTGAGGAAAGATTTACAGTTTTCATTAAATTCTCTGAGAAACTCATAATCTAAATCTGGCCTAGTAATAGCTCATGAAACACTTCTTTCACATGATCTTGACCACAGGCGTGAGGCTTGAAGCTCAGAATCTGAAACTTCTACAAGCGACCTTGCAGCCTATGCTTTGGTTGGCCTGCCTTCCCTGGCTTCCCCTTGGAAAGACCATCCATTGAAGAGCACTCCAGCTCTGAACATGTTATATCATTTTCCTGATGGATGTTTCCACTTGGGTTGCACAGGAAACTCATCATCTTCTTTACTATAGTGGTATGACCTCACCGTGGTCCATATTTAGTAGCACAAAATACTTGGGTTTCTTCCCATCCACTGGGTATACACGGTATTTAATTAACATTTTCTGATTAGTATTAACTATTTGTTGGCATCTATGTTTCATAATTATACCATAAATTTCCTGAAGTCGGGATCATGAGCTTTTTGCTTGCATTATTTTCATACTTTCTGAATAAGCACATGGAACATACTCAGAATCAATAACCTTCTATTAGACAATTGAATAGGTGAATGGAGTCATCAGAGTCCCTGGGGCTGCTGAAAGCAAATAACTGTTTGTTAAATAGACATGTATACACACATACACACACAAAAAAATAGAAATAAAGAATAAATAAAATATAAATAAGAAAAATAATTGCTTGTTAAATAGACATGTACCCATATATATGCTTATATGATGATTATTTCATACATTTCCTGTACATATATGTACATTTCCATTTATTTATATGATTTTATATTTATTGCTATATACAAAATTCAGGTTTAACCAAGATTAAATCTAAAGACATGGCTTCACCTTAGAAAGTTATGTGCACTTAGTTTTGACACCACTTTGTCTATGTCTAAGCAAATTCAATTTTCATCTCAGTGTGTGGCATAGTAGAAAGTGGATGGGTTTTGGAGTCAGTTGTATTTGTTTTTGCAATATGGCTCTGTCATGTACTAAGTAAATGTCTCAAGATTAATCCCTTAAGCTGTGGGGGTAAATAATACATGCTCCATGGAGTTAATTTTAATTAAATTTGAACAGTGTAGTGTATTGCAAGCTACTTGTCACTGTTCTTGGCATGTGGTATTTCAGCTGGTAAATAAAAACTATTATTAGTTTTCCTGGAAGGAGTCGCTAAACCACCTAGACGCTCTTAAAATTGGATTTCCAGTTTTATTCTACATGAGTCACCTTGAGAGAGAAATATACTATACACTCCATGGTTCTGCTGGGCTATTCATTGATTACTGTCATGTCAAAATGACTGTTCATTGAGGATGAGCTACTACACTGAAATGCTAGTCTATGAATCACAAGTTTATGATAGGAAATAATTGGAGAATCTTTACATTGTGAAGCTTGATATCATTTTCTCATCTAAAAAACAAAAAAGAAAGAAATTAGAAATTTAATGAGCACTGCCATGATTATTCCTGTGTCTTGATTAGGTCAGATTTTATATATCTTATTGATTGTCCTTTGAATATTCCATGTTTATTACTGCTAAAATATTTTTATAAGAAACTACTTCAAACTCAGTGGCCTAAAATAACAAATCATTTATTCTCCCACTTAACATTTGTGTTGACTAAACTTTGGCTAGATCAACAAGTTTCATGTGGGCTTGGTTCCAAGCCACAGGCTATATCTGGACCTACTCTATCCCTTACTTATTCTCCTTAAATTCTGGTCTAGCTGTGGCATGCTGGCTTTATGATAATAGCAGGGGTGGATCACTGCAAGCTCAGGCACAAATACAAGGATATTTAGGGATTAATCTTAGACAAGACCAATGCCATAAGCAATATCATAAATACAACGGAAGAGGCACTGTTTTAAGCAAATACAATTATAAGGGGTAAAAGGAGAAAATGAATTGAGCTTAGTCAAATGAGTCTCTATCAGTTACTCTAGACAGGTTATTGTATATGATCCTGATAACTAACATATCTGTATCCAGCATTGTTATCCTCATTTTAGAAATGAATTTACAGGAGTTCAGAGATATTCAATGACTTATTTGAGTCAAAGAATTAGCAGTGTGTGTGTAGGGGAATCTCCAGAGCTACTGCACAATCTATGATAATCCGAGATATAGGGGAAAATGGAATGTCAAAAATGCACAAAAAATAAGAAAATCTTGGGGCGGAAAAACACACGGATACATTTGGGCACCAGACACAAAGCAAACCTTACCTTAAGACTTTGGTTAGACAGTAAAGAACAGTCGAGAGTTCTTTAAATATTATTAGAAGTTAATCAGTATACAATGTTCTTCAGGCTCTAAGGAAGTATGGAGGTGGAGAACATGAGAGTTCTGAGTTATATTGTGGTAGGGTTAATTTCATCAAATTAAGTAAAACTAGTATGCATTAGTTTTATTTCTTTTGTGATAAAATTCCTTGACCAAATCCACTTAAAGGAGAAATCGTTCATATCATCTTACAATTCTAGTTTATTGTGTATCATAGCAGAGAAGATAAGATCCAGCCAGTCAAACTAACACATCTGCTTATGCTCCTTGCCCTCTCTACACATACATAGTTTAGGATCCGCTGAATAGGGATGGTGCTACCCACAGTGGGCTAGGTCATCCCATATTGATTAACATTAGCAATCAAGACAATCTCCCACAGACATTCCCACAGGTCAACCTGATCCAGACAACCCTCATAGCTACACTTTTCTTGGGAGATCCTAGATTATGTTAACAGTTATACCTAACCATTGCATAGTGAAACTGCAGACATATTATAACTAAGAGACATGGCAAGAATTGCTGTCCAGAATGTGTTGTGTAAAAACAGAAAAAAGGATAAAATATGAGCCAGGCAGGATGACTTCTTGGCAACTTATCAGTTGTTGGTAACCATGGAAAGAACCAATGGCTATAACAATGTATTGTGTAGGGAAATTAAAAAAATGGTAGTGCCATCAAGAAATATAGGGAAAAAAGAGAGAAGAGCAAGATAGAGGGAGTGACTAATTCTGCTCTCAGTATATTATGTTTGAGGAGAAAACCATCCTAAACGCCTGATGCTCAAAAGGAAGGTGACAGAAAGCTATTGGTTTGAACATTTTCTTACCTTCTTCCATAAAAGCATTGTAGTTAAGCTGTATACTAGTACCTTCTCTAGATCTCTTAGGATTATTTCATTAGACTAACATCCCACTGATATGTGAACAAAGATATAAATGTCTTTTGTAGACGTTTCCATTTTTCATAGTCCTTGAACTGAAACCATAATAAACACAGATGCCTTCCAAGTCATTTGTTGGAGAAAAATCCATCAATTGTCAGTACACCTAAAACACTCGCTTTTGAATATTGATGAGAAATAAATGGACTTCCTGAGAACTATTTTATCTTGACTACTAATCATATTAACTTGGTTGAGATGCTATAATCACATATAGTTATTGTTTAGCATTTATTAACATTACAAATATACTATTCATCATTCTGGATTTGGAGGCTGACAGTACAAAATAAAGCCACTGAAATTTTAGTTATCTAGGCAGTAACTGTCTCCATTTCTAAGATAGTACAAGATGGCAGAAGGCGCAGAAGAGCCTTCAGGCCCCTTTCCTAAGTACAGTGATGTTTCAGGAAAGCCTAGACCCAGACATCCCGGACATCTACACTTCCAAAGGTGACTCTTCTTAATGGAATTTGGGAGGAGATACCGTTGCTCAAATCTGAACAGGAACAGTTTAAACCACACTTATTATAGTAAAGCAATGATATCACAGTCAGATTCTGTAACCAATCAAACAAATAAAAGCCTCAGCTGCTGGAGAAGGCTCAGTGGTTAAAGCAATTACTACATAAGCAACAGGACCAGCGTTCCATTAGCAGGACCCATATGTATGCTGGTGAGTGTGGGAACTTGCCTTTAATTCCAGCCTTGGAAATTAAAGACAGGAGGAGATCACTACAGCAAACTGGCTACAGAGACTAACCACACCACCCAGTTCTGATTTTGTCTGGAGACTCTGCTTCAAAGAGTGAGACAGACAAACAATGGAAGAATTACAATCAACCTCAGGCCTCCATGTGAACTTCACACAAGCATACACACACAGACACACACACACACACACACGAACATGTATACACACATATTCACATATAACACATGCAGGTACACTACACACATGACCATGAGCATGTAGACATATATGTCTAAATATAACACATGCATGTAGCACATACACACGTACATATCATATGAATAGAACTAAAATGAAAGACCAAAATGTGGCACTGGATCCTGTGTTATGCATGGAAAAGTTACAGATGCTGTGCTGATTTATCAGTCAGATGCCTTTGACTTGTAAGACAGTGGACTCACCAGACCTGAGGATTGAAGGAAAATGTTTGAGAAAAGCCACACTTCCTATGTTGGCTATTTTTTGTTGCTTTTAGCAAAGTTGAGAGTGGGTCTGCTTTTTGCCTCACTGCTGGGGCATCAGGACACCTCTTAGGGAGACGAAATACAGAGATGCTAGGCTACATTCCTTCCTTGCATCCATCAGAATGCTAGGCTGATGGAACAGACTGACACATTGCTCGGGGGGAGACAAAATGGAGGCTAAGATAGGGGCTCTAGCCCGTGTTTCTTCAGGTGAGAAATGGTGCAGACTGGGATGAGACTGGTTCTCAAATTCCTGGGCACCCAGATGTCACTGGGAACCTTGAAGAGTTGACAAGGAGTGGGGGCATGGGCCTGAGATGAGCTGGGAGATAGAAATCTGGCTTAGCTCAGGGTGACGGTCAGGAGTGTAGAGGGGCATTCTGTGAGAGACTTAGCATGGCTCTGTATGAAGAAGGCTTCCCACCATGGCAATTCTTGAGGAAGGAGACAGTCCTTGCTTGTCCAAACTATTTATTCATGGTGGAAAAATGCATGCAAAAAACTTACTCAGGGTTACCCAGAGACTAAATACTTTTTGCAGGAGGGTATGCCCAGGAAGAGAAGCTCATTGGCTAAACCCTCAGAGCCCAGCTAGATATCTCATTAGCATGGAGAACTCTGAGCTCTATGATATGTGACCAGTTGTCATGGTCCTCTTATTGTGGTGTCATGATCACATGCTCAAGGACAGAAACCAGATCAGGAGCAGATTCAAATGCCGACTGCTCTTAATTATGAGAATTGTCAGACTTCCTTAATCTGCTCATCCTTATCAGTTTTTCTGTCTGATGACATAATTTACTTGCCCCACAGTTGAGCAAGGAAAATATGGAGCCTGTTTGAGTTAGTTTGCAAATCAGAGATTAAACAAGGTGCAAAAATGAGAGGCTATGTCTATAACAGCCTCTCAAGTTCAGGGAGGTTTCTATACCTCAGGTATCAGGAGATAGATCTTTTGATTCTCATGTGTCTTTAAGGGGCCTAGCCATAGTGCAAAAGAACAGATTGAAATATGGACTTCTATGGCTAAAGAGATGCTCAACTGGCAAAATATTTGTTATGCAAGCATCAAGATATGAGTTTGATTCCCGGAAACCATGTCAAAAAAGTTGAGTGTGCTGGCATGCACTTGTGACGTCAGAGGCTCACTGGACAGCCAGGGACTCACTGGATACCCAGATTCTCATATTTCAGGCATGCAAGAGATACAGTCTCAAAACAAAATAAAACAAAACACAAACCAACTAACAAACAAACTAACCAACCAACCAAACAAACAGTGGCATTCTGAGGAATAACAATCAAGACTGACTTCTAGCCTTCACAGACACACAAACTTATGTGTGTGTATATGCTCCTACACACATGAACATGTACATATATGTAAATCTCTCTCCTTTCATTCCTCAGATCCCTCCTACAGAATTGTTCATACTCTTATTGTGGCTACCAGACCCGTGTTAGGACAAAATTCTCCTGTTCACTGGCTGGAGCTAAGGTTGTTCAGGAGCTTCAAAGACTTAGTGAGGCTTCGGGGAGAACAGGAAGCAGACATGAGACTGGCTTTTGATGGCACTTGAACAAGCCATCTACAGTATAACACAGAAAAAGTATGAATGAGGTCATTTGGAACCACTGCTTCAGTACAAGATGGAACTCCTTGACAGGGATGAGAGAGGAAGAGGCAGCCTAGCAGCTGGAAGAACTCAGAAAAGCTAATTGTTCATAGGAAGTGAAATGTAAGTGTCTGAATTGCTCTATCAGACAAGATGGAATGAAAACATGAGTAGCTACTCTCAATATATATATATGCATATATATATATATATATATATATTATATATAATAAATTGCATATGCATATATATATTGAATGTCTGGGGGATTTGTGAGAGGCCAGTGTTTCATAGGTGAGCCCAGCATAAGGACTTTCACCAAGGTCATCGGGAATGTGGTGATGTAGAGAAATGTGCCTCACTAAGACATTGTGCAGTGGATTGTGTGTGATGATTAGAAGTGATGGAAGGAGAAGAAGTAGGCAAAGAACTGAGTCCATTCATGACCACAAGGAAGATAGAACTACATAAAGCACAGCTGGTAGTTCTTCATTAGAAGTCAGGCAGCCACAATCATAATACCAACTAGTAATTGTTCCGAGGACTGAGGGAGTACCGGGTGAATGTTGGTATATCCACATCCACAGGCAAAAAAAAAAAGTATCTGTCCTAACAAAAACAGAACATAAAGTTCATATCAGAAGAAAAGGATGGGGAGACAGGAAGAAGGAGAAGATAGGAAGGCTGAGAGCTTGCCTGAGTTCCTGAATGTCAGCCAACCTTCAGATCTGGCACCTATGAGTTTTGAGAGGAAGATTAGATAATTCTATAGTATTTTTGTCTTTAAAGATACCTACAATCCAAATTAACTCTTACTGTGGCTGGAGAGCTGAAAGATTTTATTTCTTTTTAGATTTTGTTTTTTAATGAAAGCTTGAAACCAGATGTGATGGGCACATTTATACTAAGGAAATCACCAAATTTTGGATAGAGGTTTCCTCTCACAGTGCATGCCACTACACCACTATCTCTATAACCACCCATCCAGACATACTGGGGAAAGGGAATATTCAGTATTTTAAGGAATACTGGATGCAAATGCTCAATTTATTTGGTTGTCTGGTGATCCAAAGCAAAATAACAGTTTTGCTCTTGGAATGAAATGCTTGTTAGAGATAGGTGTTAAATGGAATCCAGCCCTAATGTGACTTAAATTGGGTTTGTGAGTATCTGGTAATTCTCAAAGTCATAGTAATAATTTAAAAACTTGGTGATCTCAGTATCCACATAACTCTAATATCCACATACCACATTGGTTTATGCAGTAAGAAATAGCTCAGTGGAAGTCAGAATCTGACTCCTTTTACCCTCATGAGCAACTCAGGAAATCAAAATAGGCACACAGTAGATTAGCTCCAACTCTGCTTTCTTATTGCAGGCTGGCTGGGTGAGAGCTGCCAGCAAATATCCAAGAGCTGTGGGGCAGTGGTGTCTAACACATTTCCCTTTAGGTTGTTGGATAGTCACTGCATGAACAAAGTGCATCCTGGAAATGATGGCAGGTTCAACAAAGCCACAGTTCAAACCATAGTTCTTTTGTTTAGTATAGGTATAGAGAGAATTTCTTGTGTCTTGGTGGATATGGCACCTGCCAATAAAAATTTTCTGGCTTATAGCTTAGGCAGGAAATATGAGGTGGAACATCCACTAAGCAGAAATGATTCTGGAATAGTACAAGGTAGGAGATGCATCCAGGAAGATGTGACAAGACAGACATATGGTACTTAAGCACAGATAACCAGCCATATGGAAGAATGTAAATTAGAATAAATGGGTTATTTCAAGTTATGATCTAGTCAGAGAAGAGACTAGCTATACAGCCAAGGTATTTGTAAATATATTTTAAGTTTGAGTCTTATTTCTGAGAGCATGGAACTGAGAGGAAGAATAGACCAAATTTTAACATATATGACTAGGAGACATTATTAAAAGGCCTGAGACTTATAATGTGGACTTTCTTTTTCTTTGGGAAAATCAGAAATAGTTTATATTTTCATTCACTTTCACTGTGGGGCTATGTTACCTCTCCCATTGTCTACTGTAATGCAATTTAATGAAATATGAATAATTTGGACTTCCTACAAAGCATCACATTCATTTACTAAGCTCATCATATCATGTATCCAGAATTATTCATAATCAGAAGAGTCTGTGAAATTGAGTCCTACAAATGATCTGGACCTTGTCAGTTCCTCATAGGAATGAAATTGTATATCCAGTCCTGAGGCTGTGTACACTCCAGAGCCAGAGCAGAGCTAAGCTTCCTAAGCAAGTGGCCTAGAGTCACAGGTCACCACAACAGCTGCAGGTATGCCCCTCCCCTGGGCTGTGTCTGTAGCCACATGGATAGTCCAGCTGAGCAGGAAGTAGAAGCTTTAGCTTGGCTTAAGAATGGGTCAGTGTGACATAAAGACATGAGCTAAATTTAATGCTTTCAATCAACCACAGGAGTTGACTTGAAAGAGTAGAAAGAGAAAGAATTTCCAAAGTACAGATTTGGGCTACACATTCATTCCATGCTAAGACCCTATGACTTTCCAGATACTGGCCTTAGGTAGTACAAGGATGTGCATGGCAGCTGAAACAGACCAGAGGAGAGACAGTTTTCCTCTATCGTCCAGGTCCCTCATACCCTGGTGCTACTGTGAGATGTATAGATAAGATTCAAATTGAGATTCTGGTCAATTATGTGGGATAGAAACTCTCGCACATTTGATTTAATGAAATGAAAATGGATAGACATTTCCTAAACAGCTCTATTGAGGAGTCAAGATTTCAACCATTGCAATATTAGTATCTAGAGGAGACCCAAGGACACCGCTAATTACTTTCAGCCTCACTACTGAGAGATAGTCTCAGTTTTACTCAAATGTTCCATGGTTAAATTTTTTTATATTCTTTACAACCATTCACAAGACAAGTTGTTAATATTTTTAGTACTAGAAAGGTTAAACTAATTTGATTATGTTCTTCATAGTTTAATGTTATTTCCTAGATGTGTGTGTGTGAGAGGTGTGTGTGTGTGTGTGTGTGTGTGTGTGATTTTGAGACTGTTCTTCTGTTCAACTGAGCAATGTAAAATAACCTTCTCAAGTCAGCAACCCCTGATAGTTGAATAAAATGATAGAGAGAAGCTGGATGAATAGTTTCCTCCTGGGGCTTCTCCACTCAGGCAGCACACCTTGTCCTGAGCCAGTCTGTTCACTTGGAGAGTACAGATTTGCTTTGGTCCCATGCTGGAGGCAACTGGCACTCTGTCCTCTGGGACAAGTACATACTATTTTTGAGTTGCTACCTAATAAGATCTGTGTAAAAATCAGTCCATTTTCCCATCCAGAGATGCAGCAGAAAGAGATGAAACAAGCAAGAGTTGAATATGGATAACTTTAGGCAGGCCACGCATGGTGGGCTCTGCATTCACCATCAACACTCCAGACTCTAGGATTGTTATTTCTAGAATGGGAATAGTAACATTTACCTGGGAGGACTGACTATTTGAAAAAATAACTGAGCCATATTGTCTTAGGATTTTACTGCTGTGAACAGACACCACAACGAAGGCAACTCTTCTAAGGACAACACTTAATTGGGGTTGGCTTACAGGTTCAGAGGTTTAGTCCATTGTCATGAAGGTAGAGCATGGTATGGTGCAGGAGGAGTTGAGAATTCTAGATCTTCACTTGAAGGCAGGTAGGAGAATACTGACTTCCAGAAAGCTAGGATGAGGGTCCTAAAAGCCACACTCACTATGTCACACTTCCTCCAACAAGGCCACATTTCTTAATAGGGCCATTTCATAGGACAAGCATATTCAAACCACCACAGTTTTTCAATAAAAAGTTGCTCAGCACAGTGTATGATGTATAGAATATCAACAAATAGTGTAACCAAATATGCAAGGAAGTCATCCTGATGAAAGGGACTACAATAGGTATTGTTTGCAAGCTGGGTAAATGTTATGGTGAGCAGTGTGCAGTCATATCAGGTTTCTAAACACCATCGATGAAGAATTTTATACATAAAAATTTGAGATCCAGAGAGGGTACAGGCTTCATGAAATCAAAGTAACTAGGGCTTCTATAAACCTGGAAGTCTGTTCCACCTCCAGAACTTGTGTGAGATTGTCACATTTTGTTTTTAACATAAAAACTTGGATAGCGTTAGCTTTCCTCAGATGCACACATTTGTATGGTGACTATTAATCCTTTTTTGCCACTAGTCATTTTGGCTCATTCTTTAAGAATTTCCTATAGTGTATCTTGGTCATATTTTCTCCTCTCCCAACTCTTCCTTGATCCTTCGCCCTTCCCTACCCACCCAACTTCAATTAATTTTTAAATCAAGTCTAGTTTCGACCGTTCCTATACTCTTGGGTATACTGCCATTCACTGGATTGTGGTCAACATACCAAGGGCCATGCCCTTAAGAAAACCTGACTCTCCTTCTTCCCAGCAAGTGTTAATTGTCCATAGTTCCTCATTTGGGGGTGGGACTTCATGTCAACCCCACCTTCATGGGGGATGTTGATGATTATTATTATTCTCAATCTTAAAATAAACAACATGTGGAAGGTCCTCCTTAAAGCCCAAGAGGAGTAAGGAAATGTTTCTGGAAATAGAGTTGTAAGACACAGATAGATTCTGGTTTGGGCTCACTTTGTAAACCCTTTAACATCCTTGGTTTTCACAGAGATGGGAACAATTGCTAACTTACTTTGCTGACAGGAATAAATAAATAGATATAATAAACTTCACAATTGCAATTGCCTACAGATAGAAGTTGCCATTACTAAATAGACATATTTACAAAGCCTTTGAAACACTTTAAATTGATATTGAAATTACTCTAATTTTTCTTTTCATTCTAATTGGAATGCTTTAATTTACAACATTCTACTAAGTAAAACATTTAACTTATAAATTTCTAGTACTATGATTTTGTTTTTAATTAATTTTAATTAATTGTTTGTATTTAAGTTTATTTGAAAATTTCATACACATATATATTTTGATTATATCCATCCCTTACTTCTCCCCCTCTCTGTTCTGACCTACCCCAACATTTCTCCTCCATAACTTCATTTTGACTTCTATCTAAATATTTTTATAACCTGCTGAGTACAGTTAGTGTGATCCACAAGCACATGGGCCACCCACTGGAGTGTGATCCCAGTTGTCACCAACTGCCATTAGTAATTCTGTGAAGCTCACGACTGGCCAGAGTGCTGAGAAGTGACTGACTACTCGGCCCTAATTGAGGCATCTGTATTACCCCCTTCCCTATCTCTGCAACTCAAAGAACATCTTGTTTTTAATATAACAGAATTACCATGGATGAAGACAAAAGATGACAATACACAGTAATACTCCTTCTTTGTTTTTATAGAAAGTTTCATAGGAGAAATGAGAAACAACAGGTATCCTGTATTCTGGAAGATATTGTTATGGGGTTGCCTAGGAAACACCCCAGGATGCATTATCGAGTTATACTTTGTTCTGCCTTTTGGAGTCAGTAGAAATGAGGGAGATGTGAGAAACTGAGACTAAGACTTCAGAAAATAAGCTTGCACCATTAAAACAGGAATTGAGAATGTGCAGAGATGTATTTACACTTTTAATCCACTTACCAACTTTGTGAGACATATACTACCGTACTGAAAAGATTCTGAAGCAGTCATGTCTGGAACTATTCACCGCAGCTGAAAATGAAGGATGTATACAAATCAAGTAACCATACCATAAACCAACAAAGTAAGCGTAGTAGCTTCAGTGCATGGAGACTCTGTAGACAGCAGGCATGACTGTCGGAAGGCTAGCCCAGAAACTCTTAGAGGAGTAAAAATAAAGCCTGAGTTTCAGAAGGAAGCCTTGAGCATTCCTCCTAGCAGAAATATGGCTGAAGAGCTGTAAGTATGTTCAACCAAGTGTTTGGACACATAGGACTGTGGTCTAGAGAATTTGGAAGAAGGCAAGAGCTGAGGACTCTGAGATGCAAGCAGTGGACAGTAGCTGCTGAAGAGAAGTAATGTGGAGGAGAAGGGGATTTCTGTCCACATGAGAAGCAGCCATCAGGCTGACAACGACAACCCTCGTCTCCTATGAGAGTGAGAGGCCATCAATATTGGACTTACATAAGATTTCACCTGTGCTGATGGGACAAGAAGCTTGATTCTCTTTCATGTGGTGCGAAGACCACAAAGATGCCAAGGCTGTTATAAATGTGTGCAGATGGTGCTAGACTTGTGGTTTCTTCTTGCAAATGGGTTTGACTCCTTAAGGTTGTAATATGAAGAGGAAATACAGAAGGGGCATTCATGAGAATTGACCATTTGAAGAAAGTGTCCATGGAAGTTTAAACATTTGCTTTAATGTGACTTTTTAGTTCAAGTTCCATTACATCCTGGTCAATTTGCTCAATAGACACAGTTCTCCCCTAAAAATAAAGTAAGTCTAGTTTATTTTTATAGAACTTAATTTCTAAAAATTCCACTAGTTTAAGTCTTTTGGAGTCACTTTGTTTTTCTTATGACCTTTATTTCTTCACATACATTTCTATGATTTAAGTTTAAATATCTTGAGACATATACTTTTAAATCTATCTTTATGTATTATAGCATATTGTTCTTAAATATATGCAAATATACCAAAGCATAGATTCTGTGTGTACACAGTAAGCACAATGTACACATATAATGGCATATACATATTACATAATTACACTCATATAATGGTAGTTATATCATTTATTCTTAGTAGCTCCTGAAGCTCTACTGGTTTGGAAACATCTTAACTCAAGTCCAGTATTTGAGATCTTCTGAGCTATCCTGGTAATGCATTTCCAGGCTACAAGACAGTAGGAGGAAGATTTGCTTTCTGATATCAGGTTCTCAGAATGCAGAGCTCGTTGGAAGTCTTACTTGATTAGTGCAGCAAGCAGAGTGGGAGGAAAGGACGATGGTGTTAAAAATCATACCCCTGAAGGAAAGGCACTGTGGCAGGAGACATATAGCAGAACAAGAAGTACAAAGATCCCCATGAACAGCTCCTGCTGTTACTGATCCCTGGCATCAGCTTTCTCTCCAGGATTGGTGCATTTACCTGTTGCAAAGGCAGACTGGGTCATCATGACATTAACCTGGGAGTGCTTTTCAGCATTGACTAACCCGACCTGTTGCTTCAATGCCGACTGAGTCTTACTCATAAGAACTGCTTTGGCTGTCAACGTGACACCTGGTCCACTCCAGCATATCTCTTATTCACAGCGTTTTTTTACAGAAGCTGCACCTCAGAGAGTTTGAGAAGTTGCCCTTCCAGCAACCCTTCATAAGGGTTAAGCACAATAGGATTACTCTAATCTCATGTCATAGAAATGCCAGAGAAGTGTTTTCTTCTCAGATCCACTCTGTCATGTTTGATGTAGGGATGAGTCAATTGTCAAAAGCTACTGTTGTTACTGCAGTTCAGGTCAAGATGTATAAAGGAGAGTGAATAAGAATGTCAGCACACCAGAGGAGAATTTCACCCACCACGTTGACATCAAGGGCTTGCTGATTTCTTCAATTATCCATTTGGAATACAATAAACTCTTGGGCAATGTAAAGAGTTTTGACACTTAACTTCAAGCCTGAGAAAATATATTCTGCAATTTCCAAATGGGACATGGGATTTGGTTAAATGTTTCTTAGGGTATGTCTGACCAATAGAAAGATACTGTTAAATTCTACAGTTACAGAAGTGTGGCATGAGAGTCACAGTTGCTATAAATAACCATCATCCGCCATCTTTATGACTTGTTTTAAAAACTGGAAGGCCAGACTTCTTTTTCTGGAGGGTGACATATTTATATACACATATATTTTCTGATAGTATGAGATGTGTAAAATACATTTATATATAAAGGACTTAGGTGTTATAAATCGATTCGTAATACTTATTTATTTCAGTCAAACACACATGTTTATATTTAACAAAGAGTCGAAAATAAATATACTACTTAACTTACAACTTATGTTTAATCTCCAATGTTTTCTACACTCCAAAATGTGTACTTTTAACAATGTTGATATATAACTACTATTTGGAATTTTGTGTTATATTCAGACATAATTGTAGAGAGAATGTTTAGAAATACTGTTTGTATCTTAAATTTGAGATCCTTGAGACTGTACTAATTGTATTTTTCCTAGTCAGCAGTATAGTTTTAAGTTCAATGAGCAAGTGTTGATACTATAACCTCACTGGGCACCAGAGTTGGTTGCCCAATTAAGATTGTAGAGTTTTTTTTTTTTTTTTTTTTTTTTTTTGGTTTTTCGAGACAGGGTTTCTCTGTGTAGCTCGGGCTGTCCTGGAACTCACTCTGTAGACCAGGCTGGCCTCGAACTCAGAAATCCGCCTGCCTCTGCCTCCCAAGTGCTAGGATTAAAGGCGTGCGCCACCACCGCCCGGCGATTGTAGAGTTTTTTGTGATTGATCTTGACTATACTGATAAATGATTTTATTTAAAATTTGATATTTTATCCTGAAAATTTTGCATTAGTCTTGACCTTTGAAACATTTCATTAAAATGTCCTTTATCTTATTCAAATATAGTGGTACAGTATTGTCTTATAGGTTTAGGTAAATGGATTTTGAGTTCAACTCTAGCCTTGACTAGGTAGTGAGTTCAAGGCCACCCTGAACTAACCATGCCTCAATCCCTACCCTCTATGCATGCATGATTGAATTTAATTGCTGATTGTTATGGTTCTCACTTAAATTGTACACCAAAAGGTGAGTGCTTCTCATGTGATTTACCCCAACATAATCCATCCTAGCTGACAATCATTTACCCCTTCCTTTCAGCTTGAGAGAATGTACTTCTTTCTAGAGCAGTGGTTTTCAACCTTCGGGGCTTGACTCCTATAGGGGTCAAATAACCCCTTCACAGGGGTCACTTAAACCACCAAACCCACAAATATTTACATTAAGATTCATAATGACATAAACATTACAGCTATGAAGTAGTGCTGAAAATAAGCTTACGGTTGGAGTCACCATAACATTAGAAACTGTAACAGCATGAGGGTCGCAGCATTAGTAAGGTTGAGAACCACTGCCCCAGAGCAGTAGTGTTAAAGTATGTGATACTTAGTTTGAGTTCCTGAAGCACCATTAGAGGAGCTTCGGAGTGGTGATGGTTTTTTCCTTATTATGTCACAGTGTCATGCATGGTGCAGTGTCACAGTGTCACATGTGCTAAGATGTTCTGTTTTTGCCTTTTCTGATGCCATTTCAAATACTTACTGAAGTTATCTGCCTCATCATGTCGGGCTATCATGGAGTTCTAGTCTCATTTTAATCCACATGCTTACATGCTTTGTACTATAAATAATGTATCATTCTAATGTAATTTTTTCTTTTCTTTTTTATTAAATTATTATTGTATTTACATTCCAAATGTTTCCCTGCTTCCTGGTCTCCCCTCCCAGAGTTCTTCACCCCATCCTCCCTCCACTTTGTTTCTAAGAGGGTGCTCCCCTACCCACTCACCCCCATATCACCCCCATCAGAGTCCCCTTTCCCTGGGCATCAAGTTTCTACAGGAGTATGCAAATCCTCTCTCACTAAGGCCAGACAAGGCAGTGCTCTGCTACATTTGTGCTGGGGGCCATGGGCCAGCCCATGTATGCTTTTTGGTTGATGGCTTAGTCTCTGTGAGTTCTGAGGGGTCTGGGTTAGATGATACTGTTGTTCTTTGTATGGGGCTGCAATCCTCTTCAGCTCCTTCAGTCCTTCCCCTAACCCTTTGATAGGGGTCTGTGACCTCAGTTCAATGGTTGGATGTAAGGACCTGCCTCTGTCTCAGTCAGCTGCTGGTAGAGCTTCTCAGAACCCAGCTATGCTAGGCTCCTGTCTGCAAGCAACATGACATAAGTAACATGACATCAGGGATTGGTGCCTGTACATGGGATAGATCCCAAGTTGGACTGGTCACTGGATACCCTTTCCTTCAGTCTCTGTTCCATTTTTAATCCCTGCATTTCATTTAGGGAGGAAAAATTCTGGGTCAAAAATTTTGAAGATGGGCAGGTGGCCCCATTCTTCAACTGGGGTTCAGGTCTATCTACTGAATGTGATCTCTTCAGGTTCCATCTCCCCACTGTTGGGCATTTCAGCTAAGGTCGTCCCCATTGTGTCCTGAGAGCCTCTCATATACACATGTATAGAAGCAGAGGACAACTGCTACCTGTCCAGTCTCTCCTTTCATGGTGTGGGTTCTAGGAATTGAGCTCAGGTCATTGAGCTCAGGTCATTGAGCTTGCCTGTCACCACCTTGACCTGCTGATACATCTCACTGGCCCACTTTTTCAGATCTTAAAAATAATCTCTTCCTTTTTTTTATCATTTTATTGGATATTTTCTTTATTTACATTTCAAATGTTATCTCCTTTCCTGGTTTCCCCTGGAAACCTCTTATCTCATCCCCTCCCCCTGTTTCTATGAGAGTGTTCCCCTAATCACCCACCCCTACTCCTGTCTCACCATCCTAGCATTCCCCTACACCGGGGCATCAAGCCTTCAGAGGACCAAGGGCCTCTTCTCCCATTGATCCCCCACAAGGCCATCCTCTGCTACATATGCGGCTGGAGGCATGGGTCCCTCCATGTGTGCTCTTTGGTTGGTGGTTTAGTCCCTGGGAGCTCTGGGGGGTGTGGTTGGTTGATATTGTTGTTCTTCCTATGGGGTTGCAAACCCATTCAGCTCCTTTAGAACAATTTCTCAAGTTATACGACTGAACCAGATAGCACTTTCTTGGTCTATACTTCTCTAAAGGTTTAGAGGCAGATTACAATGCTATGCAAAGAGTTTGTGGTAAAAGTTTCACGAATTCAGGTGACACTTTGTGTACCCAGATCTTGTATGTCAGATTGCACTGCTGGTGGGGTATGACGTCTTCACATGAATCATGATCTAATTCAGGACATCTCTGCTGTGCTCACAGATGATTCTCATTAATCATTCCTCAGTTCATTACCCGTGTAAACGGGAAACATTGGACAGACAAATATGAGGCTTCTCACTTTCAGGTACCCCACCATACCCCCAACCCTGCCCCCATCCCAATCCCTCCAGCTCCCACCCTCTACCACTAGTGCATAGGACAAGACATGGCTCACACAGAGTCTCAAAGAACATTTTAAACAGCGTAGGGTTCCTTACACTTCCAGAAAAGCGATCGACCTCAGAATTCTTTGTTCTTAGAACTAGAAAGAAGATAATATAAGTTAATATGTTTTCAAATCACCCTAATGTGAGGTTAATGTAAGAAATGAGATGACTGCTCATTTATTTTTAAATTCTGTCCAGAGCTGGCTCTTCATCTGTCTCGGGTTAAGAGGACATAAAGCCTGTTAGCACTCCTCTCCTTCAAAGCCCAGAGCACATTCACCTGCTCCTCAATTCAGCACAAGCACTCTGGTCAAGTTGGGCTCTGCTTACAGAGATGATAAATGTCTAACAGGCAGACTGCTCTCACAGAGAAAAAGGAAAAGATTGCCTGCCAAAGGCAGGAAATTTTCTATTAGAAAATTGTTTTAAGAGGTTAGGATTCTGGGTATAGAGAGAAAGTACACATTGTCACTCCTCAAAAGATGAGTTGAGAAATCCAGGAAGTTGGGAGGGGGTAAGGAAAATATTAAAGAGCAATATGACCTCAAAAGGAGCCCTTACTGTCACAGCTAGCTATTCTACAACACACAAAGGGGTGATGCCAAAAGCCATAAGATTTAGGGCACCCATGGTGATAAAAAATTGCTTTATTTTAAAATGCTTATGAAAGTGAGGAAAGTAAGTACATCATAATATATAAAGTCTAGAATATATTTTTATACCAAAATAGTAATGAGATATAATTTTAAATAATATTTGTAAAAAGAAACACAAAGTCCAAAGAGCCATGGAACCAAAAACAAATCAAAACGAAAAAACAAAAACAAATCCACCCTGTCAGATCAAGGAAAATCAAGTAAATTCTTCAGACTAAGAGATAGAGCTACTGAGCTGGCCAAAGACAGGCTCAACTTCAGTCATGGCCCCTGTCCTTTCCAATATTGTTCAATTTCTCTCTCCCTTTCCCCGTTCCCCTCCCCCTCCCTCTCTCTGTGTATAAGTGTGTGTCCTACAGATTTCTGGAGACTCTCCTTTGTCTGCCTCCTGTCTCCGTGGGAGTGCTGGAGTTGCCGATATCCGATGCTATATCTGGCTTTTCGCATGGTCCCTAGACTCAGTTATGTCACCAGACTTGCAATACAGCACTTTTACCTTCTAAGCCACCATGTTGGTTCCCCCAAATTGTTTAGAATATAAGGAGAGAATGGATTTCCTTTGCCTTTTGGATAACTATTGAATTCTATGTTGTTTGAGCAGCTATAAAATTTCCAAATGAACATGTGGATGTCGACAAAGAATCTTTTGGGGGTTTGACTTGGGTTGTATTAAGTACATACACTGATTTGGGAAGAACTGACATCATAAAATATTAGTATTTCTAACTATACAAACATGAGTATTTGAAGTTAATGTGTCTTAACAAATGGAATTCAATGTTGACTTTTTTCAAGTCTTTTGTTAAATATATGCCACAGTGTCTTACGTTGACACTTGTAATTATGGTAAGCTGAATAATGCTCTTATCAACTATTTGATGCTATTTTATAAATACATAGATGGGATTTTTCATCTTCTTGTTGCTTGTGGATTTTGTAAACTTGGCCACTTTTTCTATTTATTTCCCTGAGCCTCTTTGAGCTTCCCTGTGAAGATAGGAAGTCATCCACAGACAGAGATGGCTTCACTTCTTGTCCTTCCTTTGTGTCCCTTACTTACTTTACAATGATTGCTAAAACTGTCTGAAAACAAAGTTCAGTAAAAGTGATAAAGGTAGCTTTTTACACACTGATCCTGACCTGAGGGAGCTGGTGAACATTCCCATCCAGTGCAGCAATATTTGTGCCTTTCGACAGTTTCTTCATGAGTAAATTTAGGGACAGTATCTTCTATGTGGACTTAATACATTAGTTTAATTGATTTTTGATACTAAATGCAAACTGACTCTTCATAATATATTATTCTTTCTTATATTATTGGATTTAAATAAATTTAGATTTAGTATAGATTTTCCCATCTGTATCCTAGAAAGGTTTTGTTAATTTCAAATTTCATGTCTTTTAATATCTTTTAGTGTGAGGATCATGTTGGTTCAGAATCTTTGCATGATTATTGTATTATTCAGTGCTTAAATAATTAATTTAGTTTCTGGTGACAGTATCCAAGTCTTTTTAAAAATATTTTATCATTTTTATTTTTTACACTCCAGATTTACTCCCCTCCCAGGCCACCCTCCAACTGTTCCACATCCCATACATTCTCCTCGCCCCGTGTCTCCACAAGGATGTCTCCTCCCCAGTCCCCCAACAGACTGGGGCTTCCAGTCTCTTGAGGGCTGGGTGCATCTTCTCTGATTGAACTCAGAATCAACAGTCATCTGCTGTATACATGTTGGGGGCCTCATATCAGCTGGTGTATGCTGCATGGTTCGTGATCCAGTGTCTGAGACATCTCAGGGGTCCAGGTTAATTGAAACTGCTGGTCCTTCTACAGGGTTACCCTCCTCCTGAGCTTCTTCTAGCTTTTCCTTAATTCAACCGCAGGGGTCAGCAATTTCTGTCCATTGGTTGGGTGCAAATATCTGCATCTGACTCTTTCAGCTGTTTGTTGGTTCTTTCAGAGGACAGTCATGACAGGTCCCTTTTTGTGAGCGCCCCATAGCCTCAGTGATAGTGCCAGGCCTTGGGGTCTCCCCTTGAGCTGGATCCCACTTTGGGCCTGTCGCTAGACCTTCTTATCCTCAGGCTCTTCTCCATTTCCATCCCTGCAATTCTTTCAGACAGGAACAATTATGGGTCAGAGTTTTGACTGTGAGATAGCGACCCCATCCCTCATTTGATGCCCTATCTTTCTGCCGGAGGTGCCTCTACAAGTTCCCCACTGTAGGGCACTTCATCTAGGGTCCCTCCCTTTGAGTCCTGAGAGTCTCTCACCTCCCAGGTCTGTTGTACATTCTGGAGGGTGCCTCCAACCTCCTACCTCCTGAGGTTACCTGTTTCCATTCTTTCTGCTGGCCCTCAGGGTTTGAGTTCCTTTCCTCCACCCGATAAACAAATCATGTTCCCGTCTCCACCCCCCATCCCCTTTCCCTCCCAGCTCTCTCCCTCCAAAAGATGTCCTACCAGCATCCAAATCTTGGTATTTGTTAGTGACAATTTTCTCATTAGACACTTAATTTATGCAGTATACATATGTCTATGGAGGTCTTTTGGTGAGCTTTATTTTTCAAGGAAATTGGTTTAAAAACACATGTGTTGGCACAAACCCAATTACTAACTGGTCTCCATTGTTCTGTCTGTGCCTGGAGGGTTTGGCAAGTCCTTAGATTCGCATCACTGACTTCTGTTTTCTTCTCTTGCTCAGCTTTGTTGGTAATTTGTTAGTAGTTTTTAGAAGGAATCTTTGCTTCTTTTTTACATTACCTAATTATTTATTTGTCACTAATTTTTCTCCTCTTTAGTTAATACTTAATTTTATATATTGTCTGACTACTCATGGGGCTAGTCCAGAAATAATTATATATATATATATATATATTTATATTATATAATATATATTAAATTTCATATACTAAGTATGAATTTAACATCAACAAATGACATTATTTGCTTTATTATTGCATTATAAACATTTATATGTGTATAATTTAAATTTAAAATTTTTGATTTGTGGTCTATGAGTATAATGTTTATGGAGTTTTCTTCTGTGCTCTCTCTCTCTCTCTCTCTCTCTCTCTCTCTCTTCTGTTGTGTGTGTGTGTGTGTGTGTTGTGTGTGTTTGTTTTGGAAACAGGGTCTGATATAACCTATGTTAGCAACAAACTTGCTACATAGTCCAGTTTGAACACTTGATCTTCCTGCCTCAGCTTCCCAGTGCAGGGATACAGTTGTGTGCCAATATGCCTGGCGACTTCCTTTCATTTTTAATCTATCTGTTTATCTGTGTTTTGTTGTTCTAGGAATGGAAGCCAGGATGCGAACACCCCAGGCAAGTGCACTGCCACTGAATAGTGTTTCCAGTTTTTATTTCTAATTATGTGTAGTTAGAGAACAGCATGCAAAGCCTTCACTTTCTGGTTACTGTTAAGACATGTTATGGATTATTAAATGGCCCATAATGATGAACATCCAGGGCGAGCTGCACTGTAGTGCAGTTGTTGGCTGCTGTTGTCTACGGGTACGTGTCAGATCATGATGACTTTGATGTTCAAGTCTGTGTCCCTATTAATCCTCTCCCTGCTGGCAAATTCCCAGCTATGATTATGAGTTTCTTTTGTAACTCATTTATTATTTGCCTCACATATTCTGAAGCTCAATTATCTGAGTACAATCTCTGTCTTGAAAAATTCTCCAATATTAGTGTGCTTATTTAGATGACTTAAGCTTATTTCATGAGTGTTTTTGGTTTTGTCTAAACTATTTTATATTTCAGTTTTGCTTGTTTCAGGTGACATAACTGACTCTTCATTTTATATTTGCAACTTATATTCCATTTTATTTTGTTTGCTGCTTTGAGACAAAGTCTCAAGTTACTCAGGCTCAAAGTTACTATGTATCTGAAGTTGACCTTGAACTCCTGATTGCTTTGTCCCACTTGCCCACAGCTGAGATGACAGGCCTGTGCCAGCACAACTGATAACCTCTGTGTCTTTTCTTCATGTTTTCTTTTTGATTCCAGTCTGACTTCTTTTGAGCCATTCAACTGTTTGGTTATAATTCAGATTTTTCACTTACCTCTGACTTTTATGGTTTTTTAAGTGATTATTCCCAGGAATTGTATCTTATCTGAGTCACGGTCTCACCGTGGTCCTAGACTAGCCTTGAGTTTGAACTCTTCCTGCTTCAGCCTCCTTACTGCTGACAGATACTATAATGCCTGGTATTTGTATTATTTATAGTTTCTTATGTGGTAACTTTTTCTTCTGTTTTTGGAGCTGTGTGTGTGTGTTGTGTGTGGTGTTGTGTGTGTGTGTGTTGTGTAATAAAACACTACATGTGATAGTGCTATGATTGAAATGTAACATCTGACCACATGCACCTATAGGTGAATGGGTCTGGCTGGCAGACGTAGGTGAGCAGGGACAAGCCTCTCTGATGGCACACCCATCCGTTACTCTGGTCCATATCTCTTGTTTCTCCTGCTGTATGAGCTTGTCAGCCTTACTCATGGCTCCGGACCCAGAGCCAGTCTGCCATTGGACTTATGCCTTGGAAAACGTGTGACTAACAGAAGCCTTTCTTCCCTGACTTGCTTCTCTCTGGCATTTTGTAACAGCAACAAGAAATATGATCAGCACAGTTCAGATACTGTGGGGTTTGAATGAGAATGCCCTCTCCAGTAGGCTCATATATTTGCATATTTGTTTCCCAGTTGATGGACTGTTTAGAAAGGTTTCGGAGGCATGGCCTTGATGGAGGAGGTGTGTCACTCAGGGTAGTTCTGAGGTTGCAAAAGCCCACATCAGTCTCAGTCCTTTTTCTACCTGCAGCTTATGTGAGCTCTCATGCTACAGCTACAGCACCACGCCTGCTTCCTGCCTGTTGCCTGCCTGCTGCCTGTCTGCTTCCTGCTTGTTGTCTGCCTGCTGCCCTGCTGCCTGCTGCCTTGCTGCCTGCCTGCCTGCTGCCTGCTGCCTGCTGCCTGCCTTCCTCTCTCCCTCCTCATTGTGATGATTACTTGGCTAACCTGGAACTGTAAAAAAAAAAATCCCCAATTTAATGCTTTCTTTTATAAATAGACTTCTTCTTGATTTTTTTTTTTTTTTTTTTCAGAAAATAAAATTACTAATTAAAAGACACAATACTTTGTATTTTTCAATTCACTAAAACTATATTCATTTGGTATTAGAATGGTAGTGCTTTTTCTTAAATATTGACATCAGGGAATTTAAATAATTGCATCAAGCTTTTACTAACTGAACATATGATTTCATTTCTTGCTGTTTTTTCTTTAGGCCAGTCTTACATTGTAGCCCAGGCTAGACTCTAACTAGGGATCTTTACTTTAACCTCTTGGGTGCTGAGGTTTCAGATGTGTACAGCCATTACCAGCTCAATTTAAGCTCAATGAATTTTCTTTCTTTCTTTCTTTCTTCTTTCTTTCTTTCTTTCTTTCTTTCTTTCTTTTCTTTCTATCTTTCTTTCTTTTGCATCAAATATTTCTTCATTTTCAGTGACTCAGTATAAACTTTCCATTGAGTGGACAGAAATGAAGAGTTATGTGCTGATATTTTTATTACTAACACATGAATAATAAACAGCGCTGCATCTCAGGATGAAATTTTACATCCAACACTCCTCAGATGACAGCATCTCTTAAACTGTGCGACTCTTCAACAGATATATCTGTTTCCAAAGCACACATTTTTGCCTCTTCTTATTCTCTGGAAAATGACCATGTTCAGACAATTAATTATACTCTTTATCAATTAAAATTTAACTTAACTTGATATACTAAATGAATGTGAAGAGATAAATGTAAACAGAGTAGCTAAAGCATCGAATTATAATATTTGAGTATAACCATTGAATTAAGATCTCATTTTTAAAGATATTATGAAGACTTAAGTGATGTACTAATTTGAAACTTTTCTCATTTGTTAAACCTAACTTTATTTAAAATGCCAACATGAATATTGATATTTTTATTGGCATCCTATATAAAGATTTCCTTAGTCATTTAATATAGTTTTTCAGAGGATAGTGTGCTGCATCTATAAGTTATTTGGAATTTATCATTTGGTATGGAATTGACTTATTAAGTAGTTTCAAAGATAGTGGGGAATAGCTTTGAGTTCATTGGCACAGGAGATGACTTCCTGAACAGAACACCGATAGCACAGGTGCTAAGATCAACAATTAATAAGTGGGACTCATGAAACTGAGAAGGCAAAGCAATAGGACAAAACAGCAGCCTACAGAATGAGAAAAGATTTTCACCAACTCCACATCTGACAGAGGGCTGATATCCAAAACATATAAAGAACTCAAGAAATTAGAACATCAAAGAACCAAATAATCAAACTTAAAAATGAGATACAGATCTAAACAGAGAACTCTCAACAGAGGAATCTCAATGGTCAAGAAATACTTACATGTTGAACATCCTTGCCATCAGGAAATGCAAATAAAAACTACTGTGAGATTCCATGTTATACTTGTCAGAACGCTAAAATCAAAAGCAAGTGACAGCTCATGCTGGTGAGGATGAGGAGCAAAAGGAACATTCCTCCATTGCTGATGGGACTGCAAACTTGTACTGCCCTTCAGAAATCAATATGATGGGTTTCTCAGGAAAATTGGAAATCAATATACCTCAAGATCCAGCCACCCCTTCCTGGGCTCAAAGGATGCTCCTTTCTACAAGTCTGGATAATTCCTCAAGTATGTCCATAGCAGCTTCATTCATATTAGCCAGAAACTAGGAACAATCTAGATGTCACTCAACTAAAGAATGGATAGAGAAAAATGTAGTTTATTTACACAATGAAGTATTATTCAGTGTTAAAAACATAATATCATAAAATCTGCTGACAAATGAATAGAACTTAAAAAAAATCCAGTGAGACAACCCAGACCCAGAAATGCAAACATAGTATGTACTCACTTATAACTAGATATTAGCTCTTAAGTAAAGATAATCACATTACAGTCCACAGACACAGAAAGGCTAAGTTACAAAGAACAGCTTGGGGGGGGGAACCATGGATCTCCCAGGAAGGGGAAATGGAATAGATAGTGTAGGTGGACTTGGGCAGTTAGGGATGAAAACAGGTTGGTTAGGGAGTGACAACTGGAATGGGGGACATTTTTGGGACAGTGTGGAAACTTAGTGCAGTGGAAGCTTTCTGGATCCTACGAGGGTGACCCTAGAGAGGACTTCTAGGAAGGGAGAATATGGAGCCTGAAATACCCATCTTCTGTAGCCAGGTAAGGCTCCCAATAGTGGGACTTGGATGCAAATCCAAAAGCAAAACCTTTCACTTAAAACTGTCCTACCTGTGAGATGCCCTAGAGCACCAATAGTGGCTCAGAACCTGCAGGAGTGTCCAACCAAAGTCTGGTCTAACTACAGGCTCAAGATACTAGAGGGATCCCATGCCCACAGTGCCTGGATGGTCAGGAACTAGAAGCTAGGTGGCTCAAAGACCTAGAGTAAAACCACACGTGAGTGAAAACAAAGTCAATGAGATGATATTCTGCTCTACTCATGGATCTGTGCCTAGCTCAGCCATCATTAGAGGCTTCTTCTGACAGCTGATGGGAACAGATGCAGAGACCCATAGTCAAGTGCTAGATGGATCTCAGGCAATCCTGCAGGAGAAGGAGAGGAAGAATTATAGGAACCTGATGGGTTCAGGACACCAAGAGAACACATCTCACTAAATCAACTTAAACTGGGCCCATAGGGGCTCACAGAGACTGAAGCAGCAATCAGAGCCTTCATAGGTCTGTGCTAGGTCCTCTGAATACATGCTTTGGTTGTTTAGCTTGGAGTTTTTGTGGGATTTTGAGCAGTGAGATTGGGGGCATCTCAGACTCTTTTGCCTGCTCTTGGAACCATTTTTTCTCCTGCTGGATTGCCTCATCCAGCCTTGATGTGAGGGTTTGTATCTAGTCTTATACATCTTGTTATTTCATGTTTAGTTGCTATCACTGGGAGGCCTGCTTTTTGCTGAAGGTAAACAAAGGAGCAATGGATCTGGTTAGAGAAAGGAGTTTGGTGGTGGGGGGGGGGGATGAGGAGGAGTGGAGGGAAGAAAGACTGCTGTGAGGATGATTGTCAGAGGGAATAAAACATAAATGAATAGTACAGTGTTGAGGAGATGACTCAGCTGGTAATGTCCTTGCCATATTAGGTCTAAGGACCTCAGTCTGGATCTCCAGAACTCAAAAAAGGCCAAACATTGGTGGACACTGTGACTTCAGCCATGGCGAGATGGAAGTCAGAAATAGGTGGATTCCTGGGAGCTTGCTAGCCAGCTAGTCTAGCCTAATAGACAAAGTGTGTGTGTGCATGTGCGCATGTGTTGTGTGTGTGTGTGTGTGTGTGTGTGTTTGTACATACCTGTAGAGACCAGAAGAGGTGGTCATTGAATCCCCTGAACTTGAATTACAGGCAATTATGGGTACTGGTATTATATCCTTTGGCAAAAAATAGAAAGGGTTTGTAACCACTGAGCAGCCTCTCCATCTGCAATTTAGTCCAAACTTAATTTTTAATATTAACTCACAGATCACATAGCACATAGAAATATATTGTCATAGAATGGCTGCAGAGTTTAGAAGACACCGCCCAATTCAAGAGATTTCAGAATGTAAGCTTAGAGAAATGCTAATTAGTCTGCGTTGATAAGACAAGGAAACAACTGGGCATTGGTGCAAGAGCTGGAAAAGCCATGCCTATGTGTGTCACAGGCTTGAGAGTAAAGCTGCAGAGTCAGGTACAACTGCTGAAGAAAAGGGCAGAACTGCATCCAGATGAAATGATGGATGGATGGATGGATGGATGGATGGGATGGATGGATGGATAGATGGATGGATGGATGGATGGTGGATGGATGGATGGATGGATGGTTGGATGGTTGCATGGCAGGTCCAGATGTGTGAACAAGAGTCTGGTGTGTTGAATAGGCTGTACCAAGATTGGGGACCAAGTTTGGCTGAAATGTTGAGGACAGTAAGGATCTCTCTGCCTGTTGATCTTTGATGACACAGCATATGGTCAGTCGACAGCTTTCTGGGCGCTGTTGTAATTGCCCATCTCCTAATAAGGTCCAGGTAAGAAAGATATACCCATTCATAAATACGCCATATTCAGTAAATTCTGGACCTTGATTTCCTTGATAGGTTTTAATATACATGTTCCTACAACTTCAAAACATCCCAATAAAGTTTATACAGAATAAGTTATTTTGCATCAGTCAGGCAAGCTATTGATTTACCCAATAGGGAATAACTTGGATCAAGTTACAGATTGAACTAAACAAACAAGCACTCATACATGAGGGTTGGAAAGAAATACAAGTAAAAATATATAAAGCAAATCTGAAAAACAGAGGTTGATGCAGTGGTCCTCTGGCCACTGCTCAGCCTTACCTCCCTGAGTGCTTCACTTCAGTGAGTTCAACCTACTTTCTGCAGTATGTTCTGAAAGTTTTGTCTGAATTCTTCCTATAGAAAGCACAGGGACTGCGGAGCTCAGGGGAGATTGCACTGGGATCCCAGTAACAGAACCCAGACCTCACACATTAAGAAAGCTTTCTCCCACTGAGGACACCAATTAAATTTAAGTTCATTTGCAATTTCCAGCATCAGTGACAGTAAAATTGTACCCCTAATAATGATGGTTGATTCTCAATTAAATTTACTTTTCTCTTCTTTTTAAGCAAGTTATAGAGGCCTCAATTTAGCATCAAGTGTGGCAACTCAGATGACAGGTGCAGTGTGGCTTTTTCCTCTAGTCATTATAGGACCAGCACATGCCATCATGGAGCAGAGATAATCTTGGTGTTACGTGTTGTGTTGGCCATCTACTGCTGGGCACGTAGTCTATCCCATTTCCCAGTGAGACTCCTTAGAGAAAACTAATTTTTCATTTGTGAATAGTTATCAAGTGGAGATAGACCCTGGGTTAAAGGTGAGTTCTGAGAAGCCTTGTTTTCTTGGTGTCCCCCATCCCTCTGGCTCTTAGAATCTTTCTGCATCCTGAACCTAGCAGTAGGGTATGCCACAGGATTTCCTGAGCCTCAAGGTAGGGGCTTGCTGGAGAAATCCCATTTAGGACTGAATATTCCAAGGTCTCTCATTCTCTGAACACTGTCCGGCTGTGGGCCTCT
>JAJTUV010001913.1:0-230069 GCA_021653895.1 Mastomys natalensis | reverse complement strand
TGCTCCACTATGTTCATAGCAGTCTTATTTATAATAGCCAGAAGCTGGAAACAACCCAGATGCCCAGAGGAATGGATAAAAAAAAATGTTGTACATTGACACAATGGAGTACTACTCAGCTATTAAAAACAATGACTTCATGAAATTCACAGGCAAACAGATGGAACTAGAAAAAATCATCCTGAGTAAGGTAACCCAGACACAAAAGAACACACATGGTATGTACTCACTGATAAGTGGATATTAGAGAAAAAAGCTGGGAATAAACTGTGGATGCTTCCGTCCTACTTAGAAGGGGGAACATAATAATCACTGAGGTAGAAGGAAGGAGGTGAGAGGAAGACAGGATAGGGGAAAGGGGCAGGATCAAGTGTGGGAGGAGATGAGGGAGAAGGACAGAGGGTCATGAAATTGAATGGAGGTGTGTAGCAGTAGGGGATGGGGAACTAGAAAGTCCCAGATGTCATGAAAGCAAGAGGCTCCCAGAACCCAAAGTGGATAACATTAGCTGAAATACCCAACAAAGGGGAGGAAGAACCTGTAGAGACCATATCCAGATGTTAGGCACAGCCCCCCCCTTCCCCATTGAGGAATAGGGCCACCAAGTGGATGACATTAGCTGAAATACCCAAGAAAGAGGAGAGAGAACCTGTAGAGACCATATCCAGATGTTAGGCACAGCCCCCCACCCCCCTCCCCCGCTGAGGGATAGGGCCACCCACCCATCTCAAAACTTTTAACCCAGAATGGCTCCTGTCTAAAGGAAATGCAGGGACAAAGACTGGCACAGAGACTAAAAGAAAGGCCATCTAGAGACTGCCCTACCTAGAGATCCATTCCATCTGCAGACATCAAACCCAGACACTATTGTTGATGTCCATCAAGCACTTGCTGACAGGAGTCTGGTATAGCTGTCGCCTGAGAGGCTGTGCCAGAGCCTGATCAATACAGATGTGGATGCTTGGAGCCAACCATGGAACTAAGCACAGAAACCTCAATGGAAGAATTAGGGGAAAGATTGAAGGAGCTGAATGGGGTTTGCAACCCCATAGGAAGAACAACAATATCAACCAACCAGACTCTCCCAGAGCTCCCAGGGACTAAACTACCAAGCAAAGATACACATGGAGGGACCCATGGCTCCAACTGCATATGTAGCAGAGGACTGCCTTATCTGGCATCAATGGGATGGGAGGCTCTTGGTCCTATGGAAGCCAGATGCCCCAGCATAGAGAAATGCTAGGACAGTGAAGAGGGAGTGGGTTTGTGGGTGGGTGGGGGAGCACCCTCACAGAAACAGAGGAAGAGGGAATGGGATGGGGGTTTGCAGAGGGGAAACCAGGAAGGGGATAACGTTTGAAATGTAATAAATAAAATAGCCAATAAAAAAATACAAACAAAAAAGAAGAAACTTATATCTAAGCATTTTATTTAAAAAAAAAAAAATCAGGAAAATACTAAAAGTGTCTTCATTGCCATTTGCTCAAATAGGGAAATGTATAATAATAAATTAATGGAAATATGATCAATTTTCACTTCTAGTCTATATATTTTATAACAATTTGTGTTCTCTTGTTCAGTACTTTTCTATATTGTATTGGTATATATAATTATATATATATATAAAATACAGGTATGCATAACTACTTTGATATTTGAGTTTACTTTTAAAATAATCATAGTTGTAAGCTTTTAAAGTTCTCTTTTCCATGACTGTTTCAAAATTATATGAATTGTAGATTTTTTTTTTTTTTTTTTTTTTTTTTTTTTTGGTTTTTCAAGACAGAGTTTCTCTCTGTAGCCCTGGCTGTCCTGGAACTCACTCTGTAGACCAGGCTGGCCTCAAACTCAGAAATCCGCCTGCCTCTGCCTCCCAAGTGGAAATGTAACTTTTAAACTGGGTTTTTTGACTATTAGATGCATTAACAAGTCTTTCTCCACATAATCATTATTTGGTTTAAAGTCTTTTTTTTTTTTTTCTGGGTCCTGAAACTGTTTATTTCCTAGTACTTTATATAACTCAAATTCATTCATCCTAAATCCCCTCATCTCTAACTTATTAAGAAAATATTCTTTCTTTTTTTTTTTTCACACAACTATGTTATTTATTTATTGAGAATCAGAAAAATAAAACTTTTAACTTTACCTCTACTTATTTCTTATTTTTAACTTTTTTTTCATTCTTTTGGTTATTTTTTTTAATTTATTTAGTTATTTAAATCACATCATAATTTACTTATTTACACAGGGGTTATAAACACAAAAAGGCAGGATGTGGGGAAGGGAATGGCACCGGAGCATAGGTGTTCAGGGGGATACAGATACCTTTCAGAACAGGGTATCAGCTGGGTGTAGGTTCAGGGGACAGGTCACTATGACTCTGCCTATGATTCACTTGTCCTTATGTACATTGGTACTGTCCACCAAGGCTGCCTATTTATAAGACCTATGACTACTTGGGCTGGTAAATCTCCACAGAAGCTGGCTGTTTACAATAGATTATAGCCTTCTGTTTCAGTGTTTTTCCACAGAGACCCAAGACTTGGTGTTAGCATGCATGTATGTCAGGACTATTGCTGACTTTAGGCCTATGGCTGATTTTAGGCCTTTAGTGTATATGTAGGGCTGCTCCTGACATCTCCTCCCTTCTCTAAGTATAGAAGGGCCTTGGCGATTCTATTCTTGCGAAGGCGGGGATAGAGGCCTGACCTCCAATAATTGAAGGGGACCTTGTAATGGCTCAGGTCCTCCTGTTGTTGTCCAATGAGGCATGAGGGCCATACCCATCCCAAAGTCTTTTTCCTGGAGAGGGGATACTTTTGACATCAACCCCTAAGCAGTCAGGCTTGTCCCTCAGGGAACCCAGATAGATATTTTAAACTTTTATTTATATTCCCTTGCAATGCTTAGCCTTGCAGCCTAAGCAAGAATTAGATCACCAGACAGAGAGGGTTCTGGGTAGCCCCTCTCTGCTTGGTCTAGGGGTGGAGTCTCTTCTTTTAGATTGGGTGGAGATGGGTATGAGGAACACCCTGGATAAAGTAACAACCTCATCTTGAGTCTCGTGGTCCTCCATAGCTAACTTATGATAATGTATCTGAATAGGTTTTGCTACCGAATTATCTATCTGTTGTATCACAAAGTTAGTCAGCCTATTTAAGACCCAGGACTAAAAGAAATCAGCAGAGATAACCCAGTTAATGGTCCCAAGATGGGAGGAAGTGGGGTTGACAACCATAGAGAGGTTGAAAACCAGTCCTTGTACCAGCTCTCATATTCCTCTTTCTCTTTCTATCTCTGACATTTCTCGGGGCCTTCTCTGACCTTTTTCATGTTCTCTTTAACCATCCCTGTCTTGTCTATGTAAGGGCAACATTCTTCTTTAAGGGCTGTATACAGTCAAGAGCTGTATACAGTCTTTTCTATTGTAGAAGAATAAATCAAGTCCAATAAAGTCCTTTGCAATTTTTGGAGATCAATTCAGACATCGAAATGAGGGATTTCTTCAGATTAGTGATGTCAATCTCTAGCTGTTTGGTGTCCTTGTCAATGGCCTATCAAAGGTCTGAATAGTATAAGTCTGGAGGCCAGCAGCAGGATTAGAGCTTCTACCAGCAGACATCACAGGTGTTTCCTTTTTACCTGTTCTCACGCTGGAGGTTTAGACCCTGGGAGCTCTGGTTGAACCTTTGATACTCATTCTAAAAAGGACAAAAGCACCACACTTTGGTCTTCCTCCTTCTTCTTGAGTTTCATGAGGTCTATGCATTGCGTCTTAGGTATTGTGTGCTTTTGGGCTAATATCCGCTTATCAGTGAGTGCATACCATGTGTGTTCTTTTGTGATTGGGTCATCTCACTCAGGATGATATTTTCTAGCTCCATCCATTTGCCTAAGAATTTCATGAGCTCATTGTTTTTAATAGCTGAGTAGTACTCCATTGTGTAAATGTACCACATTTTCTGTATCCATTCTTCTGTTGAAGGACATCTGGGTTCTTTCCAGCTCCTGGTTATTATAAATAAGACCGCTATGACCATAGTGGAACATGTGGCCCGTTGTATGTTGAAATATCTTCTGGGTATATACCCAGGACTGGTATAGCTGGGTCCTCAGGTAACACTATGTTCAATTTTCTGAGGTACCTCCAGACTGCTTTCCATAGTGGTTGTACCAGCTTACAATCCCACCAACAATGGAGGAGTGTTCCTCTTCTCCACATCCTGCCAACATCTGCTGTCACCTGTGTTTTGGATCTTAGCCATTCTGACTGGTGTGAGGTGGAATCTCAGTGTTGTTTTCATTTGCATTTCCCTGATGACTAGGGATGCTGAACACTTCTTTAGATGTTTCTCAACCATTCGAGTTTCCTCAGTTGAGAGTTCTTTGTTCAGCTCTGTACCCCGTTTGTTAATATGGGTTATTTGATGGTCTGGAATCTAATTTCTTCAGTTCTTTGTATACCTTGTATATTAGCCCTCTATCAGATGTAAGGTTGGTGAAGATCTTTTCCCAATCTGTTGGTTCCCACTTTGTCCTATTGACAGTGTCCTTTGTTTTATAGAACTTTGCAGTTTTATGAGATCCCATTTGTCAATTCTTGATCTTAGAGCATAAGCCATTGGTGTTCTGTTCAGGAACTTTTCCCCTGTGCCCATGTGATCAAGGCTTTTCCCTATTTTCTCTTCTATTAATTTCAGTGTAGCTGGTTTTATGTGGAGGTCCTTGATCCACTTGGAATTGAGCTTTCTACAAGGAGATAAGTATGGATCAATTTGCATTCTTCTACATGTTGACCTCCAGTTAGACCAGCACTATCTGTTGAAAATGCTGTCTTTTTTCCACTGGATGGCTTGAGCTCCTTTGTTGAAGATCAAGTGACCATCGGTATGGGGGTTCATTTTTGGGTCTTCTATTCTATTCCAATGATCCTCCTACCTGTCTCTGTTCCAATACCATGCTGTTTTAATCACTATGCTTTGTAGTACAGCTTGAAATCAGGGATGGTGATTCCCCAGAAGTTCTTTTATTGTTGAGAGTAGTTTTTGCTATCCTGGGTTTTTTGTTATTCCAAATGAATTTTAAGACTGCTCTTTCTATCTCTGTAAAGAACTGAGTGGGAATTTTGATAGGGATTGCATTAAATCTGTAGATTGCTTTCAGCAAGATAGCCATTTTTACTGTATTAATCCTTCCAATCCATGAGCATGGGAGATCTTTCCATCTTCTGAGATCTCCTTCGATTTCTTTCTTCAGGGGCTTGAAGTTCTTGTCATACAGGTCTTTTACTTGCTTGGTTAGATTCACACCAAGGTATTTTATATTATTTGTGACTATTGTGAATGGTGTCGTTTCCATTTCTTTCTCAGCCAGTTTATTCTTTGTGTAGAGGAATGCTACTGATTTGTTTGAGTTAATTTTATACCCAGCCACTTTGCTAAAGTTGTTTATCAGGTTTAGAGTTCTTTGGTGGAAGTTTTGGGTCACTTAAGTATACTATCATATCATCTGCAAACAGTGAAACTTTGACTTCTTCCTTTCCAATTTGTATCCCTTTGATCTCCTTTTGTTGCCTAATTGCTCTGGCTAGGACTTCCAGTACTATATTGAATAGGTAGGGGGAGAGTGGGCAGCCTTGTCTAGTCCCTGATTTTAATGGGATTGCTTCAAGTTTCACTCCATTTAGTTTAATGTTGGCTACTGGCTTGCTGTATATTGCTTTTACTATGTTTAGGTATGAACCTTGAATTCCTGATCTTTCCAAGACTTTTATCATGAAGGGGTGTTGAATTTTGTCAAATGCTTTCTCAGCATCTAGAGATATGATCATGTGGTTTTTTTTCTTTGAGTTTATTTATGTAGTGGATTACATTGATGGATTTCCGTATATTGAACCAACCCTGCATTCCTGGGATAAAGCCTACTTAATCATGGTGGATAAGTGTTTTGATGTGTTCTTGGATTCGGTTCGAGAGAATTTTATTCAATATTTTTGCATCGATATTCATAAGGGAGATTGGTCTGAAGTTCTATTTTCTTGTTGGGTCTTTGTGTGGTTTAGGTATGAGCGTAATTGTGGCTTCATAGAATGAATTAGGTAGTGTTCCTTCCATTTCTATTTTGTGGAATAGTTTGAAGAGAATTGGTATAAGATCTTCCTTGAAGGTTTGATAGAATTCTGCACTAAAACCGTCTGGACCTGGCTTTTTTTGGTGGGGAGACTTTTAATGACTGCTTCTATTTCTTTCACGGTTATGGGACTATTAAGATGGTTTATCTGATCCTGATTTAACACTGGTAACTGGTACTTGTCTAGAAAATTGTCCATTTCATCCAGATTTTCCAATTTTGTTGAGTATAGGCTTTTGTAGTAGGATCTGATGATTTGTTGAATTTCCTCGGTATCTGTTGTTATGTCACCCTTTTCAGTTCTGATTTTATTGATTTGGATACTGTCTCTCTGCCCTCTGATTAGTCTGGCTAAGGGTTTATCTACTTTGTTGATTTTCTCAAAGAACCAGCTCCTGGTTTTATTGATTCTTTGTATAGTTCTCTTTGTTTCTATTTGGTTGATTTCAGCCCTGAGTTTAATTATTTCCTGCCGTGTACTCCTCTTGGGTGTATTTGCTTCTTTTTGTTCTAGGCTTTCAGGTGTGTTGTCAAGCTGCTAGTGTGTTCTCTCTCCAGTTTCTTTTTGTATGCACTTAGAGCTATGAGTTTTCCTCTTAGCACTGCTTTCATTGTGTCCCATAGGTTTTGGTATGATGTGTCTTCATTTTCATTAAATTCTAAAAAGTCTTTAATTTCTTTCTTTATTTCTTCCCTCACCCCATTATCAACGAGTAGAGTATTGTTCAGTTTCCATGTGAATGTGGGTTTTCCGTTGTCTTTGTTGTTATTGAAGACCAGCTATAGACCATGGTGATCTGATAGATGCATGGGATTATTTCGATTTTTTTGTATCTGTTGAGGCCTGTCTTGTGACCAATTATATGGTCTATTTTGGAGAAGGTACCATGAGGTGCTGAGAAAAAGGTATATTCTTTTGTTTTAGGGTGAAATGTTCTATAGATATCTGTTAAGTCCATTTGGTTCATAACTTCTGTTAGTTTCGATATACCTCTGTCTAGTTTCCGTTTCCATGATCTGTCCAGTGCTGAGAGTGGGGTGTTAAAGTCTCCACTATTATTGTGTGAGGTGCAATGTGTGCTTTGAGCTTTAGTAAGGTTTCTTTTATGAAAGTGGGTGCTCTTGCATTTGGTGCATAAATGTTTAGAATTGAGAGTTCATGTTGGTTGACTTTTCCTTTGACAAATATGAAATGACCTTCCTTACCCTTTTTGATATCTTTAAGTTGAAAGTCAATTTTATTCGATATTAGAATGACTACTCCAGCTTGTTTCTTAGGACCATTTGCTTGAAAAATTGTTTTCAACCTTGTACTCTAAGGTAGTGTCTGTCCTTGTCACTGAGGTAGGTTTGCTGTATACAGCAAAATGTTGGATCCTGTTTGCGTATCCAGTCTGCTAGCCTATGTCTTTTTATTGGGGCATTGAGTCCATTGACATTAAGAGACATTAAGGAGAGGAGACTGTTGCTTCCTGTTATTTTTGCTAGAAGGGGAGGCATTGTTTGTGTGGTTATCTTCTTTTGGGTTTGTTGGAGGCGGATTACTTTCTTGCTCTTTCTAGGGTATGATTGCTCTCCTTGTGGTTTGAAGTCTTAAACCTGTTAATTATTAGTAAACTTTTGAAACTATAAAAATAAAAAATTAAAAAAACATAAAAGAAAATAAAATAAAAAGGAAGCTGACTATAAAAAGACTGGCAGAGAGGGGCATATAGAACCAAGGAGTATCAATATGGTGCTAGCAAGCCCGCATTCCTATGTCTCAGCTTTCGCCTCCCTGCAAAACCGGCAGGCTGTCCTACCTTCACTTCTGTTGTAATAAAATACTCTGAAAAAATAAACAACTTAGGGGAGAAAGGATTTAAGCAACTTACAATTCCAGGTTATAGTCCATCACTGAGGAAAGGTAAGACAGAAACTTCAAGCAGCTGCACATGAAGAAATCCACAGTCAAGGGCAGAGAGAATAGAAATACACTTAGCCCCCTCTGCACTCACACAGTCCAGGACTCAAACGCAGGGAATGGTGCCAGCCACTGTGCTGAGCCTTCCCCCATCATTAATCTGAGGCAATCCCTCAGCAGGCATACTAGATCTACACAGTTCCTCACTGACATTCTCTTCCCAGTGATGGAGTCTAGAGTGTGTCCAGTTGGTAATATAAATTCACCATCACGGAGTTCACCAAGTCCACTGTATCTTCTCCATTCAGTGACTTTAAGGTTGTCAGATACCACTGAGGTGACCAGTATACTTGAAAGGGTGCCAGCTTGAAGGCAAGTAAATCAAACCCTAAACCACTAACCACCCTTCATTTGGCAAAAGTTCTCAAGATGCTATACATGGCTATACTCAATTACTCGAGAAGCCAATGGCTCTGAAACTCTAAATCAGTGGTTCTCAACCTATGGACCAAAACCCTTCGGGATCAATCAAGACAATCTGCAAATTAGATATTTACATTATGATTCCTAACAGTAGCAAAATTACAATTTTAAAGTAACAATGAAAATAAGTTTATGGTTGGGGGTCACCACAACTTGAGGAACTATATTAAAGGGTTACAGCATTAGGAAGGTTAAGAATCATTGCTCTAAATGTTTTTAAAACATTGTAATTGTAAAAATAAATAAATAAATAAATAAATAAATAGAGAAAAGAATAATTATGGCCAGCAACTCCAACGTCCTTCTGGTGGTCCACTGAGGAGTGGCACATGTGTGTCTGATGAAAGGATGAGGACATGTGGCCTCATTGGAGTAGGTATGGCATAATTGGAGGAAGTGTCACTGGGGGCAGCCTTTGAGGTTTCAAAAGCTCAAGCCATGAACAGTGGCTCACTCTCTCTTCCTGCTGCCCTCAGATCCATACCTCAGCTCTTCTCAAGCACCATGTCTGCCTGCATGCCACCAGGATGATAACGGACTGAACCTCTGAACTGTAAGCCAGCCCCAACGAAATGTTTTCCTTATAAGAGTTGCTGTGATCATAGTGTCCCTTCATAGCAAAAACTAAAACAGACACCAGAAGTATTTTTTGTTTTTGTACTGTTATGTCAAGTTGAAGATCCAATCGTCAGAGGTCACCTGGGCTTGCGAGGAGCCCCTACTCCTCAAGACTTTCTTTACAGCTATGTCAAAGGCCTTGTTTGGCCTGGCTGTGGCTTCCCCTAGAAGCACTAAGGAAATCTGTCCTGTGTGCTGACCCTCCTCTTTGTGAACTGGACACTGTTTAGAATTCATCCGTTGGGGTCTCCGTGGCCTCCCTAAACAAGAGAACAGGTGACTTCCCACAGCTGTGGAACATTTTTTAGTCCCCTCGGACCTCATTGACCTTAGAGGAGAAAAGGAAACATATTCTCCTTTTTAGCTCTTCCGACCACATTAGAATAGCACCCACAAGTTTGGTTACTTAATACCCAGAAGATCAGTTACACCACTATGGTACTTTTAACTACTGTGTAATATTTTAGGCAGTTTTTGTGATTGTTGAGCTTAAATCTTAGAAATTTTAATACCATATATATCATGTGGTCTTATCTTTTACATGCCTTAATAAGTTATTCAAACCTTTAAAACTTGAAATAACTGTTAGGGTTTATCCCATCCTGGAAACATCCATCCATCCATCCAAATTAATCTTCATATATAAATCCTTCTTTACAAAAATCAATTTCAATCTTTTCATCTTCATTACATTTTTTTTATTTCTTATTATCATGAGACAGAACAGGCTTAACAAATAAATACTATCTGTTGTGAGAATATTCTTCCTGGGGAGAGAGGGAACTGGGCAATGTCTATCCTTCCTCATAAGATCTCAACGACAGCCAAAGTTCAAGTTCATCAAAGTTCACACAGGGGAACCAGTGCTTTCCTGGGATTAAGAGAATGAGCAGGACCTTAGTGATGGAAGTGTGGGTGACCCAGAAGCAGTCAAACCAAAAAGGTTTCACACAATATATGAGGACATTTTATGGACACACAGTGGTGCTCTCCTGCTCTCCTTCTGTCTATACAATCCGCTGGAATGGCCTGGTCATCTCCTCTTTTTATGAAGGAGTATTAACATTTAACAAGTCCCATTGCTACAGTTTTAGGCTATCCACAGCTGAAGGTATGAGGATAGCTGTCATTTAACTTAGAAGGCAGAACAGGATCCCTGTACTGGATCTTGAAAAACTCAATTATTCATTTATTTATTTTTAAAGAGGCTGCAGTGGTCAAAAATATCCTTAAAGTGACTATTATATATAAAACAAATCTAAAAGCTAGAGACGTAAGTAATTTTTATCTAAAGGAAGGACAACTGCCCAACAGGAGTCTGAGCAATCACCTCTTAAAGTTAAATTATGCCCTCAAGGGTTAGAGACTATGTCGTAGAACAAGAATTGGTCATGCAGAGAGAGAGACTAGAGAGCGAGACCCCAAAACCTCCCAGGCTAGGTATCATGGAGATGACAGAGAAATTTTAAAAAGCAGTTAGGCATCTCCAGACAAGAACTGTTGTGTTAGTCAGAACAAATGTAGGGCAGAAGTATCTTCACAGAAGTGAGACTGCACAGGTTGTAGGGGACCTGGGATTTTATAAGACACAGAAGGGAAAGCTTTGGCTCTTTCTGCAGGTCAGCTCCCTACCATCTGGAAGTGGAAGATCCCAGCAGGTTTGGGGCATAGGTCTCATGAGTTCAAGCTTCCAAGTTAGCCAAGCTGGCTTTCCTCTCCAGAGCCTCTCGTCCACCTGAGGCCTTTAGGTAATTAACCCTTTAGGAAGCAGACTCAGTGAAATGGAAACTTGGTTACTAGAGTATCTAGACAAATATTAAAGATAAGTTGATAAACCGGACTCTATTTTAGGCTTAAAAGTCATCTTATACTAAAAAGAAATTGTAGGACGGTGGGCTGTGAGAGGCAACTGGATACCTGGTCGAGTAGGACTTGAACCCTGGAGACCCTCCAAGGATAACAGGAGTTGTTCAGTCTTGCTCCTGGACCCCTGGCTCCTTTCACATAGCTACAGCCACTTCCACAGACAGGTTTGTGGCCATCAGTCACGTAGCACAGGTAGAGGGTGTGACACAGGCCACAGAGCCTCAAGACATCTCCATATTCATGAGATACCTAAAGGCTAGAGGGCCTAGCCAATTAAGCATTCCTTCCCAGACCCTCCTTCTTGCAAAAGGGATTTAACCTCAGGCCCGCCCTGAGAATACTGGAGTATAGCTTCCTCCATTCTCCACCATGACAATAAACATTTTAAGACCATGGACTACCTCTCTTCTTTGGGGCTCGAAATGGGGGACCGTGAAGGTCTTCAACTACCGAGCTACCTTCTAACCTCCCGCAGATGACCTCTCTATGCTTCCAGCCATGGAGGCCAAGCAACTCAACCAGGCAAGCCGAGCAGCCATGACCCAGCCAAGCCAGTTGCCATGACCAAGAGTCTCCTTCCCACGGGACACAACCGGAGCTCCCCCTCCCCTTTCAGCTGCAGATTAATCCAGCCCATATGTCCCCCCCACCCTGTCTCGGTCTTTCCAAGGCCTCTCAGCAGTGCTTGAGAGCCCAAGGGCTGAGACCAGTCAGTTCCTGGCCACCTCCTGGCCTGGGGATCCCCAACTCAAGAGCTCTGGCCACAGGACCCCAGACCATGTTCTTCCCACCCCTGGAGCGGAGCCCTGCAGCTTCTCAGAGCCCAATGTCCGCAGGTGTACATGGAGTGAACAGGGTCAAATTCCCACGCCTCTGCCTCCCTGAGCCACAGCCACAGCCCTTTGGGGTGACAGAAGCAGGACTCACAACTCAACCCACATGACCCAAGCCCATGTGCACACGCCACAGCCCAACAACAAATCAGATTCATTTCTATTTAAATTAAATCTGTTTTTCAAGGATTGGGCTCTGCCTGACCTATAAACTATAAACAAATGGTTCTGTACGATCAACTTGTTGTGCTTATGTTCTGTTTCTGTAACTCAGTCTATTTGCCTTCCAAATCCCCCATTTGGAATCCCCCTATTCCTTCACTATAAAAACCTTCATATTACCCATGTACAATGCTTGATCTTTTGAGCCCCTTCCTTAGGGAGAAAGGGGCTGAGTACATGAAGAAAAAAGCTTGCTTTAATAAATTTCTTGCTTTAATAAATTTGGCCATGATGATTTGGGTTGGTGGTCTTTCTCCTCACATCTGTGGGATTAACAACTCATTTTGGGTTATGTTTGTTTCTTAAATCCAACAGACATAGTTTCCACATAGAAAACCAACTAGTTACAAAAGAAAGAGAGAGAAAAAGAGAAAATAAACAGAAATGAATACCATATCGTTTTACACAGAATAAGAAGTTTCTAGAAACACTACTTTGAGTGTTGTTCAAGTCAAAGAAGCCCTGCAACCTCTTCACATCCCTTGTAGACTATTCTATATTCACTGCAATATCATTATAGCCTATTTGGAATACAAAGTATTGACATGTATGAAGAGTTCAGCCAAACATGGGGCTTTCAGATTTATTGGCAACATCAGTTTTGTTTTTTTGTTTGTTTGTTTGTTTGTTTTTTATTCCCAAGCAGTTTAGGGCCTACAAACAAATAACAATTTGTAAACTAAACTTTTAAGGAATCGATGATGGATTTATGTCCATAAGTAGTTACACAAAGAAAGCTACAGACAGTAACAAATTCAAACATGAAAGTACTACTGGGTTTTCTAATGAGATGGCTAGCAAGCATCAAAACAGACAGAGTGAACAGCTGTGTGTGGTGTGTCCTTCTGACCTGCAAGCACTAACGCAGTCTACATTCCAAAACCAAGGAAGCCCAGGAGAGAACTATCAAAGAAACACTGCCTTAACTCCAGAGGGGAAGAAGCTGGACTTTAACAGTACTGAACCCAGCAGTTCACTGAGACACACATGCTACCGCAAGGTAGAACTCAAGTGGTTTTTGGATGAACTAGTTGTTCAGCTATGTTTGTTTGTTTCAGGTTGTATTCAAAACTCATGACATCACTATGTACCCTGTAGGTGTAGAGGTGTGTGTGTGTGTGTGTGTGTGTGTGTGTGTGTGTGTGTGTATCAAAACATTTTTAAGTAAAAAGACTAATTCCTATTAACAATTATTTCTGGGAAGAAAAGGAAAGAGAGTCAGGAAAGGGAATAGAGTGGATTTCAATTTTACATTGAATTGAAAACCTAAACTAAACACACCAAGCCATTAACAACCATTAATATCCAATGACAGCCAACAGGGTGCTCCTACCAGCATTCACTGATGATGTATTTCATCCTCTATCAAAAAGGCTCAAAATTCCTCACAAAATGAAAACCTCCCAGAACTGTATCTGTGTATCCTGCCGAATTACTCTAGGATGGGCAGAGAAATGTCTTCTTCACCAAGAATCTAGTTTCTATTTTGGACCTTTTTTTGAAATAGACCACTGCCATTGCCAACTGAAATTTTGGTTTCACCTCCCAAAAGTAATCTACAACAGGGCCTTCATTATACACCGGAGGAAACAAACATGCTTCATCCCCTGAAGAGGAGGCCAAGAGGATGCTTCACAAAGGAAGGAGCCACTAAAGAAATTCTGGACAAATCCAACGTCCCCAACTCCAACCGCTGCCGGCTTCCCTTTGCAATTCCTTAAAAAGCCAGCAACAAGTAAATGTCTACAAGCTAGCGGCTTGTAGTAAACTTTTTCTTTAAGTGAGATTCCCCTAAACTAGCCTTCTGTCTTTACACATTCTTGGAACATAAAGCATGGTCCTAAAAGGATCATAGTAGTAGGTAGCAGCTCAGAAGGTTCAGTGAGTAGAGACAGCACTGTGACCTGAGTTTGACCCCTGGGACAAACATGGTAAAAGGAAAAAACTCCTAAGTTGTCCTTTGATCTCCAGATATGTGCCATGGCATGTGCACAAATAGAAACACACACATACACACACACAAAGTAATTCTAAAATTATTAATTCATCACCACTTAAGCATGTATACAAGTAAAAGACTAGGATAAAATAAAGGCAAAATCTCTGACTTCTAAGATGCTTCTATATATTTTTCCTTCTCTCAATTTGTATTTTAAAGCTTCCTCATTGTCACCACAAGAAAACTCAAGACTATACCATGGTTATTATTCCTAAGGACTGTCATTATTATCATGAGTCAAAAAATGGAGAAACATAAAGAAACCAAAGCTTAAGCAGTCCCTGCTTCTCTCCTCCCCACCTCTTTTCTTTTATTAAGACACAATCTTGCTATGTAACACAGGTGGGCCTTAAACTCATAATCCTCTTGCATCTACCTCCTGAGTGCTGGGATTACACGCATGAATCATTCTGAGTGCTGGATTCCACGACTGCATCGTTCTGACAAGGTGGTATGTGCTTTTCTAATGTTCTGGAATACCACAGGTGACCTGGCCACACCCAACCCCAGGGTATCAGGTGACCCGACCACACCTACCCCAGGACAACAGGTGACCTGGCCAGAAGCTAATGTGGGACAACCGGTGACCAGGTCAGCAGTTCTCCAGTACAGCAGAGTTTAGCAAGAACAAGGAGAGCATATGCTTGCTTCCCTGCATTCCACTCTGCCAGCCAGAAGCTCTGAGCAACTGCTAAGTCCCCGATACTTCAAAAGACAGAAACAGAGAAGACACTGTCCACATGCTCTACACTCTTATGCTTTAGAGCAAAAAAACAAATAAAGCAGTAATATAGGGGCCACTGTGCTTCAACTATCAAGGCAAATAATTCACTTCAACAGGACTAATGCATGAGAAGTCATTCTGACACTCTGGATTACTGGACAAAGTTATAAAACTTCCAAGCAATTTGACTAGTAAAGATAAGCCAGGGCCCAGAAAGGAAGAGGGTGCTGCCTCCCAAGTCCCTGTCAGCTCAGACCAAGTGAAGGTCACATAACAAGGACAAAATGGTCCCATGAGAGACAAGTAGGCTCATACCCAGTGAAGCAATCCATGGTGCCAATTTATACAACATGGATGGAAATAAATTCCCCTCTCAGAGTACACTTCTATGTGACAGCACAGTGGAGGCCACCCCTAACATGTATAAACCTAAAATCCCCACATGAGCTTGGAGTTTTCAATACCGTGTGTGTCCCTATTTTAAGACACTATATCGAGTGCTGTGAGCTGCTCAGAAGTGGGACCAAGCTGACAGAAGTCAGTAGGGGCCAGCCTTTGAAGGTCACACGCAGATCTTGGTACCAGTGTAAGAGTTCTGCTGCCATGCTAGGACATAACAAGGAGCTACGCTCTTGTCACCAAGGACTGGTCCACTTCACTATGCCTTCCCCACTAAAATCCCTCGGCAGCCATGAGCCCAAGCAAGCCTTTCTCATATTGAGCTGTTTCTGTCAAGCATTTTGTCACAGTGCTGTGTGGTCTGAAAGTAACTAGTATACTATGTGGGGAAAAAAGAGAATGGGCGCACAGGGTGTGAACGCCTGCAGTTTAACTAAGCATTGGATGGAATCAGGAGTTCAAGGTCATCCTCAGCTACAAGGTGAGTTTGAAGTGAAGCCAGCCTGAGCCACAGGAGAGTCAAAACAAACAAACAAACAAACAAACAAGCAAACAACAACAAAAACCAGATTAGCAATAGAAAGTCCCCCTCACACACACCCACCCCCATCTCCTACCATGTGGTTGGCTTTTCTAAGTTACACTGCAGTTAAAACTGTGGGGCAGATCCAAAGAATCAGTGGCCATCTTCCCAGGAGACAGAACCGTAAAAGGTCATCGAGCAGCAGACTGCAATCTAGACTTGCAGCCATGGGTGCCAGTCTAAGTGTCAGTCATAAAGAAGGAAGAAGGACAAGAAGAAACACTATAAAAAAGAAGTCATTTGGTTACTGACCCCATAATAGAGATGGGGGAGGGAGTCACCTTTAAGAAAGGAGAATTTACTTAACAACAATCATCACTTCTGGTACCTTGCTTCACGTAGGTGCTATGCTCAGTACTTTAGAGTATTTAACTATCCCCTTGCCATTCCTCTAGAGTGGATTCATTCATTGGCTTGTTTGACAGAAGAAAACTGAGGCTTGGAAATACTCAATTACCTGTGTCTGGAATGCCCTCCAGAAGTCTGTATGTGAAAGCCAGTCTCAACTTGGCACTATCAAACGATGAGAACTTTAAGAAGTAAGGCCTAGGGCTGGAGAGATGACTCAGCAGTTAAGAGGTCCTGAGTTCAATTCCCAGCAACCACATGGTGGCTCACAACCATCTGTAATGGGATCTGATGCCCTCTACTGGTATGTCTGAAAAGAGCTACAGTGCACTCATATACATAAAATAAATAAATCTTGAAGAAGAGGAGGAGGAGAAAAGGAAGAATTAGAAGTACTAGTAGTAGTAGTGGCAGTAGTAGTAGTAGTTAGTAGTAGTGGCAGTAGTAGTAGTAGTTAGTAGTAGTGGCAGTAGTAGTAGTTAGTAGTAGTGGCAGTAGTAGTAGTTAGTAGTAGTGGCAGTAGTAGTAGTAGTTAGTTGTAGTGGCAGTAGTAGTAGTTAGTAGTAGTGGCAGTAGTAGTAGTAGTTAGTAGTAGTAGTAGTTAGTAGTAGTAGTTAGTAGTAGTGGCAGTAGTAGTAGTAGTTAGTAGTAGTAGTAGTAGTTAGTAGTAGTAGTTAGTAGTAGTGGCAGTAGTAGTAGTAGTTAGTAGTAGTGGCAGTAGTAAGGCCTAGGGGAAGGTCTTCAAGTCATCAGGGCACGTGCCTTGGGAGGGCAGCAGAATCCTGTTCTTTCTCTCACTCTTTCTGCACCTCCCATAGCAATGTGTTGTCTTGCCTCTGTGAACTGTACATTGACCCACTCAGAAACTCGTCGCAGTAAGGAAAAGCTGACCACACTCTCCAAGGTTCATGAGACCAGTGATCAGCAGAACTGAAATGGAAACCCTAGTATACAGGGTTAGTTTTACAGTCCACACTCTTCATTACTGGGGCATGTAGCCTTAAGGTTATCAGTTGGGTGGCTAGGACAGTAGACACTGATTCCACAAGGAAGAGCCATGGCAGCAGACCTACAGAACACAGGAGGGCTGCAGATAGACTTTCTGAGACAAATATCAAGTTGTCTTTCTCCTCAGAGCGAAGCATATGGCCTGAGTGAAGCTATGTTCTTTTCAACAGAAGGGCAAGTTCCTGTGAAATCTACTGGAACCATGATGTCATCGCCTTATCTCCGGAATAAGCACACTTCACTGGGAACCAAGGGGCAGAGAAAAGCATGCCATCTGAGCCACATCTGTGGGAGGCAACAAAGCCAGTAACCTTCCAGAATGCTTCTGGGTCTCTGAAATTAAATAGGGACCTTGATCTAAGCATTGGCTGTCAATGTATGAACATTCCCTTCCCCAGACATGCATGACACATGACTAGCTTTAGAGGGAGAACAGATCAGATAACACATTCTAACTCAGACATTCAAAGTCTGTGAAGGACTACTGCCAACTCAAATTCTACAGAGTCACTGATCTGGAGCTCAGTGGAGTGACAAGCAGTGCCATAAGGGAATCAAAAACAATTCCCGCCGGGCGGTGGTGGCGCACGCCTTTAATCCCAGCACTTGGGAGGCAGAGACAGGCAGATTTCTGAGTTCGAGGCAGCCTGGTCTACAGAGTGAGTTCCAGGACAGCCCGGGCTACATAGAGAAACCCTGTCTCGAAAAACCAAAAAAAAAAAAAAAAAAAAAAAAAAAAAAAAACAATTCCCAAGGCAAGGAGCAAAGGCATACATTAGCAGGAGCACTGAATGGACAGGTCGAAACAAGTGAAACCAAGAAGAAGCTTAGAAGTCAAAGACATATCCATTCAGCCATCAAATCCACTGTTGTAGTTAGCACTGACCAAACCTCCATTAACATCCCTGCACCATCCCTGCCTCCTCAGTCATCCTATCACCATCATCTGTCTACCTGTGCGACTTCAGTGAGCTCCCTCCGATGTGACCACACTGGACCCTCCACACTTGATACGGCATTGCTATGATGTTCTACAGACAGATGTCTCAAAAGTGAAGTTTACAGTGTCACCAAGGGGCAGGAGCACATCAAAATGCACATCTTCTCACACGCTAGGAAGGAATTTCCATCTATTAGATCAAGCATCACTTGCAGAACAGTTTCATGATTGCATCATGAATTTTACGTGCCTCCTTTAGGTTTCACAGGAGCAAACTTCTATTATTAGTCTGTATGCGCTGGTAGAAGAAGTTTCGAGGCCGGACACTGTGGGTGCGCTGTGCTTCTGTCTAGATGGTGATCAGGATCCAAAGGAGGAAAGATTACAGACTTGTTCAAAAAATATGTGGTGTGTGTGTGTGTGTGGTGTGTGTGTGTGTGTGTCTCGGGGGTAGGAGGGCTTGAGGGGTGGGGGGAGAGTTCCAACATGAATTCAGTTGTCCCATTCTCACTCGTGTGTGTTGTGTGTGTGTGTGTGTGTGTGTGTGTGTGTTGGGAGTGGTTTCCAACATGAATTCAGTTGTCCCATTCGCACCCACTGGTGTTGTCATGGTATGTGGGTCACTTAGGTTTGAATCCTGGCCTGACCAGTAGTTACAAAATGAAAGGTCAGTAGTTTGTAAAATGAAAGGACAACATCAAACAGATGGTAAAGAATTACAAACGCATACCTCATCAGAGCTTGCTCAACACAGTTCCTGGCATATAGCAAGGGACAGACACATAGCAGATTCTATCCATGGCTCCAGTGTATCATAGCATTGCCCGGCTGTTACCAAATCCAAACTTATCAGTCTTTGCCTACTACTCAACTCTGTGGAAAAAATAGGACACTTGGTTACCCAGCTAAAGACCCATGAGAAGTCTGATCAAAATCACTGTAGCTGTCACCTGAAGTCTGATCAAAATCACTGTAGCTGTCACCTGCACAGGACAGGTTCTGGGCGGACAACTCTGAACAGATCCTGGTGGTGGTTCAGCAGTCAGTTGGTGTGCCCATCATTTAAAAGTACTTTTCTGAGGCCACCACTCTGAAAACCCTGGGGAGAAATGAAGAAGAAAACCAGCATAGCAGGTCCCAGTTAGCTGGTTCCCAGAAGGGGTTGAGGCACACTCATGTAATCTCCTTCATCTAGGAAGTAAATACTTGTGTATTCAGCAGTCACTCAAATTATGAGAAGGAATCTGAGAGGGAGGGAACACAGGTCTGACCCAATGTGGAAAAACCAGTTCTAGAGAACAGGCAAACAGAAATGTGGGGCTGCAGACTGAGCAGTCTGTCTGCTTCCCTTCTCACTCCCTGGTTCCAACAGACGCTCCTGAGAGACACCACACTTGCACCACCCAAACAGCTACCACAGCAACTTGACCGTCTTAACTTCTGATCCACCTCTACATTTCTTTTTTTTTTTTTTTTTTTTGGTTTTTCGAGACAGGGTTTCTCTGTGTAGCCCTGGCTGTCCTGGAACTCACTCTGTAGACCAGGCTGGCCTCGAACTCAGAAATCCGCCTGCCTCTGCCTCCCAAGTGCTGGGATTAAAGGCGTGCGCCACCACCGCCCGGCCACCTCTACATTTCAAGGAGGCATTTCAAGGAGTGGAGAAGGTGAGTTGCCATTTTACCCATGGAATGTCAGTCAAATGTACATAAACAGCCAGGGACAGTGAACACACCCGTCATCTCAGCATCAAGACACTTAGAACCCCAGCAGTCCAAGGCAGAGGCCAAGCACACAATGGCACCTAGAGGGTACACCTAGAATCCCAGAATTCACAAAGGAAATCAGGAAGATTGGCAGTTCAAGGACAGCCAGGACTCTAAAGTGAGATTCTGCCTTGGGTACAATATATATATTTTTTTTAATTTTTATTTATAGTTACACACACACACACACATGCGTATATATGGTGTATATATGAACTGAGAGTTCACTTTTCTCCTACTTTATTATTCTGCAAGTATTTTAAAGACAAATATATTTATGTATTTTCAAACTGTGGAAATACAATGTATTATACATGTCAGGGTAATTATATGTAATTCACAGACAAAAGAAGTCCTGTTTCAATGTTCTATTTCTTCTGCCCTTACCAGTCCTATGGGGTTTCTACCATTATTTTTATTTTATTCCAAATAAATTAAGCTACTTTCAAACTAACAAACAAACAAACAAACAAACAAACAAACGTTTCTACTAATAGAGCCAGAACTTAGAAAGCAATATGCTGTCTTGATTCCAGGGTCCGGGTGTTTCTCCCCACAAGCACTGTGCAGAAGCGCCTCCCTCAGAAGTTGTTCCAGCTGATGCAAGCAGCAGTCATTCAAAAGAAAGTCAGTCACCTGGGCCCTCCTCCCTTGAAGCCACATTAACGGCATACCACTAAAGAATGCTCTCACTGGCGAACTGGTCAGCAACACCATGTCGGCTCACAACCATCTATGATGTGATCTGATGCCCTCTTCCGGCACACAGGTGTGAGGCAGAGTACTCACATACATTAAATAAAAGAAGAAAGAAAGGAAAAAGAAGGAAGGAAGGAAGGAAGGAAGGAAGGAAGGAAGGAAGGAAGGAAGGAAGGAAGGAAGGAAGGAAGGAAGGAAGGAAGGATAGAAGGAAGGAAGGACAGACAGAAATCTTTTTTTTAAAGGAGAGAAAAGATACTTGTCACATCAAGATACTTGTCATAAGCTGCCACCCCATGTTCCTCAGATCCAGGCTACTTCCCAGAGAATCATAAACTACTATTTATACTTTGGGCCATTAAAAACTACCCCCACACCCCGACCCTCACTCCACCCCCATACCTCTTCAGTGTCCTACATCTGTCCAGCATCCCTCTCCCCATGACAAAGGTCTAGCTTTTCTGGCTTCCAGCATCTGCCTCCCTTTGAAATTCACATTTTAGATGCTTCCCATGTTTATGCATTTTTTTAAAAGTTTGCGCAGCCTTTCCCCATTGTCTGTCTACCTACTGTCACTTAGGAAGGATACAGAAGACAGGGGGTTCCCCTGTACCTCTGCAAGTCGACCTTTCAAATGACTCCTAGAATCCAGTGTTACTTTTAGCTTGGCATTATTCTAAACTAGTGTTGCAGAAACAAATTTAACTCATTCATCCTGAGCAGACGTGTTCTCATAATGTTAAAATCTAATTTAAATTTTTTTTAAATATTTAGCTTGCTCTTTCTCCTAACTATCTCAGAGATAACGAGAGAAAGGCTTTTGAAATGTCAGCCTGCTGGGAGCCCAAGGATAGATGCAGGCAATGCTTACCACCAGTGCTCAGAACATCTCAGACAAGCAACAGAACCTTGGCCAACCAGGAACTCACACCCTGTGTAAGAGTTCTGCTAAGAAGTAGACATTAAATCAAATCAAGATCAAAGTTCCATTCACTGGAACTAAAACAAAACATGCTGAACCTTCATTAAATGCAGGTGACAACATGCCCTGGTGCTTCTTTTCTTACCGAAGATGCCACAGTCATAGAATCACAACGTCTCCAACAAAGGGACACCACATCTCACAAGCTCTGTGAATACAGTTAAGTGCGGAGGCAGCAGATCACTGTGCTTGCGCAAGTTCACTGTGACACCACAACCAATGTAACATCACATGGGTCAGGACTTGCCGGGGCCAGACATACTATCTTTCGAGCCATTCTAAACTCACCTTCATGGGCTGCCGAATGGCTCAGCGGGTAAAGTACCTGCTAAGCGAGCATTCAGACCAAAGGCAGGTTTCCAGCACAGAGGAGGCAAGAAGCAGAGGATACCTAGAGCAAGCTGACAAGCTAGACTAGCCTTATCGCTGAGCTCTGGAATCAGCTGAGACATCCTGCCTCAATGAGCCCACAGTGGAGAATGATTAAGAAAAGCTCCCAAAGTCACCTTGGGCTTACACGCACACGCGCACACACACACACATATTCACAGACATACATGTAATAAGCATGTACACTATACACATATACCCTAAAAAGGCAATTTCACAATACAGCGGAGATGTATCAAAAGGCAGCAGGTACCTGCTTCTAGTAAGGAGGCTTCAGCAGTTACTGGACCAGGTGGGCCTGGGTCAGCACCTTGGTGAGGAGATAGAGAAGTATGAGGACCTGGCCCTAAACTGTCCTGACAAAGGTGCTATCAGCTGGCTGTACTCCAAGGGCCCTGAGAACTCTGTGGGTCTTCACAAACTTTTCAGGATACCCAGTGTGTCAAAATGGTTTCAAACAAAAGAAGGGGGTATAGCTCAGTGGAAAAGCATGAGCTTAGTGTGCATGAAGCCCTGGATTCAATCTCACAGAACTGGTCCCCCCAAAATTTACAGACAGACAACTGAGCAAGCATGAGTGAAGTGATTCTGATGACAAAACGAGATGGAGGCAAGGTCCAGTTATGCTTCTTCAAAGCCTCCAGACACGACCTTACTCTCGGCTTTGTCCTCGGAACAAAACACTCAAAGTTGACACTAGTAATGGACCAAGAGGACTACCTACCACTCACCAGAGCATCCTGAGAATATTCGATATGTGGCAGTGGGCGGGAAGCCAGGACGGCTGGGACAAGCAGATTTTAGTGCTTCTTGCCTCAGGTAGTCCTCTGGGGCTATGGCAGGGACTGTGAGCACACGGAGTGTCCTCACACAAGCTATCTTCAGGTCACAATCTGTTGTCACTACCTGTCCTAATGAGGTTTCTATTGCTGTGATAAACACCAGAACCAAAAGCAACTTGGAGAGAAAAGGATTTATTTCAGTTTACAATTGTAGTCCATCACAAAGGGAAGCCAGGCCAGGGCTCAGGGCAGGAAACTAGCAGAGGCAGCTAAAAGGAACCCTGCTTACTGGCTGGCTCCCCAAGGCTTGCTGAACCTTCCTTTTAAATTTTCTTTATTTTAAATTAAAATATAATTACAACATTTCCCCCTTCCCTTTCCTCCCTCTAATCCCTAACATGTCTCTCTCTCTGCTCCCTCTCAAATTCACAACCTCTTTTTAACATTATCAGGGTTACACAGATGTAAATGTGTAACTATATAAATACAGCTTGATGCATCTGCTTAGAGCTACTTGTATGTATGTGACTACCTGGCCCACTGTTTGGAATTGGATAACTTTAATTAGGGGAAGACTTCCCCCAGAAAGGATAACTTCCCTGGGGAAGACTGGTTCTCCTTCTCTTAATAATCCTTAATAATCCTTGCGTGCCCCTAATTCTTTGCCAAGAATTGTCTATTGTTATTTTCATTGTTTGGGCCTTGTGTAGGCAGCCATATTGTTGAGGTATCTAGGTGTAGCATTCCTGTTGTTTTCAGGAGACACAATCTCACAACAGATTTCCTAATCACCTGGTTGCTTTCTTATACAACAACCCAGGACCATCTGCCTCATGGAAGAACTACCCATAGTGGGCTGGGAAACCCCACATCAGCCCCCAACAGACGTGCCTAAATCTAACCAGGGTACTATTCTCTCTTCCTACTCCCAGTTATTAGAGTTGTTTTGAAACCTGCTTTCTTTCTTTAAAAATATTATGTTATGTTATGTTATGAAAACTTAGAAAGACAATCGTTACAAAGTAGCTCATTTATAATCTTAATGCCTACTAAAGTTACTTTTCAACTGTTTTGAATATGGACATTAACAGCAATCATTTATTAAAAGCTATTTATAGACAACCAAGAGAATTTTACATGAACATAAACTTACTCTCTATTGCTAAAGCAGAATTATCCTAAGTACAGGATTTTATGATTTTTTTTTTTTTTTTTTTACCCACCATGTAGTAATAATTCCCACAGAGAATAATAAATATCTACTGCTGCACATTTAGGTTAGTTCTTTTTTGAGGTATTAAAATGTACTGTATTATATGTATAGGTATGTATGTACAGTTCATAATGCACACTAGCAAATGCTATTTAATATAAACACACACACACAGGCTTGAGGCTAGAGATTGCTCGTGGTTAAGTTCAATTCCCAGCAACCACACAGTGGCTCACAAATTGCCTGTAACCGCAGTTCCACAGGATCCAATGCCCTTCAATGCCTTCTTCTGGCCTCTGTGGACACAGGCATAACACACACACACACACACACACACATCTCATACACAGATATGCATGCAGGCAAAAAATTCGTACACATAAATTAAAATAAAAAATATTTAATTAAAAGAAAGACTAGGCTGTGAGCAATTCAGCAGCAGTGGAAGGCAGAAGGCCCATGAGACCCAGAACATGGCCCCTGCAGACAGAATGACAGAGCGAGAAGCACTAGCCATGGACTGAGACACTCATCTTCAGGAAAGTTAGCAAGCAGTTAACCTCAACTGGAAATTCTTTTCAAAAGCAAAACCTTCCCAAAGTACTTGCTGTTTGGGAAACTACTAAAGGAATATTAAGAAGTCAACCTGCCTTGAGTGGAAACTTTTAACTCAGCACTGCCAGGCACCCAGCAAATGCTATGCACACTTTCCGAGTAAAACCAACCCAGGAGGCACTTGCCTCTCCAAATGTCCCCTCTCCCATTATCATGAACCATCCATCCATCCATCCATTCATCCATCCATCCACCCTCCTATCCACCTACAAACTGCAATAACAACTTTAAAGCAATAGTGTGGAATTGGAACAGAAGCAAGCTGATCAGAACACAGAGAGCCTAAAGACAGGTGAGTGGGAGAAATAGCTCGGGGTTTGTAGATCAGAATTAGCATCACCGCCCCCTAGGCTACTTTATAAATGGGACTGAAAAAAATTAACCTTGCCACTTTTTTTTTTTAATGTAGAAACACGCCTTTTTTTTTTTTTTTTAAAGAAAAAATGTTTTCTAAACAAGATATAAAAAGGGGGAAATGGATGGATACCAAATGAGAATTCTGTTCAGAACAGTATGATGAAGAAGCAACTTAAATGTAAAACGAGACTTTTTTAAAGTGCTAGGGACCAAGCTCCAGAGAAAAGATACTGGAAGCATCTGAAAATCAAAGAGTGATGTCTATAAATTAGGATAGAAAGGCAGGAAAGGGTCAGGGAAGCCTAGTAGAAGAATTAGTAAAAATGATTACATGCCCAAATCAAGAAAACATGATAAAAGGGAACCCCACATAGTTAACAACCATAGCAGAGAACACATGGCTGTGTTCGAAACCAGAAAACTACAAGTTAGAGTGCTGGCATATCTGTGTGTCTGGGCGGCTCCACCTGTTGCATTAGATTGGAAAAAAATTATGAAGTCAGAAAATGTGAAGCTCCAGAGAGAAAGTGGAAACAGCAGCGAGGGAGGGAGTGAGCCAGAACAGCCAGCCCAGGTCTGAGCCAGCAGTGCTTCCAAACAAGGAGTTCACAGCAGTCAGGGTCAGCGGGGACAGAGCGGCACAGGCATGAGTAAGCGAGGACGAGAAACAGACCTCACACAGTCTCCATGAACAGCGATGACAATGTACATGAACTGTGCATTACCTGAGCACCAACAGTATACAGAGAAGGGAGAGGAAGCAAAGAGGGCCCCTAAGCCATACTCTCCATGTAAACAACAGGTACTGATTCCCCAAGTACCAGTTACTGTGCCCCATGCTGTGGGTCCAGAATCAAAGGTGACATCCTTGATCTCAGAGTTTACAATCTGATAAAGACACAGCAAAAGTGAGAGTATGGTAGCCACCACAGAGGAAATAAAAACAAGGACTGTAACCATCATGAAGAAAGAGATTCTACTTTGCAGAAGATCCCCAGAGAGATGGGGGTGCTCAGATCTGCAGGAAGAAATTAATAGAAGTCATGAAGTGCAGTCCCACGTTACTACAGGTCAACAGTGACCAAGAGGTGACTGTCAGGAACTTCCTGTAATTTCACTCATGAACAAACTTTAAAACCCTGGCCCAGCTTGGTGGCACACGCCTATAATCCCAGCATTTGGGAAACTGAAACATGTGGGTGGAGTGTTCCAGGCTAGCCTCAAAAACACGGGGAGTGTCAGCGACAGTCTAATCAGTAACATGCTGACTAAGCAAGCATGAGGGCCTCAGTGGCAGCACTCATGACAAACAGCCAACGTGGTTGCCCCACACTTAGGATCCCAGAACAGGGGAGGTGGAGACAGGTGGAGACCAGGCTGGCTGCCCACCTACTTGGCAAGCTCCATGTCAGTGAGAGACCCCTCAAAACACAAGGTGGATGACTCCTGAGGAACTGCACCCCAAGTTGTCCTCTGAACGCACATACACTCAAATGAGCACTCACATTTACACATGAACACCAACATACATATATGTATCCACACTCGTACACACATATACACAAAACATAAAGAGACCATCCCTTTAAAAATAAAAACAAAACCAAAAACAAAACCTGGTGTATTAAGACCGGACGGACCACAAGACTAACTGTGAGTCCAAAATACTCTAACAAATGAATTCAACATTGGAGAGAGGCACCTTCAGTATGAATAGGTTACATTCCTAAAAATTGCTCCTGTAGTCAGCAAACAGCAATTGAGTTCACATATTATTCCACAATGTAGGGAAATAAGGATAAATATAAAATTCCCTGTCTTTAAGGATCTTCCTTCAATTTATAAGACGGGAGTCTCACTGTTTCATACTCTAACTGCTTTCTGTGATTAGAAGCCAACCCTTATTGCATGCTCGTCACCTGCTAAGACAGTTCTAGGAGCATGAAGGTTCATGTAATACCAATATTAAGATACTAGTATTCACACTTTAGAGGTCAAAACCTGAGGACATGGCAGGGCACTGCAGTCATGAAAAAGATCTACAGAGGATTAAGCCGATCAGTGCTCCAGCATGTACAGGGAAGGGGCTGGCAAGGACCCACTCCCAGCTGAGAAGCTTAGGGATGAGGGGAGATATGGACCCTGGTAGAATGCCAGTGTATAACCTCATACCCATACACATGTAGACGGAACTAACCGGACTCATTAGGAAGGAAGGAGGAAGAGGAAACAGAAAGGAAGTTGGGGATCCAAATAGAGTTAGAAGAGCAAAGTGGGATGCAGAGGGTCTAATTGTACTGTATTCATGCATGAAATTACCAGAGGGGTGTTGTGTGTGTGTGTGTGTGGTGTATTTGTGTGTGGTGTGTGTGTGTGTGTGTGGTGTAGGTGTATTTATGTGTGTGTGTGTCTGTGTATGTGCTGTGTATGAATGTATGTGAGTATATGTGATGTGTATATTTATATGTATATTTGTGTGCATGTTATATGTGAGTGTGTGGTGTATTTGTGTGTATGTGTGTGTGAATGCGCATATAGGTGACTGTATGTGGTTGTGTGTATTTGTGTGTAGTGTTTGTGTGTGGTGTGTGTATTTGTATGTATATATATGTCTGTGTATGTGGTGTATATGTGTGAGAGTGTGTATGTGATGTGTGTATTTATGTATATATATTTGTGTGTGTGTGTGTGTGTGTTTGTGTGTGTGTGAAACTGGCCTGAAGCACTGTCCCTAGGAAATGGCAAGGCTAAGATTCAAATCAGCATCTTTCAAACTCCAAAGGCTGTATCAACAATAATACTTGTAACTCCTCTGAGATTCATTCAATGGTTTCCAATGTGTCAGGAGCACCATATTACCTTGAACCTACCAGAACTTCAAGAAACTCTGGGCCAGGGTAGCAAGCAGGTCACATTTTCACAACACCTATAGATGACTTCAGGGTTCGAAAATCACTACCCTAATTTGCATGAAGGGTGAAACAATCACCATTTTGAAAAACTCTAGATATAGGGTTTTGTCCTAGTGCAAATGACACAGTGCATTTTTCAAAATAATGTCAATTTATTTCCTCGCTACCCACAGGGCCCAAATTTTCATCAGCTTCTCTCCCAAACATGGAAAATAAAATAAAATATGAAATAAAATAAAAGCCTAATCTTTATTCTGACTGTGCCACACTAGGAAAAAAAAGGACAAGTCACAGGGCCCATGAGCTGGTCAGGGGGGTACAGGCATTTGCTACCATGCCTGAGGACCTGAGCTGGATCCTTGGAACCCACATAGAGAAGCAGCTCCAATTCTCCCTTGACTCCTACCCCTGACTGTGGCAAGTGTGTGCAAGCAAGTGCAAGTGTTATGGATGAATATATAATGTAATTTAAAATTTTTTTAGCACAACTCATGTCTTAAAAAAAAACAGTCAAGTACAGTTGACCTCTGCACCCAGTATGTTTCCCCATCCCAGGATTCAACCAGCTGTAGATGGGGGAAGCTGAGGACAGGTAGACTGTCTCAGTTGTCATCATTCCCTAAAAAATATAGTCTAACAGCTACTCGGGTGCCGTTTACACTGTATGAGGAACGTACCTGGTTGCCCTTGCCATCTTATCTAAAATAAGAACTGCTTTATCCAAAGGACAGTGGTTTACTCGTCCCCCTTCTACAACAACTAATGAAAAGCAATACAATCAACAGCCAGCCCAGCTAACAGCTCCAGTCACCAGAGAGAGGAAAATGCCTACTCATCTCTCCTTATAAAGCAAAGTGTAGGAAAAGGTATTAAGTGACTGCACAAGGAAAAACACTTTCACAAACCTGGAGGGAAACCTTACCTAAGTATCTATTCACAGTGAGTGGCACAGTCTTACCACAAGCATTTTGCCACATTTTTTTTTTTTTTTTTTTTTTTTTTTTTTTTGGTTTTTTCGAGACAGGGTTTCTCTGTGTAGCCCGGGCTGTCCTGGAACTCACTCTGTAGACCAGGCTGGCCTCGAACTCAGAAATTCGCCTGCCTCTGCCTCCCAAGTGCTGGGATTAAAGGCGTGCGCCACCACCGCCCGGCTTTGCCACATCTTTTAAAGAACAAATCTAAGGAAAAAAAAAAAAGTCAAGATCCCCACAAATAGCTTATCCCCTGTTTCTATAAATCCTCAGCAAATCACAGCCGTTTGTTGAAAGTTCAAGCTTACACAAACACAGAGCAGTAAGTCTTCACTCTGGTCTGGGTTCCTGACCATGAGGACCAGGAAGCCCACATCGAGGTTATTTATCAAAGGGCTCAAATTTTGATCACTTTAAATTAAACCATCCTGCCCTTCCAAATAAGCTTATTAATAAAGCTCCCTGAAGTCATTCACTGCCATGAAATGAATAGCTTCCCTTCTACACATGCCTCCTTCTACACATGCCTCCTTCTACACATGCCTCCTTCCTTCTACACATGCCTCCTTCTACACATGCCTCCTTCTACACATGCCTCCTTCTACACATGCCTCCTTCCTTCCACACATGCCTCCTTCCTTCTACACATGCCTCCCTCTACACATGCCTCCTTCTACACATACCTCCTTCCACACATGCCTCCTTCTACACATGACTCCTTCTACACATGCCTCCTTCCACACATGCCTCCTTCTACACATGACTCCTTCTACACATGCCTCCTTCCACACATGCCTCCTTCTACACATGCCTCCTTCTACACATGCCTCCTTCCTTCTACACACGCCTCCTTCTACACATCCTCCTTCCACACATGCCTCCTTCTACACATGACTGCTTCTACACATACCTCCTTCTACACATGCCTCCTTCCACACATACCTCCTTCCACACATGCCTCCTTCCACACATGCCTCCTTCTACACATGCCTCCTTCCTTCTACACATGCCTCCTTCCTTCTACGCATGCCTCCTTCCTTCTACACAAGCCTCCTTCTATACATGCCTCCTTCTACACATGACTCCTTCCTTCTACACATGCCTCCTTCCTTCTACACATGCCTCCTTCCTTCTACACATGCCTCCTTCTATACATGCCTCCTTCTACACATGACTCCTTCTACACATGACTCCTTCTACACATGCCTCCTTCCACACATGCCTCCTTCTACACATGCCTCCTTCCACACATGCCTCCTTCCACACATGCCTCCTTCCACACATGCCTCCTTCCACACATACCTCCTTCCACACATGCCTCCTTCCTCACATGCCTCCTTCTACACATGCCTCCTTCCTTCTACACATGCCTCCTTCCACACATGCCTCCTTCTACACATGCCTCCTTCCTTCTACACATGCCTCCTTCTACACATGCCTCCTTCTATACATGCCTCCTTCTACACATGACTCCTTCTACACATGCCTCCTTCTACACATGCCTCCTTCCACACATGCCTCCTTCTATACATGCCTCCTTCTACACATGACTCCTTCTACACATGCCTCCTTCTACACATGCCTCCTTCCACACATGCCTCCTTCTACACACACCTCCTTCCTTCTACACATGCCCCCCTCTACACATGCCCCCTTCTACACATGCCTCCTTCTACACATGCCCCCTTCCTTCTACACATGCCTCCTTCTACACATGCCCCCTTCCTTCTACACATGCCTCCTTCTACACATGCCTCCCTCTACACATGCCTCCTTCTACACATGCCTCCTCATCACTGAAATGTTTATAGAGTAAAAAGAATTATAAAATTAAAATAAGAAAGCTGTCAGTAGTGGCACCTGGTACACCACCCAGTGGAACTTGTGTATTATCCTAAATAATTCTGAGAAACCTGAAAAATCTATAAACACACAGGATGGAGAGAGGTTTGGTAGAAACAGGCAAATCTATCTCCATTTCCCACATTCAGGAGAGCTGGGCACAAGGAAGGGCTTCCGGCTTTAAGAATAATAGATGTAAATTTTTTTTATTATAGAAACTTTTGCTTCAAATTTTCAGCTGACAACATTAAGTAAAAGCATCAAAGTAGAAGAGCGAGCCTGACCCAGGAGCCCACTTCTGTAATTGCAGCACTCGGGAGACAGAGGCAGGAGGATCACTTCAAGTTCAAGGCCAGTCTTGGCTACATAAAGACTGTTTCAAAAGGGGTTAGGGTAGAAAGAAAGGGAAGGGACAGACAGACTGATGGGATGCAGAGCTTAACTTGTGTAACGTTATCTTGTATGCTTCACAAGTAAGTTACATCAAAATGTAGTCTACCTGAAACATATCTCAGTGCATTACATAAAACACAGAAAGGATTACTTCATAATAAGACCATAAGAAATGTCATGAGAGGCCGGGCGGTGGTGGCGCACGCCTTTAATCCCAGCACTTGGGAGGCAGAGGCAGGCGGATTTCTGAGTTCGAGGCCAGCCTGGTCTACCGAGCGAGTTCCAGGACAGCCCGGACTACACAGAGAAACCCTGTCTCGAAAAAACAAAACAAACAAAAAAAAAAAAAAAAAAAAAAAAGAAATGTCATGAGACATGTCAATGTTCCTAATGTCTTTAACAAAACCTAACAGCCAGCTAGAGTTCCCCAGTCTGACATCAGCCCATACTGACCCCTTAAACTCTTTTGCTTGAGTCATTCTAATTTAAAAAAAAAAAAAAAAAAAAAAAAGATTGCTACATTTTCAACCCTTCAATAACTGTAAAGACTTCCCCAAAAGTCATCTTATAACTGATATTTCAGTTATATTCCAGACCAATTCCCAAAACTCCTGAAAGGCACAGCTGAGTTAGGTGTGCAAGCAGAAAGCTCTTGAGTTTTGCAAAGGCACCTAACCAGAATATTTCAGTAGTGTCTCATGAAGCACAATCAATTCCACTTGTTTCCTTTTGCCTGTGTGGGAAATTACCTTTCTAGGAACTTTCAAACTGTCTTAGTAACAGCTTGGAAAACCATAGAGACGGTATTTCGTGAAAATAACCATTCCTGATCCCGTACAGTGCTTAATAATTAGAGCCTAAACCAGATTCCAAATGAAGTGGCAGTCAAGTGTCCCTGCTATAGTTTCCCAGATTCCAATGAAGTGGCAGTCAAGTGTCCCTGCTATAGTTTCCTTCGTCACAATACCTGAAAGTTCTTGTGATTGTAAAATGGGCAAGCTCTGCACAGCTTTCGCCGGGAAGAGTAACTGGCAAACACACCTAAGTGTAACCTGTGTGCACCTAGTCAAGGAGACAGTACTTCAAAAGACATCACTGCAAAACAGATGCTAACCCTCTTCACCTGTGGACATATGGCAGACTAGGCAGGTTAAAGAAAAGCTAGCAGCCATTCGAGGTATTGCTTCCTAAGAACATCCCATCACGTGATAAACTGCCTAGGATTTGTCTGCCAAGTATTCAAGTATTACTACAGGAGCAGCAGGTGCAGTCCTGAAGCCTAAAATCCACAGACTGGTTTTTATAAAGTCTTTTCTGTTTTAATGTTGGTTGGAGAAGAAAAAGAAAAGAAGAAAAGGCGAGAGAGAGAGACAGAGAGACAGAGAGAGAGAGAGACAGAGAAAGACTGGGGAAGAGACTGAGACAGACGACAGAGGGGAGAGTCTACTCCTACTCGTGGTCCACCCCCACAGTATTCTCAAACCTGCACGGGCATCGTCTGAACATTCCTCCCTATCCTTTCACCCTTTCCTCCCTACTTCAGCGCAGACAAAGGTGAGTCACCAGTCACTATGCTCGGTCCACTTGTCACTTAGGTAAATGTTCCCAAACAAATTCCTAACAGGCTACTGTAAGTAAAAGAGCAAATAACATTACAGTGAACCCCGTGAACTCCGCAATGCCTAGAGTCTAATAAACCTGAATTAAACAGTGTTCAAGTAAAGACGTTTACCGGGCGAAGGGGGTTGAAAAAAGGCTTTTCACTACTTAGCACGTCCTTGTCCCACAGTCCCCTCTCCCGCAGGTCTTCCCGCCTAGGCTCTGCCGCCGCGTCCCAGAGCGCCCAGGGTCCCAGGGTCCGCCCGCGCCCGCACACCCTCCCCTGCCGGCGTCTGTGCAAGGTGCTATGGCGAGGCGCCTGGAGGCCGGCGGGGGCTCCAGGGAGCGCGGCCGCAGGAGCAGAGACCGCGAGAGGAGCCGCAGTCCCCGGGCCTCCTACCTACTCGGCAGCCGCAGTCCACGCGCGCTTAGCTCCGCAGCTCGGGATCACAACTAAGGACAATCGGACAGCAGATCCGACCCGCCGCCGCAGAGCAGGATGAACTAGCCCGTTGCACCCGCCACATCTCCTGCCTCGGGCCCGCCCCGGGGGCGGGGCCTTGGGGCGGGGTTTCGAAGTTCATGGGCGGGATCTAGTTGGGAGGGGCTTTGGCGGGGCGGAGCCTGTGGGCCTATGGGCCAAGAGCAACACGGAGTGTCAGTCAAGGAGTCTGCTGATGGATTGCCTAAGGAAAGGTCGTCTCAGCGCTCTTTCATTGGTTGGCAAGGGCAAACATATCAGAGTCCTTATTGGTAGAGGCACTGTAGCTCCTCCTCTCTATCCCCGCCCCGACCTGCTGCTGTGTTTGCCCTTGGCTGCCCAGGCCCAGGTGACTGTAGGATGAGGTGCAGTAGGAGAGCTAGCAACCTCAGAAGAAAGCTCCAAATGCTGGGTTCCCTGAGCAAAATACGACCTCCACCGAGCCCTTACTATCTTATGGGTTTTGTAAGACCGTTTGTTGAATAACATCCCATCTTCAACTTCATATTAATTTAGTGAGGCTGCTGGGATATATTTTAAATTCTACATAAAATTTAAAAAGATGTTGTTAGAAAAAAGCTATGCGATATTTTCACCTTTGGCGAGACTGGAAGTGAATTCCTTACTGCTTGTCTGTGTTCCTACAGAGAGGGCATTCAAACTTTTTAATAAACATTGTTTTAAGAAAAATAGAAAAATGAATAAGGGGATATGCAAGGGACTTGATGTTCTATGATAGAGGAAAAAACAGTAATTACATCCTTCATTATCTTGAAAAAGAGCACAGGATAACTGAGATGTGTCTATCCTTCCAGAATATGTATGCAACACATAAAATAATATGTAGGCAGAATTATTATAGCAGGATTTCCTGATACAAAGAATTTTGTACTAAATAAATAAATCTTTGGCCAAAAAAAAAAAAGACATGAAAAGAAATTCAGGTGATACAGTGGAAAGCTCATGTGGTAGAGGAAATTAAGAGAATGAGAGTTTCTCTTCTGTGATGTGATGTGATCTAAACATTGAAATTGAAAGTTAAAGGAGGCATAGGAGTTAAGGATCCTGTGCTTAATCCAAATAATGGGGGTGCTAGTACAATTCCAGCCAGCCCAGATGTCTGGCACCTTGGCCAGTTGAGGTGGAATTTGCTTAAGCTGCCAGGACAATCTCACAAATTCTGAACAGGCCATTTCCAACAACTCCATGAACTATGTAATAGTGAACAAGACAGCTCTCTTTGTAAAACTCTACTCCATTCGAGGCCAGCCTGGTCTACAGAGTGAGTTCCAAGACAGCCAGGGCTACACAGAGAAACCCTGTCTCGAAAAAAAAAAAAAAAAAAAAAAACTCTACTCCACTTGACTTCCAGACATCCACTCCTATCCCATGAGACCATCGTGATGCCACTGCACACTGATGGGACAGATGACAGAAGCTGCCATTGTTTCTTCAGCAGAAATCCTGGAGGAAGAGATCTAACCCAGCAACACAGTCTCATAACTTTTCTGATAGCCCTTAAGTAATACAAAAGTCTTTTAGTCACTTTAGCTTAGTTCCCTGGTAGTGTATCTGCCTAGCTGTGTAGGGTCCCTGATTTGATACCATGCATTGCAAAACAAAACAACAAAACCCACTCTTCCCAGCTAGGCAGCTCCATCCTCCCTTAAGGGAAAGGAAATCTGACTCTGCATCCCCAGGAGAAGGAGGAGAAGGAGAATCCAGGGCTGGTACATTCCCATCTGCTGTTGCCAAGAGGTCAATCTTTGAGATGACTGAGGATTGACTGAAGCTTGTGTTTCCCCTCGTGGGTTTTCAGTCATTCTTACAGACCTGAACTTGTGCAAGTGACTGTGCCTCTCAGGAGCTGGTCTCTAGCTGTCACCTTTCCCTTTGTTTCCTGCAGCACACTTTGTGTGGATTGGTCCCCAAAAAGTAACTCATGCATGCATACCTTCCTCGAAATCACGGAAGAACAGCTCTGCCCCTCTACAAACCCGTTTCTCCATTCTTTCTACTCCACTCTATGCCAATGCCTGAACTTCTCAACTTTAGATGGATCAGGTCAAGCTCAGATGCTCTCAAACAACTAGAAGTTGCCTTTGCTGTCATATCAAATCCCTCCAGTGAGATAGGGACAACACTGTAGAAATTACAAGAGCACAGCTTTGCTTCTTCAGAGTTAGTTTCTTCACGAACAATTCTTCACTTCCTCTGCTCCACCTCCTAGGATCTTCATCTTCTTTTTTTTTTTTTTTTTTTTTTTTTTTCCAGACAGGGTTTCTCTGTGTAGCCCTGGCTGTCCTGGAACTCACTCTGTAGACCAGGCTGGCCTCGAACTCAGAAATTCGCCTGCCTCTGCCTCCCAAGTGCTGGGATTAAAGGCCTGTGCCACCACCACCTGGCTAGGATCTTCTTTTGAGTGAAGAATTTTTAAGAGTTGCTTTGACAGTGAGGGATGGGAGACAGGGATAAAGGGGTGAAGAATGGGATCAGGGGGCTGGGGACAGGGACAGGAGCTTTGAGATTTCAGAAAATCAAGCTAGGCCTAGTTTTTCTCTTCTTGTTGCCTGCTGATCCAAATGTAGAACTCTCAGCTTCTGCGGCATCATGTAAGCATACACGACAATAATGGACTAAACCTCTGAATGATAAGCAAGCCCCAGTTAAATGTTCTCCTTTTCAAGAGCTGCCATGGTCTTGGTGTCTCTTCACAGCAATAGAACATTAACTAAGACGGGCCCCAAGTGACTAAAGTTCCTCTTGAGGTTTGTTTCTTACTCAGGCAACTTCAGAATAAGTATCGTCTCTAACTGCTTCATTCAAAACTATGTATAGCTTGTTTTACTAATATGAGTCTCTAAAACCCATTTCAGTGCATTAACACCAAGAACATGGGCTTAAAAAAAGTTCCTATAAGCCACACCCAAGTATAGTTCTATTTGAGTATGAGAACAATAGAACACTTACCTAACAACAACCCTAACCCTAACCCTAATCCTAACCCTAACCCTAACCTTAACCCTAACCCTAACCCTAACCCTGTCAGTCTTGACTGAGGGAAGCAGCTTTGATCTCCAGCCTGAGCATAGGCAGTCAGACCTATATTTTATTCAGGGATCCAAGGGCACAGCTCTTCACAGTTTGTCTTTTTTTTTTTATACATGGTCTTATATAGAAGCCCAGGCTGATTTCAAACTCATTCTGCAGCTAAGCACTATAGCTTGAACTCCTGATCCTGACCCTCCTGACTCTACTCCTGGACTCTGGAATTACAGATCTATATATAGTACCACACTTGGGTATTTCTGTTTTGGCTTGAGTTTTCGTTTGGATTGTTGTTTTTTTTTTTTTTGGGGGGGGGGAGGTACTTTGAGACAGCCTCTCAATACATAGCCTATCCTGGTCTTGAACTGGCCTCAATCAATCTTCCTGCCTTACTCTCTAGAGTACTGGGATTATAAAATCACAATGCTCAGCCACACTGGTCTTAACATTATAGTTACGAAGAAAATGTGTGTTCCTTTAACAAAGATATTACTGCATGTTAGTAAGCTGCTGCCCACAGCTTGTGCGGCATGCCTAGCTCTGTGCTCTCCAGTTAGCACACTGACATGGGCAGGAGACACATGTTTACCCAAGTGTAACCTGGTGAGGCAACTAGCCCATTGGGGCTCCTGATAGGAGCACAGATGACTCAAAGGCAGCTGCATCATCATAAAGCCCACCGTGCCACACAAGCTGCAGCCCTAAAGCCCACCACAGCTCACATGCGGCGCCCCTAGAGTCTCTCTCCAGTTGGGAGTAGGTACACCTAAGAGAATCTCCTCCAGCACTTGTTAATGCTTATATAAGCATAGTGGGGCTGGCTTGTGAGTCTTGTAACTTTCTGAGCTTTCTTTGCCTTCCAAACTTCTTTTACTTCCTGAGTCTTATGCCCCACTCCTAAGAGAGAACTTTTAAATTCAGAATAGCTAGGTACCATGTTCTGCTTTGAATCTATCACAAGATTTTCTCTTTCATTTTTATTAGATGTTAGTGTGCACACACATGCATGCACACACACACACAAACACAAGAGTGCACATAAGTGCAAGTCAGAAAAGAACTTGTTACCACTAAGCCATATTGCAGACTCCTCCTTTCAGATTTTATTTATGTTCTACCGCTTGCCTAATAGGTACATGACTCCCCTCTCTCTGCTTGGTGAGGTCCCCTGGAGGTCCCTCCTCACACACTTCCTTGATACACTTTCATAAACCTGGCTACATTAGACTAGCTTGACCTAGTAGGGTTTGGCTGTTGGGAATTATCCTTAAGAACTAGTTCTTGAAACCAGGCATGGTCGTACGTGACTTTAATAATAGCAATTGGGAGACAGAGGCAGGAGGATGGCAAATCTAAGGCCATCTTGGGCACATAGCCAGACTCTGTTTTTAAAACAAAAGGACACAGAACCAATAAACAAAATGGAAAGATTTGTGCTGCTTATAGCACAGGACTAAGAGACATCAGTGTAATTTTCATCAGGCCCTGGAATTCAGGAGCCTCTTCTCTATTTGGCAACCCTTCAGAATGTCTCTCTTGAATATTTTGCAATCTGCTGCTTCAGTTAAGATATCTGTGTTTGAACTCTCACCTAGTGCCTCCGAGGAGGTGGGGTTAAGCAAGACACCTGGGTGCCTGGAATATTTGAAGTTGAATCACAACTGCTATGTGGATACATTTATGCAAACTCATGTGTTGGCTTCGGCATAGAAAGTGACCATATGAGTCCTGTCAAATGGTCAAGAATTTCCAGTCTGATAAAAAAGGAATGCTGCTAATTGCTCAGTCCTGGAATGCTCACCCAAGGCACCTCAGCCAGTTGGTAATTTATTCTCTGACTGTTCCAAAAAAAAAAAAACCAAAACCATGTCCTGTAATATATCTGCATCTGCTGTGGTATGGACAGCCCCTCTAAAACTCCTGTTGACAGTTCCTTGCCATTAGGACCATCCTGGAAGGGAGGACCTTTAAGAGTGACTAGGTCGGTCATGAGGCTATCACTGAGTGAGTCAAGCCATTACTACAGGACTCGGTTAGTTGTAAACAGCCAGTTCAGTTTGCCTGGCTTCTCCCTCCAGCGCTTCAGGGGCTTCCCACTGTGTGAAGCAATCTTCCATGATAAAGTACAGCAAAGAAGCACTCTTTGGTTTAGATGAGGTCTGGCTATGTAACTTATGCTAAACTGAACTTGGTTTAGGCATGTCCTTGGCTGCCAGTGCCTCAATACTGAACTTCCTAGACTCCTGTGAGGAATAAGATTCTTTTCTTTACCATCTCAAAGTAACAAAATCGGACTAAGGCAGCCTCTGACTGAAATATTGGCATATATGTATGTAAGCGAATAGGTGTATATAGATGTGTGTGTGCATATACTTATATATACACGTATGGATAAAACACTTAGATTCTCATAGTAAACCAAATAAACGTCCATCACGCTAGAAATCACAATTCTGATACGGTTCAGGATGGTTTTTAAAACATTCATCATATATAGAAGTTGGAATCAGTACTGTTTTGTGGTGAGGTTCAGTAGAGTGGAGTGGGGTGGAGTGCATATGTGTATATACTTGTTCATGTGTGCATGTATATGCATACATGTGTGGAACCCAGAGACTGACCACAGACGTGCCTCACTACCTAGCTTTCTACAGTGCCAATCCCAGCTCAGGTCCCCATGTTTGCTGGACAACCACATTGCAGACTAAGTCATTGCCTTGGTCCCCAGAAAACAAGCTTTAGACTCATTTATTTAAAAAAAAACAAAAAAAACAAAAACAAAAAAAATAAATCTAACAATAGGTTCTTGTAGCTCAGGTCTCTAATCTCAGCATCTTGAGAGAATGAGGACTGGAAGTTTAAGGCCTGCCTGGATTAACTTTATAAACAGGAGACTGGCTGACCAAAACTCTGTCTCAAAGCAGACCAGCAGCAGCATAATTGCATTAGCATGGTGAAGTCCTTGGATTTCATCCTGATACCGACCACCCAGATTAAATCCTGGTACAGTTGAGAGTACTTTTACATGTTGTCAAAAACCACCATTCTCACTTGTTAGCCATACTCACCGTGTAAAACCAAACGCAGAGTATAGAGCATTGACCTGTATCGTAGGAGTCAGCATTTTGCATTCTGAAAGACTGGTAGACCAGTATGTGGCTTACACGTTAAGTAGTGAGGAGCTTGTGCTTAATTAAGTTCGGTTGCCTCTGTGCTCTTGTCCCGGAGATCCCAGTGGAGCACCACAGGCAAAGTTACTCCCTAGCTACTCGGGTTTCCTCAGAAACAACTCTGACTACACCATCCTTAATTAATTTATACTGACCTAGAAATAAGAAGCTTTCAGTTGACTCTCTACTTAAAAGCTAAGCACCTCCTTATTCCGCACAGAGAACAGGGCACTCGGGTACTCTCAGCAAAATAGCCAGGGAACCACAAAGCAGAGAAGGTGAGGGGGAGCTTCTGAGAATTATGAGTTTAAGTTCAAAAATATTTAAGGTGATATCATATACCCAAAAAAGATAATAGTAATCTATTCAACAAAGAATGTAAAACATGCATAATGCCTCTAAAAATGTGACTGCAGAAGCTAGGTCTGATGGTGTATACCTGTAATCTAAATACTTGGGAGGCCCAGCAGGTGTGTTGTGAACATACAAAAATGACATAACAAAACACATTGATTTGAACATATATGTGCTAATAAAGCAAGGAGGAAAAGGAAGTACATAAAATAACAGCTTCATTAGAACAAAAGCAAATGAGCAAACATATCAAGTTTGAGTCTGGAGCAACCATTCTAGTTTGACATTAAAACCAATGGCGGGATCTTGGAATCCAGTATACGCAGAGGCTGGCTCCTTATTGATAATATGTGTAGAGGTTCATCTACCAGCCAGCCACCCATGGAGGTTATGCTGAGCAAGCACAAAATATGTGAAAAATATCAACTGATTTGCCACTATTTCTAACTCAAGTTTTTTTCATTCCATGAAAAAGTCCAAGTCACTAGCTCTTGCTTTCAAGCAAAAGTAGGTTCAAGAAAATGGCCTACTTTCCTGCTTGGTAGTGCTTGGCAGGACCAGGTGTGACTCCTCAAAGCTGCTGTTTGCTTTGCAGTCTTCCTCATAACATGCCTGGCTTGATGCCATCATCCACCTTACCCCACCCTCACCATCTAGGTACTCTGGTTTCACCTGCAGAATTGGATCTGCTCTATTTTGTCTGAGACAGGGTCTTGGTATGTACTGAACTAGATGATTTTGAAGAACTTGTTGGAAATTGTAGGAATTACTTTGAATTAATATATGATATACATTTATGTTGACTGACTTACACCAATTTGAAATATGTATTTTTAATGGAAAAGAGTCCCGTCTTTCATGCAAGAGCATTCCGTGTAATCTTCTACCCTTAAGGAGCTGGATGGCTTAAGTATGGCCAGCACATAGTGACCCACTTCTAAGAGTGAGTATGAAAAGATGAGAAGCAGAGAGGAAATCACCATGGACAAACCTGACTGACACTACCTCAGGCTTAAAAGGCCTGTGGTCAGCATGTAGAGTCTTCCTCCTCAAAACCACGACCCCAATCTCAACGTGAAACACCTATAACCCAGGTCCCACCTACAAGGTAATAGCACTCCCCAAAAGTACTGAGTTCATCAAACAACAGGGAATTCTGAGACAATGGTAGCCAAGGAATTCAAGAGTCATGTAACAAGAAAACACACTGTTGTGAATGGGAATTGAGAACAGGGAAAGGACATCACATAAATCTGAGGAGATCTGAGTGGTGTATCGCTTTTTTATACTGATTCATGGATTATAGCAAACGTACTATAGAAATGTAAGATACTTAAAACAGAGAGTAGGTACATGGAAACATGCTACTTGTCAGGTATTGTCCTGTAAATCTTTCTGGAAATCTGAAAGTGTTTTAAGAAATAGATGACTTTTAAAAGAAAATTGTATCAATGTGTCTATACATCTAAAGACAGAATGCTGAAGTAATCTGAAGTCTGAAGACCAGCTCAAGTCAGTCAGGTCCCCATTCCCCTTCAGTGCTCGGCCTGAATCACTGTGCTCCATCTTTGCTCAGGCTTCGATCGATCTTTCAAGTTCACATTTCAATTTCCTCAAAAGGAAAGACCTGGTGGTTTTGTCATGGGAGGGAGTTAATCAAGCCCAGGGGTCTCTGGTCGAATAGCCACACCTATGTTTGAGTAACCCTTTCCACGGGGAAGAACATTGGGTCCGAACAGCCCCCTGACATCTGAAATGCTGTGAACAAAGAGAGGACTGTGAGTGTGGTGGACCGACTGTGACACCTCCGCCACCAGGGGGACTGAGGTGGGATGAGGATGATCATGAGTTCATAGAGAGACTATATCTCAAACTCAAACCAACCAACCAACAACAGAAATTTAAAAGAAGGCTTGATTGCCTACTTCCTCAAACACAAGGCTGAATGTCTAAAACCAAGGTGCATCTTGGTCATCAGAAAAACCTCAGGACTGACTGGGAAGTTTAAACATTGTAAATGAAAACTCCCAAACACTGTTTTCTCTAAAGATGAGTTAGATCCCATATAATCTCACCAACTTTCTAGACTTTTAATCAGTGTGCATTTTATTTAAATAACAACAACAAAACAAATAAACAATCAAAAAGCTGTGTTAAACTGGAAAATCTGAAATACTCACTGCCATGGAGACCAGGGCAGCTCTGGCTTGCTCATGCAGGGAGCTGAGCCAGATGCAGACCAAAGAGGTGACAGCAGGGAGGGTGAATGCTTTAAAGCTGCTGTGCTATCTTCCACTGACCTCTTTTCCCTGGGAAGTCAGTGCTTAAGCATAAATTAGGAAAGGCCCTTCCTCAAGATAGCATCTCCATTGCTGGAAGATGCTACCAGAAATGGCTTTGATTAGAATGACACTTCACTACATCTTTAAGGAATGGATGAAGTGAAAATACACATTTCAAAATAAAATACAAAGGGGTGGATGGTGCTCTGAAGCTAACTGGGCCCTGAGCAGTGCAGAAGCTGCTGACTGTTGCCTGTAGCTCCAGGGATCAGGCTCTGAGGCAGTTTTGGCAATCGAGCACTTCATACCTGTATGTAATTCTCCCAACACAGGGAACCTTCCAACACTCATGAGTAATTGATGGTTTGTTTATCTTGGAATAAATAGAGTCTCCAACTCTTGGACCAACCCTATATTTGCAGTTTCCTCAATCAGAACAAAGAGTATAGTAACATCCATTGCACAGGAAAGCAGGGAGCAGAGAACCTGACAGAAGGCTCCATCATGGCTGCTTAGCTGGTTTTCCTTCCTTGCTTATAGGATAGAATCCTGGGACTCTCAGGCAGAGTCAGGATTCTCTACCAAGGAAGAAGGCTGTGGAAATACTGTCACATGCACAGCCTTGTCTTTCTATATGTGAGGAGTTGGAAAGGTTCTCATTTGTCTGGCCTTAGTAAGGCAAAACCAAATATCACACAGCCTTTGTCCACTTCTATCTACTAATGAGCCAATTTCTAAATGTGCCTTCTATCGTCTCCCTACATTGAGAGTTGGTATCTGTTTTAGTTTGCCTTTTTGTTGGTGTGTAAACACAATGACCAAAAACAACTTGGGGAGGAAAGGGTTTATATCAGTTTACACACTCAGATTGGAATCCAGCAGTGAGGAAAGCTGGAGGGGGACACAAGGGGAAGGAGAAGAGATGCTTTCTCAGCTAGCTTTCTTATATGGCACATTATCATTACCTACCTAAGGATAATGCCGCCTACATCAGGCAATAGGCTGGGCCCTCCCACATAAATTATCAATCAACACAATTCATCACAGACATGGTCACAGGCCCATCTGATTCTGTAACCCCTGAAATAAGGCTATCTCAAATGACTCTAGGCTGTGTCAAGTTCACAAGTGAAGCTAACCAGGACCATATCCTAAGTTAGCTATGTTATAGGCTATATTGACTACCATGAATAAATTCAAATTCATATGTGTATACATATACAGTCGTCAAATTCTTTAGATTTTTAATTTTAAGATATAGGATGCATATACAGTCTTGCTATATAGTCCAGGCTGGCCCAGAAGTCATGTCTTCCTACTTCAATATATGTGTGGTGTGGTGTGGTGTGTGTGGTGTGTGTGTGTTTGTGTGTGTGTGTGTGTGTGTGTGTGTTTGTGTGTGTGTGTGTGTGTGTGTGTGTGTGTTGTTTGAGACATGGTTTTATATTCTGAAGTCTAGGCAGACCTCAAACTTATAAGATCAGAAGAGAAAGTGAAATACTGAAAATAGAAAATGCCTGTCAAGGTTTGAATCTGAAAGGCGCCCCTCCCCCAGCCACATACACACCACAGGCTCTTGCTTTGACCACTCTGCCCCTTTTCCATAGCTCCTGACATATTGTGAAGGCTATGGTGCTTTCAGGAGGTAGGGTCTGGCTGGTAGCACAGGGTGCCTCTGGAAGTTGCACCTCTGATTCTGACTTGCTGTTACTGCTTCCTAGTCTGCCATGGAAATAAGCAGCTGCCACCACAAGCTTGCACCACCACTGTGGACCGAGCCATTTTGCCACAACTTCCATGCTAGGAAAGACTGAAACTCTGAGAAAAGATGAACTGATCCTCTGTTAAGTGACTCAGGCATCCAGCCACTGTCATGGAAAAATAAGGAAGGCAAAACAAACTCCAAAAAATACACATTTTAACCTTCTGTTAACCTCTGTCACCTGCAGGGACATACACAGGTCACATCTCCGAAAGGGAATGTGTTCTTGTCCCTGCAGAAGGGAAGTGAGCGCAGGAGGTACCTGAGGAGAACATTCTCTCTGGTGTTGACCAGGAGGGAAATTTTCCAGGCAACAGTGAACTGGGCGTGTTTAGAGGATCGTGAGACTGCCAGGAACAAAGACTTGGGTGGAGACAGGCCATCACAGTGTGGTGACCTACATTGACAGGTTGAAAAATCTGGACCCTGTCCTAAAACCAGTGGGAGCTGCTGAAAATTTTTTAGCTGGAGAGGAAAACTGTTATTTTCAGAAAATTAACTTGTTTGAGGCCAAAAGGGGGTGGGGTTATTGATGAAATCATTGAAATTTCATTGTTTTACAATGAAAACAAGGTCCTCATAAGGAAAAAAAAAATCAAGAGTAGTCAGTGACCACACTGACAGAAACTCACCCTGCAGACACATTCCCTATCTCTCTACAGAAGCCGGAAAGTTAAGCAAAGACAAAATTCCCTTCAACAGACATGGACAAAAAGAAGCTATGAATTTCACAGGAAAGTACAATTGTATTTGTGCCATTCCCTGATAGTAGGATAATAGGGTGGGTAGCTGTGGGGACTAAGGGGCCTACAACGGGAAAAGACCTCTTCTTGCCAAGATTGTTAAAGCCACCTACCAAAGGACAATAGTCCTCCTTTTTTTTTTTTTTTTTTTTCTGAGAAAAGTTCACAATATCATTAAACACATTTACAATCAAAACATGTTGGGCCTCCTCCTGACCTATTTAAGGAGTCCTTTGACCTTTTTGAAATTTGTTATCTTATCTGCCTGTAAATCTCTATGTCAGCTCTTAAGCCTTACCTTACTAAATTCAGAGGATAAAGCAAAGGGAACAGGACATTTCTAAATGGCTAAAGAGCCACCAAAATCATATACAGAAATAGCTATTTTTAAGACTCTTAAACATGACATTTATCTTAATTTTTACTTTTTATATTTATTTATTTGTGTAGGGGGAGGGAGGGAAGAGGGAGGGGGAGGGGAGGGAGGAGGGGAGGGGAAGAGAGAGGGGGAGGGGGAGGGGGAGAGCATGTGCTGTAGTTATATGTATAGGTCAGAGGTCGGCTCTGCCAGGTTGTAATCTTCTTCCCTTAAGTAGAACTCAGGGATCCCCTCAAGCTGTCAGGCCTGTTGCTGAGCCATCTCACACACCCACACAAGGCATTCTTGAGAGACCCATACCGCCTTTCTCTCGCTTCTCACACCATGCTTAAGTCTGTATGAAAATCTTTTTCTTGATCAATTCAAACCTTGGTTCAAGCTGACTCACTGGCTCATCACACAGCTCTATTCTGCAGTAGTGTGTGGAAAAGATCCTGGCTTCAGAAGCTCAGGGTCACTGAAAGGAACTCAGCCTGCACAGCCGCAGCAGCGTCTGGCTGTGGCTCGCACAGGAAAAGCCAGTGACCGTGATTACCCTCCTTCCGTGTGATCCCAGTTTCCTGCTGCCCTCCTTTTTCCATGAAGGAATCTCCACCCAAACTACCATCTCATTTTCCCAGATGTAAATCGCAAGCATTGAAGGTACTGTTGCTTTCAAAATTAAGAAACGAACAGGAGGCAACAGATAAAACTTCCAGCTCCTGTTCAGGAACCACAACAGCCTGTCTTGATGGCTGAATGTCAGATGAAGAAGGGAACTGCCTTCCACCTTTGCAAGTCCTGCTGGCACAATATTGAGATCAGCCATTAAGCACGACATGTTTAATTCATATATGTGTTATGGACCATGGTGATGAAGGTACTCTATGAACAAAACATGAAAAGGGAGAGGAGTCCACTCCTTATCACTCTTTACAGCTTAGTTGACTGTGAGGATTGACCGAGAATGTAGCTGTTATGATCTGAAAGTCTGTGATTCCCAATTCATAAACGGCGTTTTATACCCTCCAGGTGAAAGCGCTGTAGAGCGGGGCTGCTCTGACGGTGATTGCATCATGGGAATCTTCTGAAAGACACCCTGAAAGACTGCTTTGCCCTTGTCGCCTGCGACTGGAAAATGTCACCTATGAACCAGGGCTTAGGCCTTCTGTAGACCCCAAGTCTGACAGCATCCTAGTCTCCAGAACAGTGCGAAATTAATTTCTGCTGTTTAGTTTACTTTGTGTATGAGTGTGTGCACATGGGTGTCTATGTCTGTGCATGTGTACACACATGTATATGTGTGCTGCACAAGCAAGATGATGTCAGATCCCCTGGAGCTGCAGTTACAGGCCCAAAGGGGGTTCTAAGAACTGAACCTGGGTCCTCTGCAAGAGCAGTAGGTGCTCCTAGATGCTGGGTTGTCCCTCCAGCTCAATTTCTGCTGCTTATAAGCTAACTAGTTTTTGATTCTTTGTTATAGCACCCTGAAAGGCCTTAGACAACAGCAAATACAGTTGCATGCCAGGAATGACCCTAAGTAGCTGGTATATGATTTAATTCAAGCATTTGGGGGCCGGATGGGGGAGAAGGGTGTTAGTTAGGGTTTCTATTGCATTGGATTGAACAATTTTCCCCCACAGTATTCAATTGTCTTAAGGGTGTAGTGTACGCTTGTTATCACAGTATTCAAAAGACACAGACAGGAGGTATGCATGTTTAGGGGCAGCCTCAGATCAATATTTTGTCTCAGAAACAAAATTTTTTACTTACAAAAATAATAATTTCTCATGTCCAGTCTCATACTATACTAGCCAAACAAAAGTTTGAGTAACTTGATCTTTATTTTTAAGATTTAAAGGTGTTTCTTTTACAATGGAATCCATAAAGAAAAATGAAATTGTGTTGTTTGTAGGAAAATAGGTGAACTGCAGATGATAATGCTAGATAAAACACAAGGAAAGACAAATCTAACATTTTTCTCATACATGGAATCTATTTTTTGAAAAATGATATTAAAAGAAAAAGACACTATTAAGAAAAAGGGGGGCAAAGGGGGACTAGAGAGCATAAAAGAGGTGACTATAATCCAAACACACTGTGTGCCTATGTGCAAGTGTCATAATGAAACCAATTATTTCACTATGTGTGAAAAAGGTGTTTAAATGGCTTGCATTTCTTTACATATTAAATAATGATATCTAGAGACATTTGTGATGTTTAACAATACCACAACTTGAAAATCTGTTTAATCCCAGCACTTGGGAGGCAGAGGCAGTCGGATTTCTGAGTTCAAGGCCAGCCTGGTCTACAGAGTGAGTTCCAGGACAGCCAGGGTGGCACAGAGAAACCCTGTCTCGAAAAACCAAAAAAAAAAAAAAAAAAAAAAAGAAGAAAGAAAAAAGAAAATCTGATACTGCTGGATGTAATTAATTTTTCACATTCAGTTTCACAAGCATCCAGAACTCTGTCCACAGATTATAAATTCCAGTTTAATGGATTTGTCAGTTTTCTTCTAAATGTATGCATTTTTATGCTCTTTTTGACAGATGAAGAAACTAAGGCACATGGGGGTTAAATGACTCATCTATGGTACTAAGTGATATAGCTGGAATCCAAACCAAGAGTCTGGTTTAAAAAACTTGACTTGTGTAATGTGTGCATGTGTGTGTGTGTGTGTGTGTGTGTTTGGTGAATATGTGTGTATGTGTATGTATGTGTGTATGTGTGTGGTATATTTGTGTATGTGTGCATGTATACATGTGTTATATGTGTGAGAGGAATATCTGTATGTGTGTGTATGTGCAAGTGTGTATGTGTGTGTGGTATATTTGTGTATGTGTGCATGTATGCATGTATGTATATGTGTGAAAGGAATATCTCTGTATGTGTGTGTGTCTATATGAGATTGTGTGTATGTGCAAGTGTGTATGTGTGTGTATGTGTGTGTGGTGGGGCACAAGAGTCTCATGTAGGACTAATTGTCCAATCTGACACTGGACTAAATTTATATCCAAATATGATCTTTAATTCTAGATCCTCTTTATCACCAATCCACAGCCCCCTTTTGGAGTGAGTGTATGCATGTATGGTTGTATGGTATGTCTTTGTATTCTAGCAAGGGACATGTACATATCGTGTACACAGGAGGCTGTCATTCAGATCCCAATATTTGTACAGCAAACATTTTACTCTCTGAGCCATATTCCCTAACCCCAAAGCCTTCTCTTAAAACAACACGTAAGCTGGGCATGGTGGTCCACACCTTTGATCTCAGCACTTGGGAGGCAGAGGAAAATGGATCTCTGTGAATCTGAAGCCAGCCTGGTCTACAAAGTGAGTTCCAGGACAGCCAGAGCTATAGAGTGAGACGAGACCTTATAAAAACAATAGTACATTATTTATGTGTGTGTTTGTGTATGTCTATGGGTATAGCATGCTACAGAATGCATGTGGAAGTTAGAAGACAAACTGTGGGAGTTTATTTTCTCCTGTTAGACAAACTCTTGGATAAAACTCAAATCATCAGATTCAGCAACAAATACCTTTACCCAATGAACCGTATTTCTAGGCTCCCAGACCTGTTCTCAAGCATATAACATAGAACTTAGCACAGAGCTTGCCTGGTGGCCATTAGCTATCTGTTGAAAGAAATACTGAAATAAATAATAGAAGCATCAGTAGAAGAAACACAGAGAATAAAGAATAGTTTCTACCGGCATCAAGAACATACTTAAACAGAACATTCTGGTTTGCAGGAATGAGGTTAATAGACTTTCCGCTCTAGACCTCTGAGAGAAAGAGGCTTTCTGAATGTTGTTGCCATTCTAATAGGGAACAGCACAGGCTGCTGGGAGATGTGATGATAATGTACAGAAATGTTCTTGAGTCTGTGAAAAATCTCTATTCTCATTTGTGTGATCCCATACTGATATTGCAGTTTCTTTCTGCCTGGCCACTGTCACCAAAAGACCCGTAGGACAGAAATCAGTCAGCAGAAAGAAAAAGACCACCGTTGCCCAGGAGAGCCGGGCAGCTTGGAATGACTGCAGCTGCTTCTCCTCATCATCATTTCTAAACTTGAACAGCCAGTGATGACAACATGGGGAGTACTTCAGGCTGGCTGTAAATATTAATTACATTAAAATGCATGATAACGTTAAGAAACCTGACAGTCAGCATTTTAGGCTTCACATGAAAAGGGGGTGTTGATTGTTAGAAAGCCTTTCACGGCAATGCCCAGTGACAAGGACTGGGAATGAAGCCATGCCTGGAATTGTGGGAATAAAGCCAGATGATGCACTCTTTCCATGGTCAGCCTTGTAAATACATCTTTAAAAGCCATGTGCCTCCAGCACAATCTGTTTCCAGGCTTCTTATTCTTTAACCTTCCCTGGCACCGTACTCTAGGTTACAAAAGCAGCAAAGCTAGGCGATGTCACAGCACACAACCAAGGTCAATACTAGGTGCACCCCAGGCTCTGTCTGCTCATCCATGGTGCTTCAGATCCTCAGAGGACAAGATTGGGCATCAGGTACAGGGAAGAGTTGAGTTCTGGTGGCTACTAAGCTAGGATTTAGCCCTGTGGATCAACAATGTGTCAATCAAACAGTATCCTCTGCCAGCAGGAGATGAAGAGGTCAAAGACACCTGGAGGTCTGGACAATTCCTCCCCAGGTCACCAGCCTTGGCTTGGGAAAGGGGACCATGTGACCAGCAGTGCTGAAAAAAATACCAAAGTGAACCGTCGAAGGGAAACCAGATGGCTTTAAGCCGGGAATAAAAATAGCTCATCACAGCCCAAACTCAGCAGTCTTAAGATCTCTCAGGTTTTGATTTCAACTTTCCATAGAGGTTTTAATTTTTTTTTTTTTTTTTAAACTAAACCATGGGAAGCTCCATTGGATTAACAGAAGAAATGTATTTGTCTTTCTTATTTATCCATCAAAGAAAGTCAGGCAGGCCAGTACTATTTTCAGTTTGGTAAAGAACTTCTTTAGGTCGTAAACATAGCTCAGTAATATAGTTCGTGTTTATTATGTGCAAAGGCGTGGATTCAAGCCCTGGCACAAAGGAAAACTGTATCTTTCATATATAGATTAGTATGAAGAGCTGGATAAACAGATAACTGGAAACATTCTTTTAGGGTTGGGCGGTGGTGGCACAGCCCTTGTGAGGCAAAGGCAGGTGGATCTCTGAGTTCAAGGCTAGCCTGGTCTACAGAATGACTTTCAGGACAGGAGGGGCTAAACAAAGAAACCTTATCTCAAAACAAACAAATAAACAAACCCCCAAAAAATAAATACATAAGATAAAAATAAAAACTTAATTCAATGACATTTTAATGAGCCAAATTTATAGTTTAATCTGACTTTTAATTTGTTCATTCAATCACTGCCTTTACAGGGGTTATTTAATCTATCTCCAAGTGTTCCATGGAGGTTTCTATTTATGCCAGAACTGATGAATCATAGATCATCTAGGGACATGTTTGTAGCGCAGATTTTTAAGTCAAGAACCAAGTGGAATTTTGATCCCCAGACAGAGCCTTGTAAGAGAGCACACTGGCAGCCATTGTCCACTGACATTAATGTGCATGTGTGTACTGGCTGTATTAAATAAAACAGAGGAGGCTGGAAGAGTTCCATGGAAAAAATAGCTTGGATAGCAACTCCTTACAAGATAAGAGGACCCAATGGCATTTAGCATGGAGTTCCTTCATCCCTGACCTGGAGAACAAGAACATGCTTTTCCTGTCTTTGAACTGTTAAAGCCAAGGAAAGCTTCTGTCTACAGCCAGTCTGCAAAGATGCTCTTGTCCTTGAGCACAGTGTTGTTCTGCGCTAAGAACCAGGAATATTTCTCTTATTTGACTTAAACTTCTGATACTTTGTTCATATGATAGAGGTATTTGGTTTGGTTTCTATTGCTGTGATAAAAACCATGACCAAAAGGCACATGGGAGGAAAGGGGTTTTACATTGTGCAGGCTAAGGTCCACCATGAAGGGAAGTCATGGCAGGAGCTTAAGGCAGGAGCTGATGCAGAGGCTGTGGAGAAACATCTTACTGGCTTGTACCTCCTGGCTCACTGAACCTGCTTTCTTTTACAATCCAAGACCACTTGCCTAAGGGTAGCACTGCTCACAGTGGGCTGTGTCCTCTCACATCAATCATTGATCAAAAAATTGCACCAAAGGCTTGCTTACAGGTAATATGATGGGGACATTTTCTCTCAACTGAGAGTCCCTTTTCCCAGATGACTCAAGGTTGTGACAAGTTGACAAGAAACTAACCAACATAGGAGTCTTGATGCTTGGCTAATAAATGAGCATCTCAACTCTTCTTGAATTAATCTTAAACCTTTAAGGGGAAAAATAAAATTAAATTTTATCAGAACCAACTTTTATGAGCCTGCGAAGGTTCTGTATTCAACTTTACATCTTATAAGTCATAGAATACTTTCTTTATATGCATGCTAAAATTTTAATACTGAATCCTTTGACAGTAAACATCATTCCAAGTAGACCTTTTGTGACAGTTTGTCTATGAACTGTCCCATAAGCTCATTTGCTTGAACACCTGGTCCCTAGCCAATGACCTTGTTTTGGAAGGTTAGAGAACCTTTGAAAGGTAGAAGCTTACTAGAGGATTTGAACCCTTCATATCCTGGTCCTCTGTCTGCTTCCTGACTGCCCATGTACCACCAGCTGACCTTGGCTCTTACCATCATACCTTCCCCATCTCAGTGGGATATACATCCTATTGAACTGTCAGACAGAATAAATCCTTTCTCCCTTAAGTTGCTTTGGCCAGGTTATCTTATCACAGCACCAAAAAAGTAACTAATATCACCCCTACTCTCCCAAAATGTGAGAAATATGACAAAGATGTGAGACTGGGGGTGTAGCTTGGTGGCAGAGTACTTACTTTGTATAACTGGGGCTTTAAGATTCAACCCAACACCATAAAAAGAAACAAGGAAGAATTTGACAAGAATAGTATTACCAAGAAAAAAGATACTAATGTGGTTTTCTCCTAAACTACAAAAATGTTACATTAAAATTGACAAATATATTGACCAAGGATTTACTTGAATACATTGCAATTATAATTTCACCATTGGCATTTTCTATACATCTAGATTATATCTTGGTATACAAAATAAAATATAGAGGTTGAATGTAGCTCAGTGGTAGAGCATTTGCCTACCACATATAGGTTCAAGTCCCATAACTGAAAGAGGATGAAGAAGAGGAGGAGGAAAGAAAGAAGAAATATAAATTCAGTTTTATTTAATTCAATGACTTTCCATTTTCCAAAATACTATGTGGTACCGGTATGAAATGTTTCTACTACATACTGGCCCACAAATTTGTCCTGTTACACGTCTATTTCTTCTTAGTGACCCACTCTCTAAGCCATTACACCTTTCATAGTTCACGATGTGTTAAACAGAATTATATATTGTAATATTTTTATATATGTTATACCACATACTAAAATACATTATAATGACACTTATCTATCCTTTCTTTTCCAGAATGGTCCTAATACCTGTTGACTGTCAGTGGCTTATATACTAGTATTTCAAGTTCCCTCCCCTGCTTCTTCTCTTCCACTTAAGTGGGATATATTTTGATATTGTTCATCTTAACAATTTTGATTTATTGATTTAGATGATATCATCATTTCAAAACATAGCTTGCCCTAAAGAAAAACTGTCAATATTCTTTGAATACTAGTTTATTATGTTGATTTCCAAGGATTTTGTATCTTTGGTTTCTTGTTGAACTATCAAAATGTACCATCTGAAATGACATTTTGGCTATAACTGAATATATGCACTCTCTCTACACATCTAATTAGCTTGAACAACATTTAAACCCCATCCAATGAAAGGCTTGAAACATACTTTTGGCAATTGGCTGGCACACTATGACCGTACACTACTCTGTGTCTTCACTTTCTCCTTGCTCTGAATTGACATGATGGGATGATGAGGTGACATGCTGCTAATGACTTCCCAATTTGCTCCTCACAGCAGCCGTGACCACACACCTATCCACGTTCACCGATGACAATCATTGCAGCAAAGTTTTCATACTGGTAAAGTAATATCTGTATCATTCTAATGCTCATTTTAACAATTCTGATCCCATAATGGTTTTGAGAACTAATTTGAAGGCATTAGAAAGAAATAAAAAAAAATAAACAGGTAAATTTTACATGAAAACTATGCCTGTGTGGCTTCTTCCCTGAGATTGTCCCCTGTTCTGTCACACTGTGGGTGCACATGAAAAGCTTCTGCCCCAAGGCTGCTCCATGAGCCTTTGCAATACTGAGTGGCAGGAACTCAAAAGGAAAGCCCTCGTTTTACTGAGCACACTGTCAGGGTGAAATACAGAGATACTTGAGTGGATGGATATTGACACCAATAACTCTGGAATGGAGGAAATCACAACCAAAATCTGAATCTGAACTCTTAAATTCTCTGCTGAGTTTTAAACTGGACACATATTGGACAAACCTGTAGCTGGAAAAGCAAAAAAGCTGGTCAGGGAGCAGTATCAACTATTGATTATCACAAAGCAAGCAAAATCAGAAGTGAAAGGGATTTGATAAATACCTCAAAGTTCCTTTTGAAAACTCAGAAAGGCCATGCCTTACAAGGGAAAAAAAATTTCTAGAAATAAAGGAAACACACACACACACACACACACACACACACACACACACACACTATAGCCAGTTAACTATTTTCAAGATCAGAGATTTCCAAGTGTCTTACCTACAAAGCTCTGCAGAGAAGTAAAAATTACCACAAATAAGAAGAAATAGATAAATATAACCCTATAGGAAAAAAGTCAGCAGAAACATTTTCAGTTGACCAAGATATTAGAAACAGCAGGTATGAATATTAATACAGTTATTATGAACATATTCAAGAAATACAAAGGAAAGATATTCATAAGAGAAGACATAGGACAATCTCAATGGAGAAGTGGAAACTACATTTGAAAAAGAAGAATCATATGGCAATTCTGACAAGTACAATATTTAACATTAAAAAGAATTATTTTTATTTTGACTTCTCTTCCCCCTCCTCTGTGTGTGGTGTGTGTGTGTGTGGCGTGTGTGTGTGTATTCACACGTGCATACACGTACCCTCAGAGACTGGAAGAGGGTGCCAAATCCCCTGGAGCTGGAGTTACAGGCAGTTATGAGATGCCTGATGTAGGTGCTGGGAAATGAACTTAAGTTCTCTACAAGAAAAACAAGAAATGATCTGACCAGAAATCTTATGAGGATGCCACTCAACTCTGAACTTGGTAAAGTATGTTTCTATACTCGTCAAAATCATGTCTCCAGCAAGCTGTTAAAAATGAATCCCGAACTCCATTCCTATGCAAGTAGCATGCTTTGGGATGTCTCTGCCACTTCCTTCAAGTCTGAGAATGGTAGTTTTGATATGATTGAAATGGTCATAAATGAAGGGAAAATGCCCTTGAAGCAAATATAACTTTTTCTGAAGTTTTTATATCACTTACTATTTCTGTTGCTGTGATCAAATACCCAAGAAGAGGTAAGAGGCCAAGAGGGTTTACAAGGCAAAAAAAGATTAACTTTAGCTCATAATTTGAGAGGATATGGTCATTGGAGGAAAACATGGTGGCAGGCTGTACTGTGGTGGTAGGAGCAAGTGCTAGCTGCTTACATCTCAGTAGAACAGGAAGCAGGAAGTTGAGTTGGTGAGCAGCATGTCTTCTATGTCCCATCATGATGTATAGTGCCACAACAGATCTAAAACAGAAAAACCATGCAGCCATGGATTGTAGCTTCTGAAGTCATGAGTCAGAGCAAACACTTCCACTTTGTAAGTTCCCTACCCCATGTATTGTGTCACAGTGATGAAATACACCAATACAGAGTTCTCAGCTATTCCTGTGTGGGCGAGCTACTCTCAAAGCCACGCATCATGTCCTCACTTGTAAAAATATTGCTGTGGGGCCAGGCTATAGAATCTCATGCCCTCCCCCATGCAGTGACTCACTTCCTCCACGGAGGCTGAACCTCTTAATGTTCCACAACCTTCTATCAGCACCACCAGCTGGTGACTATGTGTTCACATACATGAACCAATAGGGGAGATTTCCAATTCACACCATAATGCATGGCTTCCTGGTTTTGTCAATGAAGCAACTCAGCTTTCCCAACAAAGTTGGGCACTATTTCAACATTTCTGAGATGAATAGCTAACTGCACATGGGAAATTGAGAGAGCTATTGAGAATATATCTCAAATTGTTAAAACACAGATTTAAGTCAACTAAGATACAAAGCCAGACCAAAGCCTAATAAACTGAGAAATCGAAGCTTTAGAGGTGGATGTTTCTTTTTTTTATTTTTTTTTTTTTTTTTTTTTTTGGTTTTCGAGACAGGTTTCCTGTGTAGCCGGGCTGTCCTGGAGCTCACTCTGTAACCAGGTGCCTCGAACTCAGAAATCCGCCTGCCTCTGCCTCCAAGTGCTGGATTAAAGCGTGCGCACACGCCTGGCTTGAGGTGGATGTTTATTAATAGATGTAGATGGAGTAAAGAAAAACAAACAAACAAACTGAGGCAGGGAAAGACTTTGGGAGGCAATATTCTTACAAGTGGGCATGGAAGACGAGCTGCTCACCTCATGACCATCCTGAAATACAGACTGAAGAGCTGGGATCCCAGTATCTCCTTCAAAAACCTAACACCAGCTGCTTAACTTTGTTTCCTAGGCCCAATCTCTTCAGGTTTCTACTACCTCTCGGAGGGGCCCTGGCTGAAGACCAGGCCTTTACTGCTCGACACTTCCACCTCAGGAACACTTTCACATCACAAAGACATGTGATCATGCACATTCATTGGCCTTTGCCCTTTCCAAAAACAGAACCATTCTCTCCTCAAATCTGCTTCTCCCCATCCCAGAAAACTCCTCCATCTACCAACTCATATGATATCAGGATGGAATGATTGACAGGAGTCATCTGTGCTTTCCTGCCTCTCCTTCATCCTCACACTCACTGTTACCATGGGCTGTTGACCTAGCTTTCATAATCACATTTTGTGCTGCTGCCATCAGTTTCGTGGCACACTCCTCTGAACTGAAGCACTCCCTCCTTGAGGAAGAAGGAGGCTCAGGAGACACAGGGGGTAAACAATAGGTTATTTATAGGGGGAGCAGAAATTTGCAAAACCTTTGAAATCCCTCCCCACTGTTATAAGAATAATAGACTGTGGGAGAGGAAACTTTGAACAACAGCAGAGGAGCAAGCCTTGACTGTCCAGCTGCCTACAACTTGGAACACCCCAGTTAAGTTGGTACTTTTGGGATGCAGCTGATTTAGGGTCATCTTGCTCCTTGCAAATCAGTAGTCCCAATAAGAACACATTGGTTGGGCATTGGTGTAATTGTTACTGTGGTCCCTTTCTAAGTTATGTCATTCTAGGTGTCTTCTCTGGGAAAAAAATCTGTCATCTAAACAGAGGTATTTCTGAGGTGCTAAAATAACTTCTTGCTGATTCTCTCTGGTTTCCACATTTGCCCATTCTCTTGGATCAGATAGGAAGCATCCCCATCTGATGCTCATGAGCAGAAGAATAGTAATAGAACTAATGTGCCTTCCTAGAGAGAAATCACTCTGAACCCCTAGAGATTAACAGGGAGATTTAATAACAGTGAGGAACTGTTTTCCAGCTACTGTATAAAAGAGTATCAGCCCTCACCAGATAACCCTATCAGTTTATATAGATTCATGGCCTCAAGCTACACTTTAATCACACTTAAGGGCAGGCCCCCAAACACACTCAAAGATATCTTTGGAGACTTTTTGGTATCATATTGCTTTGGGCATGTTTTTACCTTACAGGTCCTGTGCTGTAAGGGTCCATGATTCGCTGAAGAATGACACCCTGGACTCAAATAGAATGTAAACACAAAGGGTGTTTTATTCTGCAGAAGTTCAGCATGCTGGGGTCTCCCCATTACCAAGATAGAGAGACACCCAAGTTAGCTTGTAGGCCTGATTTAAAGCACACTAGAAAATTCTGTAGTAGGTAACTGTTAGCATTCTGTCTAAACTCCACCCCCACAGTTACCTGGCAATAGCCAGGTATGCTCCTCCCTACAATTACCTGGCAACAGCCAGGTAGGCCTGCCCACTATAAAAGGGGCTGTCTGCTCCCTCCTCTTCCTCTTGCTCTTTTGAGCTCTTCCCTCTAGCTTCTCTCTGTCCCCTAGCCCCTCCCCTCTTCCCTTCCCCCTCTCTCCACGTGGTCATGACTGGCCTCTACTTCTCTCTCTCTCTCTCTCTCTCTTCTCTCTGCCATTCCTCCCATTTCTCTCTCCATCCTCCATCCTAAATAAACTCCCCTTCCCGTGGAACAGTCTGGTCTGGTGTGGTCTGTCCTAAGCTGCCCACCGAAATCTTTCAGTAGCCTCTATGTTAATCTGTTGGGTTCATCTCTATGGACATTTTGTTACTGGGTTGTGGAGGCTGGAAAGGTCTGGAACTGTTACTGAGGAAGTAGCTGAGGAAGTCTGGAAACTGCTGCTGATGAATTGTTCTTGCTTCGTGCCAGGTGGATGGGATATTCTATTGCCTGGATGGTAAGGCTGGAGCCTGGAGTTTTCTCTACTAGTAATTGGCTTGCCTGGGCTTGCCTGGACTTGCCCAGTTTTCAGGCCTAGTCTCCTTAACTGCCAGTTTGAAGTCTGTCACGGAATCAGCCTAGCCTTCTTACTGCTTGTATATTATAGTTTCTGATTTTGTGTTTTAAAAGGGTGTGTGTATGTATGTGTGGGTGGGTGGTATAGCTCTGTGTGTGTGGTGTATCTCTTTGTGTGTCTGTGTCTCTGTGTGCATGTATGTGTGTGTGTGTGTCTGTGAGTACGTGTATGTGTGTGGTGTAGCTCTATGTGTGTGGTGTAGCTCTATTTGTGTGTGTCTGTGTGTATCTGCGTATGTATGCTTTTCTCATGCTCTTTGTTTATTTTGTGTTTTAGTTTATTCATTTTGTTTTACTCTTGTTTGTTTGTCTTTTAAATTTGCCGGTTTGCTTACTTAAGGGCAAGAGAAAGAATGCATGAAGCTGAAAGGGTAGAGGTGGGGGAAAATGGGAGGGCATGAAGGAGTGAAAATTGTTATCATAATATAGTGTGTGAAAATAACTTCATAGTCAATAAAAAGTTAAGGATAAATCAATAAGCCATTGTCCTTTCAAATTGTTTTAGGCATGTGTCACAGCAACAGAAAACAGAAAGTCCCACCCACTTTCAGCTTTTCTCCATTCCCAGCCACACTGACCATTTAAGAATGTAAATCCAGGCTGGTGAGATGGCTATGGTGGTTTGAATAACAGTTGGCCCCATAAAGATCCATATATTTGACTGCTTCAGTCATCAGGGAGTGGCAAGAATTGAGAGGTATTAGAAGGTATGGCCTTGTTGGAGGAAGTGTTGAGTGATGCTTTGAAGTTTGAAAAGCCCAAGCCAGGCCTGGTGTCTTTCTTCCTGCTGTCTTCAGATCCAGATGTACAACTCTCACCTAGTTCTTTAGAGCTGTGTCTGCCTGCTTGCAGCCATTATTCCCACTGTGATGACAACTGAATAAACCTCTGTAAGTAGCCCCAATTAAATGCTTTTATTTATAAGAGTTGCCATAGTTGTGGTGTCTCTTCACAGCAATAGAACAGTGACTAAGACAATGGTTTTGCAGGTAAATTCAATCCCCAGAACCTACTGTTGGACTGTAAGATCCAAACCAGGGGATGTGCTCCCACAGAAACACAAATGGGCAGGGGATTAGCTGCAAAAACATGAGGTTTAATGATAATAATAATAATAACCAGTGCACTGGGGTTCTCTCGCACGCAGGCAAGAAGAACCCTGAGCCAAAGTTGGGAACAGTTTTTATACAGAGTTCATGAGGGAAACCACAAAAGCTGACCTTCCCAGGTCTGGTCTCTAGGTGACTCAGATTATGAGAATGAGTGTCTTCTGTTTGTCCAGGGTTACCACGTTAAGGGCCCAGCTTCCTGATTACCTCTCATCTTGGTTCTCCTGACTGTGTCTGTGTGCTCTGGGCCTTCTTCAACCACAGGTGGGTTCCTCTGGGCCTTCCTCAACCGCAAGTGGGTTCCCTCCTCTGTGGTCTGAGAAATGTTAATCAGCTTTCACCAATGTCCTTCCATGGCTTCTTACAGTGTCAAGCCTCATCTGTTCTCCACGACCCCTTCAAGCCTTCAAAACCACCTGGTTGAATCTTACATATTACCAAGTCCAGCTGCAGCATGAGGCACAACTTTAGCTATCTCTGGAACACAGCTTCTTTGTGCTCTCAGAAAAAAACTTCCCAGAAGATTTCACCTCAGTGATGCTGGTTTCTTCTTAATCACCAGTAATTTTCTTAGCTCCAGCTAACCAGCACCAATGGTCTCATTGGTCCCTTCTATTTTTTTCTCTAAAGTCAGGGCCATGTGGCTGAAGCTGCTGTGTTCTGCTGCTTGCAGGAGCTGGAACATGGTCCTCCTCTATTACATTATCACTAGCTTCCTCTTTTCCAACTCCTTCACTGCCCATGCTTGGTTGTCTGGGATCTAGCTCAGAGGTCTGCATGTCTGTCTCTTGGGATTATAGGTTATGTACCACCATGCCTGGATTTAAGCTTTTCTTCACCTAGAACTTGCTGTGTATCAGGCTGGCCTTGAGCTGAGAGATCTGCTTGGTTTTATCTCCTGGGATTAAAGGTGTGTACACCATGTCTGGAACTAAATTTAGCTGGGTAGGATCTTGCCCCCAAATCCCTTAATCTGTTATCTCCTAGAGTTGGACTCTAAGAGCCAAAACCAGGGGACTCACTCCCACAGAAACACACACAGATGGGACTCACTGCAATAACATGAGGTTTAATGATACTAGTGCACTAGGACTCTCTCGTATGCAGGCAAGAAAGCCCTGAACAAAAGCTGGGAGAAGTTCTTATACAGAGTTCATGAGGGCAAACCACAAAGTCTGACCTTTCCAGATCTGGTCTCTAGATGACTAAGATTCGCACATTACTTTTATGACAATGAGTGTCATAAAAGTTTGCCCTGGTTTTCCACGTTAAGGGCAGTTTCCTGACCACCTCCCATCCTGGGGTCCCTTTACTGGAATGTGCCTATACTCTGGGCCCTCCTCACCAGCAGGTAGGTTCCCTCCGCTGTGGTCTGAGGAATGTTAACCACTCCCTTCTTCCTCTGAATGTTAATACAGCAAGTGTCCTCTGACTAAGGAATGTATTCCTCCGGAATGTGCCCCAGGGCAGTGAATTCTAAGTTCAAACCAAGACCTGAATTCTAAGTTCAAACCGAGACCTGAAAGTCCTACACTAGAACATAGGATTCAGTTCCATTTCAGTTCCTGATGCCCCTTTAATACTCGAACCATATATTTTATATTTTTCCTTTCTAAGCTTGCTATGTTTATTCAAAATGCTCTTCATGAGACTTAACCAGAGAACAAAGTCTATTATGGGTGTCTCTGGGACTTCCTTTGCCAATGCAATTAATCTGAGTCTTTTCACTTTAGTCTCAGGTAGACTCTTCAGATAAGGTCAAAAAGCTACATTCTTCATCAAAACACCACAAAAACAGTCTCTAGGCCACATATTGAAAATCTCCACTGAAACTTCTTGGGCCAGTTCACACAATTCAAATCACTCTCAGTAACAAAGTCTTCCATATTCTTACTAGTATAGCCCATTTAGCCCTATTTAAAACATTCCACTGCTTTCAAATCCAAAGTCTCAAAATGCACATTCTTTCATACAAAAGCATGGTCGGGCCTATCACAGCAATACTCCAGTCCCTGGTACCAACTTCTGTCTGAGTTAAGGTTTTAGTGTTGTGAACAGACACCATGACCAAGGCAAGTCTTATAAAGGACAACATTTAATTGGGGCTGGCTTACAGGTTCAGAGGTTCAGAGATTCAGTCCATTATCAACAAGGTGGGAGCATGGCAGCATCCAGGTAGGCATGGTGCAGGCAGAGCTGAGAATTCTAAATCTTCATCTGAAAGCTGCTAGTGGAATATTGGCTTCCAGGCAGCTAGGACTAGGGTGTAAAAGCCCACACCCACAGTGACATGCTTATTCCAACAAGGCCACATCCTCTAATGGTGCAACTCCTTGGGCAAGCATATACAAACATCACAGTTTTCTTCTTTTTCTCTATTAAGGATTGACATCTAGTCTTGCACACAGTAGGCAAACATCATGCCATGGAGACAACCTCAGCCCTCTTCAGAATTCATCTGGCCTTTGGTCACCTCCCAGTCAGTGCCTCTTCATTGCCTATGCCCTACCTTCGGTGATGCCTTCCTCACCCCACCCCACAGTACCTATGATAACGGAGGCCTTAGGCCAATACACTCAGAAGTCCCTAACATGAAATACAGGGAAGGTCTTCTTTGAAATAATTACAATTAAAATGAGTTCTAAAGCCAGAAACTCCCTATCCAGTACCAGAGTACTACTTAACTCCAATTCCTGCTCTTGTGTTTTTGCAGGCTGTGGAACTGTAATGTAAGCTAAAGACATCCAAAAAGATCACTTTTTAGTTTGTTGGTTGCTATTAAACAGAAAATTCAAACAATTGTGTTAGTATTCTGCAAACTCCACCTCCATAGTTACCTGGCAATGGCCAGGTATGCTCCTCCCCACAGTTATAAAAAGGGCTGTCTGGCCCCTCCTCTCCCTCTTGCTCTCTTGCTCCCTTGACTCCCGGCACCTGCAGGCTCCCCTCCCCCTTCCCTTCCCCCTCTCTCCATGTGGTCATGGCTGGCCTCTACTCCTCTACCTCTCTGCTCTCTCCTCTTGATCTCTTCCCTCTGCTCTAATAAATCCTCTCTCTTGGAACCATCTGCCTGGCGTTATCTGTCCAAGCTGCTGCTGCTGAAATCTAACAAATTGTATCCTTACATTGTATTTCTCAGCATTGCTGAGGCCACAGGGCATTCATTTCAGGATTTGGACACTTAGAAATTACATGTCTGCCCAATCCTGTATACATGAGTACAATGCTCCTGGATCACAGTCACTTGAAGGGCTTTTGTTATTTATGTAGCTACAATGTAGGTATGGGTTCACTACCCATCTCTCCACAAATTCCCTCTATAACTACCAAAAGAGTAAGGGTTTTCATTCTTAGAGCAACTGATATCTGCATACCTTTATTTCATTAACACCATGCTTTAATCAAGTTAGGTGGCATCTGAGGACTGTGTTCTCTCAGCTTGTCGAGGACGTGTGTGTGTGTGTGTGTGTGTGTGTGTGTGTGTGTTGTGTGTTGTGGTGCTTGTGTCATAGTGTGCATGTATATGTGTGTGGCATGTATGTGTATGTGTGTGCATGTGTGTATGTATATTCATGTATGCATGTGCATGTGTGTTCCTGTATATGTTGTGTGCATGTGTGTTCCTGTGTGTGCATGTATATATATGTGTGCTTGTGCATGTGGGCATGTATATGTATGTGCATGTGTGTACTTGTGTGTATATGTGTGCATGTGTGTGTGTGTGTATGTGTGTGTGTGAAAATTCCAAGTAGCTTGTCTTAGGTTCAGTGCTTCTATTTCTGCCCCTTATCCCTATTCTAACTATATTTCATCCTTATTGGATTTAACAGATTTATGATAAAAAGTAAAGTAGAAAGGAATTTATTCAAGATCCTTTTGAAGCCTGAGTGGCTAAAGTTGCTATGTTACAGTTGGAAGTTTGTATATGTTTTCTAATTTAAGTAATCTGTTAGAAAATGAATAGTATAAGCCTGATAGAAATTATTATATGTACTAGAAAAATTCATGTTAATACTGTGTGTGTGTGTGTGTGAGAGAGAGAGAGAGAGAGAGAGAGAGAGAGAGAGAGAGAGGAGAGAGAGAGCACTTAAATTGTGCATGCATTTTGCAATTTTCAATCACTTATAGACCTCAAACCACTCTGTAAGGTAGTTCTTATCATTTGACTTTGTGGTGGAGGAAACTGGGTCACAGAAGACTTAAGTATGATGTAAAATGTCTGAAATCTGTCTAAGATCTGAACCAATTTGTATCTAACAAAAAGTCTATGCTTATGACGTCGTGTGGATCTTACTTAACCAACCCTAAGAGCTAGAATTCCAGTATTCAGTAATGTGCAGTTTTTTTTCCCGGTTCTGTAACTATATAACCATGTTTCACACACATTATAAATTCTCAACTGAAATAAATCATTCAGAAGTAACAGGAAGAGGTTGCATGCAGTTATGTGATGTTCCATTATGTAAACTTATGCATTTGCGAAACTAGAATAACACAGGAAATAATGTAACTAAAGTCTGGTAGAAATTTGGCAATGCAAATAATTTTAATCTCATTTCTTAGAATGTCACTTTTTCCAGTTTGGGAGAAACAGTTTCCATTTGACCAGAGACACAGTAAACACAATTGCCCCCAGGGAGCATCATGCACAAAATTCCTGGAATTAAATTTTAAGTCAGTCTAGAGAGAGGAAAAAGCAGAAGTTTCCTCCCAAACACCCAAAATTTGGACTGAGTGAAACTTTTGTGCACAGTTCTTGAAACAAAATTTTAGTACAACTGAAAAGGGTTTTGAATATTGAACATAAACAAGTGGGTGTGGTAACACGTGCCTGTAATCTCAGCCTCTGGACATACAGGCAGGAGGGCTAATAAGTTTAAGTTCAGTCTGAGATACAGCAAGTTCCAGGCCAGCTGAAATTTCACAGTGAGACACACACACACACACACACACACTGTTGAATTAACTCATCCCCTCCCCCACTCCATCCCCATGCACACACACATGGTTGAATGAATTTTGGGATTAGGACACAATTTCCAATAATTTCTAAAATGACCTTAAATTTTCTTCTACCATATTTTTCTATATTATTCATGTAAAATACTATTCTTAGCATTGCAGATTTTGTGCATTCAGAAGTGTCTAATACTTAGTCCAAATTAAGCCTATTAAGAATATATATTTTTTTATTCTTTGAGAATTTCCAACATGTACACAATGTATTTTTATTTACCTCCCTTCAACCTCCCAATGTCCCTTTCCCATTTCATGCTTTACTATCTTTTTTTTCTCTTCTATTTTCCCCCTTCTCTGCTTTATTCTTCTTCATAATGCACTAAGCCCAGCCATACTGCTGCCAATTTGTACCTGGGTGTGGCACTATCTACTGGAATAACCTACTAATACCACACCCCCAACAAAAGTGACTGTACCACAACTCTACCTAGCCGTCAACTGACGACAGTGCCTCAGATAAGAACATAACCTAATGCAGAAGAACTACACAGGAAGTCAAAAGGATATAGGCTTGTAGTGTTCTCTAAGGGTGACAGAAAGAAATTTAGAACAGTTTTATGAAATATGATTAACTTACCCCAAATCTTTTGTGTGTGTTTTGTTTGTGTAGATATGTAAGTTTCTAAATCCATTAAAAATCATATGCAAGTGTTGTCCGGGACACAGGGAGTACGCTGCAGGAAAAGTCAGCTAAGCAGAGCTCATGAAGACTCACAGAGAGATTCTGCAAGAGTCTGCACTAGGACCTATGCATATATGTTACGGTTGTTGGCTTGGTGTTTGGGGGACTCATGATAGTGGGAGTAGGGGTGTCTCTGACTTTTTTTCCTGCTCTTGAGACCCTTTTCCTCTTACTGGGTTGCCTTGCCCAGCCTTGATGTGAGAGTTTGTGCCTTGTCTTTTGTATCTTGTTGTGTCATGTTTAGTTGTTGTCCCTGGGAGACAGCAACTCTTTTCTGGGGGTGGATAAGGGTGAGTAGCATGGATCTGTGCAGGGATGATTAGCTCACACGTGGTCACTGGCGTGGGATCCTGTTGGGCTGTGTTGTGGGTCCCGAGTGTCTTCCGATCCAGGCGGCTCAGGGAGGTATACCTCCGGAGAGAAGCAGAAGCCTGAGATCTTTGACTGAGTTGGTTCCATGGCACTGGGCAGGCACGGTGGGGCCCCGCCCGGCTGGGGAGTTCTCACTTCAGTCTGAAGCTCTGTGGGGGTGCAGAGCTCTTGGATGGGAACCCCCGGACAAGAAGGCGTGTGGGGATCGACTAGTGTCAGATCCTGGGCACCCAGGGGCCACTGAATCCGAGGAAGAGTTGAGACTGGGGACATGCTGGCTGGACCGGCCACAGCGAGAGGGGTGAGAGGGAGAGCTCCGGCAGGGCTACAGCTAGCTTGCTTGGATCGTCAGCCTGTGACTGGAAACTGAGAGGTCCTCTAGGCAGGAAGTTAGGTGAGGTGGCTGCGGCTACAGCAGCTCATCAAAGGCCTTCCCCGTGGTTCCCCACACAGGCCCAAAAAGACACGAGGAAGTCTGTGGTTTTTACAGGCTTTATTTTCATGAGTATGGTAGTTGAATCCAGATGCACCCCCCTGAAACTCAGGGCATACCTGAGTTAAATAGAGAAGGAGGAGGTTCTGGGAAGAATGCTTAATTGTACAGCCTCTGGCCTTTAGTATCTCATTCCTATGTAAATCTCTAGAGGCTGAGGCATGTAGTCACTCCCTCTACCTGTACTGGGTGATGTAAACCTCTCTCTAAGGAGGGGCTGTATTGCCCTACGTGACTGAAAATCGTGGGTCAATGGCGTGTCAGGAGCCTGGGTCTGGGAGTGTGGCCGAAAACCTGCTGTTGTCCCAAAGGGTTCAGGTTCGAGGCTTGTGCCCAGCAGGAACCAAGCTATCCTTTCATGGCCCCACAGATTGGGAGAGGAGGGAGGTGGAAGTAGGAGAGTAAGAAGGGAAGCTGTGGTCAGGATGTATTGTATGAGAGTCAAATAAATAAAAATAAAAGAATCTGCAAGATCAACTTATTTATAATACTTTCCTGTGTGCCACTGTATGGCAAAGGCTTATTTGAGCTGAGGTGACTTGAAATAGGATAAAATCTCTTAAATATCAATAATTGGACCCATGCAGTTTCAATTCTATCTCCAAGACCCACATGGTGGAAATTGAACTGAAAGTTCTTGTCTGACCTCCACTTGCCATGTGTCCACTCATATACATATACAAATAAATAAATAAATTTATTTTTTAAGTTAAAGTATGCAAGAGACTTCATCATTGGTTACTTATACATCACTATGAGTAAATGCCTGACAGGAAGAATTCATTTATTTTGACTCATAAGCCACCATGGCAAAAGGTGGTATGACAGGCATCTATGTCACACCTCATGAGCAAGAAGTGAAATGAAGCTGAGAAGTAACCAGAGTTCATGCCCAAGGGCCTTGTACCAGTAATCCACTTTCTCCAGTGAAGCCCCACTTTTCAAAATTTCCAGGACTTCTCTAAACAAATCCAGCATCAGGGACCAACCATTAGAGTCACCACTGCATGGCACACATAACATAGTCAGACCACAGCACTCAGGAAGCCATTAGGACCAGATTTCAGCATCCAAATCTAGAGGATTGCTATTGTGCTGCTCCTTAGAAGCTCAGTGAGGCCACAGAGGGAGGGCCAACCTAGAAGATGTATTTCTACAGTTGTTGCAAATAGTCAAATCTACAATCGTATCACTTTGAGTAGCAGCTTAGCTCCAAGTATTGCCAATGTCTCACTCTGGCTGAATTGTCTGTGTTATTCCACAGTATCTTCCCAAATATTACATGAAGAAACAGATACTATCAGGATGAAGATGGTGGGAAACTAATCCGGATGACTCAATCAGTCTTCACTACATATGTAAGCTTGGAGAGGGAGGAGACACAGGGAGGAGTGCTACCTACTGACTTGCTCTTCATAGCTTGCTTTCTTATATAACTCAGGACCACCTGTACAGGATCGCTGCCCCCTATAGTGAGGTAGGAACTCCCAAGTCAATCATTAATCAAGGAAAACACTCTACAGACTTGCCTATAAGCCCATCATATGGAGGTGTTCTTCGTTTGAGATTCTTCTTCCAGATATGTCTAGGTTTGTGTAGACAAAAGCCACCCAGCACAACCAGTAATCCAGTGTTGGGGAGCAGAAATAAGATCCCTAGAGCTTGCTACTAGTGAGTCAGTCAAGACAATGAGCATCAGATTCAGTCACAAGACCTTGAGAGTGACAGAGAAAGACACTTGAAGTCAGCCTCTGGCCTCTGTGATCGTGGTGGTGTACACACACACACACACCACACACACACACACACACACACACACTTACACTCAGTTACCTTGAAGACAGCTGGGCATGCCAGCCCACACCTATCATTCTAGCACTTGAAAAGCAGAAGCAGGAGGCTCATCCCATGTTCCAGAGCAGCCTGGCTACATAGCGATTTTCTGGCCAGCCAAGATTGGTACAGTAAAACCCAACATCAAAGCCCGGAAGTGAGATGGGGATGTAGCTCAGTCGGTAGAGTGCTTTCCTAGCATGCATGAAGACCTCTATTTGCTTTCTAGCACTACACAAACTGTGCATGGTGGCACTTCTTTGCAATCCTAGTACCCAGCAGGTAGAGGAAGAAACATCACCAATGTTGTCCTCACTGACACAATGACTTCTGGGCCAGTTTGGAATACTTGAGACCCGTTTCAAACAAAATACAGTGGAAATCTCTGAGGATATTAGAGACATATGTGAGTTAGGGAAATATTTCAGTCTGATTCTGTCCGCACATACACAACATCACTCTGTGACCCTTCAGGGTTTAGTCTTTATCTTCTCATTTGCTGCACAATGCCTGATGGTGAAGCCACTAGCCTCTTCTTGGAGGTGTCTTTCAGTCAGCAGACTGGTAGTGTGTACCTTTTCTTTAATAGTGTGTACTCTTCCTTCCCTCTGTGGGTGTAAAAGTTTTGCTGTCTTTCATGGTCTTGGACTCCCTGCTCAAATTAAGCCATCCAGTCTGATTAATAGGTCCCTTCCCAGTCCTTTAACAATCACAAAGTCTAGCTGCTTGTCTCTCCTGAGTTCCTTAACCACATTCCCCCAACACAGTAGTTATTTTCTCTTCTATTTACACAGCCCTCCTCTACCTTCTAGCCTAGCCCTACTATAGACTGGAGCATGCCGACCTCCTTACTTGTTTTCAACCTAGACACTAACTTCTCAGGAAGCCCTTCCAAGCACCCACTCCCAGATGATCCTGTATCTCGCTCTACCACACTCTGTGTCTTCCCAAATTTTCTCATCATTGTGTGTGTCACCACTTGGTAATTCCTTGTACATTTGTTGCTTTTTTATTCCAGAAGAATACACACAGTGTGATGTCACCTAGCAAGACTGAAGTGGCAGTGACCGTGGTCTGACACAGGCTGTTCAGCTTCTCTAACTGAACATCCTAGGCCAGGGCACATTTCCGCTGCAATTGTTTTCTCAAGTTAATACAGGATTGTGGCTTTGATAAAAATACTGTAAGTCAAAAATGTGCCATCTTTACCTCACTTACCAAACGTAGCTGACACATGCTATTCTAAATGTGTTCAGTACACATCCATTGACCTACAATTGGGAAACATTACCTCACATCATATCTTAGGTTTTACTGCGGTGAACAGACACCATAACCAAGGCAACTCTTATAAGGACAACATTTAATTGGGGTGACTTACAGGTTCAGAGGTTCAGTCTAGTATTATCAAGGCAGGAACATGGCAGCATCCAGGCAGGCATGGTGCAGGAGGAGCTGAGAAGTTTACACCTTCATCTGAAGGCTGCTAGCAGAAAACTGAGTTCCAGGCAGCTAGGACTACGGTGTAAAAGCCAGTGTCCACAGTGACACATCTACTCCAACAAGGCCACACTTCCAATTGTGCCACTTCCTGGACCAAGCATATTCAAACATGACACATGGGTTGTGGATTCAGCTCAGTGGTTAAGTGCCATATCCTACAAGCTAACTGCTATCTAGCACCTGGTCCTTTGTTCAATCTCAGCACATGAGATATTATCTAACACAATTATTTCCCTAACTCACATATTGTTGTAAAATAAAATATTTAACATATCACTTAATTTATGAAATACTGATTTCAAAGAAAAAAAAAGCTCCCATCATAGAGTACTATAGAATATTGTTATCTTGGAAATGGACTGCATTGGCATGGCAAGAGAGTGCTCACCATGTGTCATCGACTTGGGAAAAGACCAAGACCCAAAGTATGCTTTTGGGGAATGTGTATCAGTCTCACATCACTGGAACAAAACATGTCTCATATCAGACCATTGTAAGTCAGAACCATGAATGGGGAGTTCTGGAGGATTCCCAGATGGGTCCTCAGCAACCAATCAGCAGCTTCACTACAACCCATCCCAGGATTTCAGCAGGCTTCCCCTCTTCCCTCAAAACATTCTTTGTATCATTAAAAATCCTTTTGCCCTTCGAGCTTATTTTAGTTCTTGCCAAGGGCAAACAATTTGGTCTTTGGCATCTTTAAATTTCTTGTTTCTAGTATGAGGATACCTGTTGAAATCATTATACAATGAATGAATTGTAATAGAGCAACAGATAGAGGAGCAAAATATAGACCAAGAGTTTAGAGGGAACCACTAGCCAGAAGTAAAAATGGAAAGATGAGATACAGTGCCCATGTATACATGCTAATTCTCCAGACATATTGGGGAAGGCAGGGATAGAAAGCCCTGGGTTTATAAGAGTAGGAGAAAACAGGACCCAGCTGAATTTTATTTTTAAGGTACAGGACAGGATAATTGCATGTTAAAATAGCTAATGTTTCTCTTCATGGGTACCAGTAACAACATATCTGTAGCTTTAGCTTAGAACTTCTCAAAGTCTTAAAACTATATTTCCACAGATGACTGTGACATTTTGTGTCTATTTTACCTTCAATGTCTCAGGAAGACTTCTAGGTGATCTCAGTATTTGAAAGTTTTTCTGATTTAGGCAAACATTTCTGTTGATGGTTCTTCACAGGAGATGAACTTTGACCTCCCACTGCAGTCAGAGTATGACTGGCAGTTTGGTAAAGGAATGCCTAAACTATTAGAGGAGTTGAGGGTGTGTCTGTGAGGCCTGTTGCAGAGATTTGCAGATCCACTCAGGTGCTGACCTAATGAAGGGGCTATGCCTCAAGAGTTAAAAATAACACAAAGGCATTATTGGGAATTGGTGTCAGAGGAGGTAGATATGGAACCATGTCTGTGGGGCTATGTTTCACCACGGCTTCTTTCATTTTCTTCTCTGCTTCTTTCTACAGAGGTAAACAGCATTCCTCTGCCACGCACTTCTGCCACCATGAAGTTCTTCCGAAACCCATGGAGCATAGCAAGCATGAGCCAGAACCAGTAATTCTACCCCTTGCCTGCTTCCCAGGCATTTTATAAGTTAACTGCCTCATAGCTGCCACAGGACAGCTTTGCTCCTTTCAGAACCAGGGCCTTTGCATGCTGCCTAAATTGTCTATAGGAACACTGTGAATTGAGTCTTCTGGAAATGCCCCAGAAATAGGAAGAGAGGCACCTCAGGTGAGTAGCCCCTTTCCAGGCAGATGCGTTCAAACAGCCATCTAGCCCCGCGCACCTGCTGTGTGGACCAGGGTGAAGCAGCACTTCACTGGGTTTCTGCACGTTTTTCCAGCCTCACATGAGCTTTATCATGGAACAGTGTGAGCTACCCATGGCCTTTCGATACAGTCCCACTCCACTTGAGAAGCCAGTCATTTAGTGTGTCTGAGCCTGAATGCAGTCTCTAGTCAGTAATTGCCACAACCATTGTCTTGCAGCGACTTGCTGGCCCACTATCTCACTCTGCCTCACAGCTTTTGTAAAAGTAAAATTACTTTCACTAGCATCCTTGCTTTGCCCTGAGCTGTTACAGAATATAATACACTTTTGTGCATAGTCTTTCAAACCATGTCTTTATTCTGTCTCCCTAGCTTCCCCCATCTCAACCCCATGCACTTCAGTTTAAGGTTAGTAATTTCAGGCCCACTTGCCAGCGCCATCATTCAATACCGATACAGCTTTAGATGATCTATGTCCACAATGACCTGTTTTCTCACTGTAGACTGGACTGTAGGGCTGAGGAGGCGGCTCAGTGGGAAGGTGCTTGTGCAAGCCTGATGACTTGAGTTCAAACCTGCAGAACCCATGTAAAAGCCAAGTGGGGGGGATCCCAGGACCCAGAGATACGCAGAGATAGGAGGATATCAGTGTACACAGCAATGAACAATGAAAGACCCTGTCTCAAACAAAGAGGAGGATAAGGACTGACAGCCCAAGTTGTACTTTTACCTCTACATACACCACACACACCACACACACACCACACACACACACAACACACACACAAACCCAATAAATGAACAATCAATACATTTGTCTATTGATACCACAGCAATGCACACCGATGTACCTATCGCTTGATTCTTTGTAGTGTATTATCTCCAGCTTTGTCCTTATGAACAATGTGGGAGGTGATGGTTAGGTCACTGAATGCACCATTTTCAAATGAGATTGAGGAGAGGAAGCTGATATAAGGGGTAATCCTGCCCTGCCCTGCTGTCTGCTTCCCGTCTCACTACAAATGGCTTACACATTACAGAGGACCTCTGCCACCAAGCAGTGTTCTGATGAAAACTCTCTTGGAACATAAACTTGGCCACTGTCGATCCCCAGAGACCACAACAAATGCACAGATGTATGCCTCTGTGTCTCTTGTGGATTTCCTTTCTAGGCAGTTCACAGGAGTTATCCTTCAAAGAATCAGACTTCTTGCCAAGCCGTCTTTTGGCCAAAATTCATTTTCCTCTAGTTAACAGGAAAAGGAAGAAGATGAAATTCCTAGTTTCTGTGTGGGTATGTGCATGTAAGCACAGTACCTGAAGAGGCCAGAAGATGGCATAATAATCCTCAGAGCTGGGGTTTTATGCTTGTGAACCTCCAGATGTGGATACTAGAACAGAGATCTGATTCTCTGGAAGAGCAGTAAGTACTCCTAAACACCGAGCCATCCTCCAGCCCCTCAGCCATGCTTTTAACATAAGCATCCAAATCAAAGGTACCAGAATGACTTTAACTTCAGAAAAGAAATAGGGAACATTAGAAAGGATACTCAGACCCTGTCCAAAGAGGAACTGTTGCAGAGAGTTCAGAAACACAACAATTGTGGCCAGCAAATAAAAAGTTATTCAGACCTGTATGGGGACTAAGCGTGGCTTTCCCCTAAACATTCATATGGGAGTCTTGAAAGGAAACGGAGTTTTCATCTGCAAATGATAACACTGTAAGCATTTCTACTGATAAACATGAGTTAGCTTTCCATCACTGTAACAAAATACCTATGGTAATAAACTTACAACGAGGCTGGTGAGATGGCTCTTTATGTGCCCTGGTTGCTCTTCCAGAGGTCCCAAGTTCAATTCCCAGCAACCACATGGTGGCTCACAATTATCTATAAAGGGATCTGATGCCCTCTTTTGGCATGTGTATGTATATGCAGCAGAGCACTCAGACGATAAATAAATTAAAAAAAAAAAAAAAAAAAACTACAAGGAAAAAGAGTTTGTTTTATTTCTTGATTTTTGGAATGTTCAGAAGCCAGGACAAAATCTAGATCCCAATTTCCTAAATTTACTCCTATCTGCAAAGACCCTGTTCCATGTGAGGTGACACGATAACTTGAGGAATTGAGGCATGGACAACTATCTCTGGCATTATTCCATGTTCCACAGGATGGGACGAGAAAGCTTTCTCAGCCTTAGTGATGCATTCCTCACACCCTGAAGGCTTTCTAAACTAAGAATTTATTCAGAAAATACAAAATCAGACTGGGAAGAGTAGCATATTAAACCTTATGTGTAAAGATTCTAGCAGGAGGGCGAGGACCCTAGAAAATAGCAGTGGTGGTGAGGGGTGCCTGTATACTGTAAGCAAAAACTCATTATTTCTTAAGTTTTGCTAAGTCTATCTTATCCTTAGAGAAAGCAGCACATGGCAGGGCTGGGAGAAACTAACCTTTCACACATATCCAATGTGATACCTTCATGTCTACATTGTCCTTATTGTAAACTAAGACTATTAAACTACAATGTATTATGTGAGCATTGTTTTTAAAACTGTGTAGATGCCCTTCAAATACTGTAGCAGGCCTAGTTAGCTAGACTCATGTTTTAAAGGCTTGTTCTGCAGCAAATGACAATACTGAGGAGTCTGTGGAACCCTGAGGAGATGAGCCTTGGCGGAAATGCTTCTTTTAGAGCAGACCACTAGGTTTAGGCCTTTGAATAGTATAGCCTGGCACTGAGTTCTTGTTACTCTCTGCTTCTTGGTCTGTCATCATGTCAACAGTCCTTACCCCTCCACTACAGTCTGAAACATCCCACTAAGCTGTGATGATTCTAGTCCCTAAAACCATAAGCCAAGCGAACTCTTTCTCCCACAAGCTGTTTCTGTCAGGCATTGTGATCACAGCAAAACAAAAGTGCCGTGACAGATGTGACAGGGCCCACTGCCATGACAGGTGTGACAGGACTCACTGCCATAACAGGTGTGACAGTGCCCACTGCAGTTTAAGCTGAGGATGTCTCTGGCTACATGAAGTAAATGGGTTGTCTTAGCCTTGGACCTAATGATGCTCTTTCAGCTGGAGGTGACAGTTGGGTCCCCAAATAACACAGATCAATGCTCTGACTCTGTCACTGTGAGGTGTGGGAAACCTGCTGCTCAGCCCAGGGTGCCTAAGTCCATAGGGCACTGCACTGGGAAGAGCTGAGAGAAACAGAAGCCAATCAATCAGGGCTGTGTTTAAATTACAAAAGGAACCAGTGGTGAGGGCTGCCTCGCCCTGCCCTCTCCCATACCAGCATGTCTAACCGTCAATGCTCTATGGAGACCACCAAATAAACTATATATTTGTCCAATTAATAAGTACTCAGGACTCTGTAAAAGAAGAAAATAAACAAGGAAATATCTGGAAATATCAGATGACAGAGAATAAATTAATAAACAATTTAAAAAAACAGAAAACAGGACATTTATTTCCTCCTCCTCCTCTTCCTCCTCCTCCTCCTCCTCCTCAACATTGTCACCCTGCTGCAGTCCAGCCTGTCATGGAACTCACTATGTAGCCTAGGTTAGCCTTGAATTCACAGTGATCCATGTACCTCAGTCCTGAGTGCTTAGATAACAGGTTTGAAGCCACCATGACCAGCACTAGGAAACAATTTAAATGAATAAACACGTCACAAATGGAGTTCATTTAATAAGAAAAACTTTATGCCAAAATAGAACCCCTGAAATTTTAATGAAGAAAAATACAAATGACAAAAAATGGTGAGAAAAAATAAATCCATGGAAGATACAAATAAATTTTTACAGATAATTTCCTTGACTTTAATTTATACTTTAAACAAATGTAATTTCCAAAAAGTAATAGCCGAAGTGAAAAACTGAAATAGACTGGGAATGTGTTTTCCTGGCCCGGGTCCACGTCAGTCCTGAGTGTCTCTGGTCTCTGTAGCCTGAACTCCTAACCTCTGCTTCCTTCTGCTTTCATCCACTCCTTCCTCTGGCCTTACTCCACCTCCCACCTTCTCACACAGACCTTCCTGGGTCACTACCCTTCCCTTTCCCTTCCCTTCCTCCTTCCCTTCCCTTCCCTTCCCTTCCCTTCCCTCCCCTCCCCTCCCCTCCCCTCCCTCCCCTCCCCTCCCCTCCCCTCCCCTCCCCTCCCCTCCCTTCCCTTCCCTTCCCTTCCCTTCCCGGGACTACAGGCAGGGACTACAATGTCCAGGTGTACACCAAAATCCCTGTTCTCAGATCACCAAGGTTTTGGTGGTACAGAGTCAGTCCATTAATATGCACACATAACACACAAATATATAATAAATACATGGTCAGTGGATAAGGCTAATAAAAACAAAGCAGAGGTTGAGGAGATAGCTCAGAAGTAATGGGCTTTGTTGTACAAGCATGGTGACTGGAGTTTAGTCCCCAGAACCCACAAAATTATCAGGCTGAAGTGGCAGCCTTCTTGTAAGCTCGGTGCTAGGACTTCGTAACAGGATCTCCAAAGCAAGTTGGTTATGTAGACTAGCAGAATTGACAAGCTCTGTGTTCAGCAAGAGACCCCACCTCAGTGACTAAAATGTAGAGTAATGGAAAAAGTCACCTTTCATCAGCCTCTGTCTTCCACATACATGTACACATGTATGTGTGCACACACATATGCAAACCCACATATGTGAATATATAGATGTATACACTATATACAGATATACATGAAGAAGAAGAGGAGGAGGAAGAAGAGGGATGGAAGGGGAAAGAAAAGAATCCTATGCTTATTACATTGGCTAGTTATCTACATCAACAGTGGTTACACATAGGGACAGTCTAACCTTTGTTGAATCCACTCAGGAAGTCATTGTCATGGTCACGTTGTCACATGGTCACATTGTCATGGTCACATTTTTACATAGACCACAAATTGAGACAGAGCTGAGTTTAGAAACGTTCTCAGAGCTTCAAAGAAAGGAAGCAGATGACCTGAGGTTTGAATCTAGAGTGTTGCCTCAGAATCGATGCATTTTATCTGCAAACTGCAAACCTACAGGAACTTCAGCCCATGGTCATCTGACATGAAAGATTTCAGCTCTCTCCTGTCTACTTCAGCATGTCATGCATGCTCAATCTTCTCTGAATTCACTCAGATTAGTCATTGCATCTTGTCAAGCTCCCTGTCTTATGTTCTTTACATTTTCATTAGATAGTGTCTTTAATCCCCCGAAAAGAAAGAGAAGAAAGAGGAGGAGGAGGAGGAAGAGGAGGAAGAGGAGCAGGAGGAGGTCAGGTCCAGGGTTGGTGTGTAGCTCAGTGGGAAAGCCCTTGCTCAGAATGTGAGTGAGGCCTGGGTCCCCATACCCCACACTGCAGTCCAAGGAAGTCTAGGGAGAACAAATGTGTTTTCTTTCTGCCCTGCTGAGGTAACACTTCTTGGAGACTTTTATTCATTCTATGACATCAGTGCCATCACCACTTTTATTCCCACCCATCTCCCTGCCTGCATTCAACCAAACAGGCTCTCTAGGAGTGACTCATAAACTAAACTGTTCTGGTTGTGTAGAGAAATCATTGTCTATCTGATCTATCAGAGTGCAGGGGTCAGAGACGCTGGAAAAAGTGTTACACACACACACACACACCCAACACAGCACATCAAGTCGCTGCAGGCCTAGGGATCCTCTCCCACTAAGACAGTCCATTTAGGGTTGCAGGATCCATGAGGAACAGGCCCTGCTCCAGCTGTTGGGAGACCTAGATGATGACCAAGCAGCTCATCTGCTACCTATGTGCAGGGACCTAGGCGCCTGTGCTCACTCTTCAGTTGGTGATTCAATCTCTGGGAGACACCTAGGGTCCAGGTTAATTGACTTTGTTGGTCCTCCTGTGTAGTTCGTCCTCATCAGGCCCTTCAATCCTCCCAACTCTTCCCTAAGACTCCCTGAGCTCCATCTAATGTTTGGGTATGAGTCTCTGAATCTCTTTGGCTGCTTGGTGGAGCCTCTCAGAGGACAGTTATGTCGCGTCCTCCTTGGCAGCAAGTAAGACACGACAGGTCAGATCCTTCTCAGTTCAGCTTTATTCCAGGAACGACTCTTGACTAGGGACGGGGAACTGGATGGAGGTCTATGGATGGAGACGTATGGCCAGGGGCCCAGGACCGGGAAGGGACCCCAAGCAGTAGAAATGAGCTGCTTAATAAACTGCCCAAGGCAGGCTAGGTGACATGTTCTCTCAGGATAGGTTAGACTGCCAATACCTCATTAGCATAAGCCCGATCGGGAGGGGCACGAGGCCTACGCATGCACAAAGGACTTGTTTACCAGTTTAGGCTGAATTGGCCATGCTGGAAGCCAGCTGTTTACATTGTCAGGTGCTTAGCATACGACTTTGCAACTGTCCCAGGTGCTATCTTTAAACACGGCTGCCTACACAGTTATGCTTCGTTTCTGTCTGCAAGCATAATGCAGTATCATTAATAGTATCGGGGGCTGGTTCTTGTCCATGGGATGGGTCTCAGTTTGGGGCGGTCTTTGGTTGACTGTGGGACTGTGAAAGGATAGCTTGGTTCCTGGCCGAGCACAGGCCTCGAACCCTGTACCCTAATGGGACCTAATGGGTGTTTGGCCTTGCTCCCAGACTCCAGGCTCCTGACACAAGGCCAAAGACCTCCATTGATCCACCCCTTTCAGTCATGTAGGGCAATGCCCCTACAGCCCCTCCCAAAGAGAAGTTTGTGTCTCCAAGCACAGTTAGAGGGCGTGACTACAGGCCTCAGAGCCTCAAGAGATCTCCATATTAATGAGATACCTAAAGGTCAGAGGACATAGTCAATTAAGCTTTCTTCCCCAGACCCTCCTCCTTCCCTATTTAACCTCAGGCCTACCCTGAGGACCCAGGGAGAGTACAACCACATCCACTTTCTGCCACGACAATAACCTTTTAAAACCATGGACTTCCTTGTGTCTTTGGGGTCCAGCTGTGGGCAACCATGGAGAAGGCCTTTAACTAATGAGCCTTGCCTGCCGCTGTTGCCTAATCTGCCACTAGAAGACTTTTCTACATCCTCTCCATGGAGGCCGCCAACTCATAGTCCCAGTAACCAAGAGTCTCATTTTCCCATAGGGCACTGCCAGAGCTTATCTTTTCCCCTCTGCCCCTCTCAGCTGTGGGGTGGTCCTGCCCATCCGCCCCATCTCAACTCTTCCATGGCTCCCAGTGGTGCCTGGGAGTCCAGGGGTTTGAGACCAGTCAATCCCCACATGCCTTCTTGTCCGGGGGTCCCCACTCCAGATCTCTGCTCCCACAGGGTACCAGACTGAGATCGCCCCACACCCGGGCTGAGTCCAGTGGCTTCTCATAGCCGATGTCTGTCTGCACCGCATAGAGGAAACTCAGTCAAATTCCCCGCTCTTCTGCCTCCCTGAGCTGTGACAGACACTCAGGGACTACAACACAGCCCAACAGAACCCATGCCCACACTCGAGCTACAGCCCCGCAGTTGGTCCATTTCCTCCATCCCTGTTCTTTCTTAGTCCCTGCATTTCTCATAGGCAGGATAACATTTTGGGTTGAAGGCTTTGTAGCATCGGTTGCTGTTCTTATCTCTCCACTGAGAGGCCTGCCTGGATACAGGAAGTCACCAGTTCAGGATTCATATCTACCTCTGCTAGAAATCCCAGCAAGAGTCATTCCCATAGACACTCCTGGATCTCTTCCCATCCCAGGTCTCTGGCACATTCTAGAGATTTCCCTTGCCCCAGATGATCTCCCTTCTCTCTACCATGTTCTCCCTACGTATGCTCTGGGGAGGCCCAGACCCCGATCCCTCTCCATCCCCTCTTCCTACCAGTTTCCTCCTTCCATCAACTTCCAATATCTATTTTGTTTCCCCTTCTGAGTGAGATTCAACCATCTTCCCTTGGACCCTCCTTGTTATTTGGCTCCTTTGGGTCTGTTGTTTATAGCATGGTTATCCTGTACTTTATGGCTAATATCCACCTATAAGTGAGTACATACTATGTATATCCTTTTGGGTCTGGTTTACCTCACTCAGGATGATTTTTTTCTAGTTCTATCCATTTGCCTATGAAATTTGTGATGTCCTTGTTTTTAATAGCTGAATGGTATTCCATTGTGTAGATGTACCACATTCTCTTTATCTATTCTTCAATTGAGGAACATCTAGGTGGTTTCCAGTTTCTGGCTATTACCAATAAAGATGCTATGAACGTAGTTGAGGTCCTTGTGGGTTTATGCCCAGAAATGGTATAGTTGGGTCTTAAGGTAACTATTTCTAATCTTCTGAGAAAACATCAAATTGATTTCTAGAGTGGTTGCACCAGTTTGCAATCCCACCAGCAGTGGAAGAGTGTTCCTCTTTTCTACATCCTCGCCAGCGTGTGCTGTCACCTGAGTTTTTATTCTTAGCCATTCTGTTGTCTGTAGGGGCAATCTCAGAGCATTTTCATTTTCCAGATGACTAAGATGTTGAACATTTCTTTAGCTGCTTTTGACCATTTGAGAGTTCTCTGTTGAGAATTCTGTTTAGCTCTGCATCCCAGTTTTTAATTGAGTTGTTTGGATTGTTGGTGTCTAACTTCTTGAATTCATTATTATTTTGGATATTAGCCCTCTTCAGATGTAGAGTAGGTAAGAATCTTCTTCCCATCTGTAGGCTGCTGTTTTGTCCCATTGACAGTGTCTTTTGACTTACAGAAGCTTTCAGTTTTTTATTGATTAATTATTGATTAATTATTAACCTTAGTGCCTGAGCCAACTGGTTTTCTGTTCAGGAAGTTGTCTCCTGTGCCGATGAAGTCAAGGCTATTCTCCACTTCTGTTCTATTAGAGTTTAGTGTATGTGGTTTTCTCGTTGAGGTCTTTGATCCACTAGGATTTGAGTTTTGTGCAGAGTGATAAATATGGATCTATTTGCAACTATTTACATGCAGACATCCAACATTTTAAGTGTGTGTGTGTTCCACAGGCCAACTACAATTATAATTCCTCAGAAATCATCCACCTTATTTTTTTTTTTTTTTTTTTTGAGACTAGGGTTTCTCTGTAGGCTGTATGGACTATTGGTAGCCAGGCTGGCCATGAATCAGAATCACTGCCTCTGTCCAAGGCTAATAAATATCCGCTCATCACCTTATTTTAAGATAGGGTCTCTCATGGCTGGCCAGGCTGGCCAGTGAGCTCTAAGCAAATGGCTTTTAGATCATATATCTTCCTTTCTGAACATGTGAATCTCCAAACCTTCCTAGTTGTTTCTATCAGTATGTTTTGCCTTTAGACAACCGCTGGACACTCTGAAATCTCACCAATACTCTTGGTCCTCCCAAACATGCCCCCAGCTTTCTTCAGGTGTTGATGAAACTGTTATGCTTTATGAATTCACCTGCTTTCTATTTTGAAAGAGAAAATATCTTACATTTGATATGCTTAATAAAATTGTCATAATTTTATAACAAATTAGTAAAATGCATAGCATGCATCATATTCCAGGTGTCTGAGTCTCTGCACATTCTGAATCATTTAATCTTTACAACTCAATGAAATCCTCGTAATTATTAACTACCATCGTATAGCTATGAAAATTACAGAGCAAACATCTAGTCACCCAGACAATAATACACGTGGCAGATATCAGGTTTTGAAACCAATCCTTTATGAAATCATATTTAGGGATACTCAAGGTGGGTGCAAGGGAAGTTCATGAAGACCACCTGAATCAACAGTGAAGGGAGCCCCCAGAAGTGGGTTTGGAGGTGTCGGGGGGATCTGCTCCTGTAAAGCAGAAGCTAAACCTCAAAGGCAGGTGATCCTTAGACAGGGTCAACAAAAGATAGACAGGCTGGAATGGCTAGCCAAAGAGACCTGCAAACATGAGAAGCTAAAAGCAAGGATAGCCCAGGTTTTGACAAGCAGATGAGAAAAAGGCTTGGGCTGAGCTCAATGCCATGCCCACCTTTCCTGTATTCTGTCTCTCTTCTTCTACAGTTCAGGGCAATGATTTTATCACCAACTTGTAAAGCAAGTTCTTCATGAACCAGAAAATGTTTTTAAAATGTGGAAATTCTAACTCATCCTATTCTTTAAGTATCAATTATTTTTTAAAGAGGTAAAATTAGGCTCTCTGCTCAAAGAGGTAAAATTAGACTCTCTGCTCCTCCCTGTTCCGAGACAGCTGCATCTTCTTGTGCAGTGTCAGCCTCGTCCCATAGACGAAATGGCGAAGGTCGTGTGAACGGATTTGGCCGTATTGAGCGCCAGGTTACCAGGGCTGCCTTCTGCTTTGCACTTGGCAAAGTGGAGACTGTTGCCATCAATGACCCCTTCATTGACCTCAACTGCTTTGTCTACATGTTCCAGTATGACTCCACCCACGGCAAATTCAACAAAACAGTCAAGGCTGAGAATGGGAAGCTTGTCATCAATGGGAAGCCCATCACCATCTTCCAGGAACGAGATCCCCTAACATCAATGGGGTGATGCTGGTGCTGAGTATGTTGTGGAGTCTACTGGCTCTTCACCACCATGGAGAAGGCTGAGACCCACTTGAGGGGCGGGGCCAAAAGGGTCATCATCTCTGCCCCTTCTGCCGATGCCGCCATTGTTTGTGATGACTGTGAACCACAAGAAATATGATAACTCGCTCAAGATTGTCAGCTATGCATCCTGCACCACCAACTGCTTAACCCCCCAGCCACGTTCATCAATGACAACTTTGGCATCGTGGAAGGGCTCATGACCACAGTCCATGCTATCACTGCCACTCAGAAGACTGTGGGTGACCCCTCTGGAAAGCTGTGGTGTGATGGCTGTGGGGCTGCCCAGAACATCATCCCTGTATCCACTAGTGCTTCCAAGGCTGTGGGCAAGGTCATCCCAGAGCTGAACGGGAAGTTCACTGGCATGGCCTTCCATGTTCCTACCTATAATGTAGCCATTGTGGATCTGACATGCCACCTGGAGAAACCTGTCAAGTATGATGACATCAAGAATGTGGTGAAGCAGGCATCTGGGGTCCCACTGAAGGGCATCCTGGGCTACACTGAGGACCAGGTTGTCTCCTGTGACTTCCACCTTTGATGCTGGGGCTGGCATTGCTCTCAATGACAACTTTGTAAAGCTCATTTCCTGGTATGACAATGAATACAGTTATAGCAACAGGGTCATGGACCTCATGGCCTACATGGCCTCCAAGGAGTAAGAAACTCTGAACCACCCTCTCCAGCAAGGACACTGAGAGCAAGAGAGAGGCCCTCAGTTGCTGAGGAGTCCCTGTCCCCAGCACTGAGCATCTCCCTCACAATTTCCATCCCAGACCCCCGTAAATAACAGGAGGGGCCTAGGGAGTCCTCCTTATTCTCTTAAATACCATCAATAAATGTTTGCTGCGCCCCCCCCCCCAAGAGGTAAAATTATTCACTGGTTGTTTGTTTATTCCAAAAGAATGAGATATTGAAATTATAGAAGAGTAACTTATGAATTTTACATTCTATAGATAAGTGTTGATTTTTTTTTTATAGCTTACATGGCAAAAAGGAGACCATTCAAATCAGAGTTGTGCAATTAATATGGCTTGACTATTTAAAAATCACTTCTAGTAGCATGTATTTTTTTTTAAATTATGTGTATGCTTGTGGGTATTACACATGAATGGATGTATAATCAGAAGCCAGTAGAGGTTCACCTGGAGCTCAAGTCAAAGGTAGTTGTGAGTTGTGTGACCTGGGTGCTGGGACCCAAACTCAGTTGCTCTGAGGAACAGAACTCACTCTTACCCTCATCCTCACATCATTTTAAATAGAACTGTTTTGGGGCTGGAGAGATGGTTTGGTGGTTAAGAGCACTGACTATTCTTCCAGACGTCCTGAGTTCAATTCCCAGCAAACACATGGTGGCTCACAAATACCTGTAAATGGGATCTGATGGCCTTTTCTGGTATGTCTGAAGACAGCAACAGTGTAACTCATATACATAAAATAAATAAATAATTCTATAAACAAACAAACAAACAAATAAATAAATAAATAAATAAAACTGTTTCCTAGAGAGTACTTGTATGCATGCCTTCTGTAACAACCTTGGCTAGTCTTTTCCCCCTCCCCCAATTCCTAATAATATACTGTGAGAAATTTTATTTTTCTTTTCTTTTTTTTTTTTTTTTGTTGTTTTTTTTTTCTTTTTAATTTTATTGTTTTGCTTATTCACTTTATAACCCGTCCCAGTCACCCCCTCCCACAATCCTTCCCCATCTCTTCTTTTCTGACAAAACAAGTAAATAAATGTTTCACATATCCAGACATAGAAAAAGAGTTGAGAAAACCCACCAAAACCTGACTGGCAAGTCTCCCAATGCTTCTTTTTATCTTTAGAGTTCCCCATACAAATTAGTTTATTATGAAAACTAAACCAATTCCTTTTATCTGTCACTCCAAACAACTGTATAGTCGACACACGGAGGTACAACTGTGGCATGCAACCCTGTTCAAGGAAACAACCTGTAAATCCAAAGTTCCTACTCCCCTGCAGCACCTAAATTTTAGCCATTATTATCTCTTACTGACCCTTTTACTTATAATTATTCTATGTGCCAGATTAGTCTCTTTAATTCTTATCTCTGGCATTGTATGTATGCGCGGGTGTGCGTTCCTATGTTACACACAGGTGTGTAGGTGTGTAGAAGGCAATCAGAACTGACATTATGTGTCTTCTTCAATTTACTCTCAACTTTATTTTTATTTATTTATTTATTTGTTTACTTTGTTTTTTCGAGACAGGGTTTCTCTATATTGCCCTGGCTGTCCTGGAACTCACTCTGTAGACCAGGCTGGCCTCAAACTCAGAAATCTGCCTGCCTCTGCCTCCCAAGTGCTGGGATTAAAGGCATGCGCCACCACCGCCCGGCTTTCAACTTTATTTTTGAGACAGTCTCTAACTCAGCTCAGAACTCCCTGACTCAGCAAGACTGGCTGGCCTCAAGCCCCAGAGATCCCTGATGATGAGTACATGTAGCCCAGGCTAGCATCATACTCACTATTTGGCTGAAGCTGACCTTGATTGAACTCCTGATCTTCCTGGTTCTATCTTCCAGGCCTAAGATTACAAGTAGGTGTCCACCACCACATACAGCCACTTCCCTTTTCTGGAGTTTTCCGTCATCCTGTAGAGAACTCAATTCAAACTCTTCAGTCGAGAATCACATTCATCTGGTCCCCTTCTTATTTCCTTGTGTTTTAGGCTCACTTCATTGTCTTTTCCTTATTCTTCCTAGGTCTGTGTTGCTTAGTTACTGGTGCCACCTTGATAGAAGGGAGTCAGCTGCACCAGCTCAGCTTCTCGGTCCTTGGAAATTAGACTTGATTCCTGATGGCATAGGTCCACCTGCCTGGGCAGAGTGCCTGACTCCTGAGCACTGTTCATCCAGCCTTCAGAATCTGTCAAAACCGATAGCCAGTGAGTCTAGAGGGAGGCTCAGTTAACACTTATAAACTCTGTCCTAGGCTCATGTCCTAGTCCAAGGGCTTATTCTGCTCAGTGTTTCTCTGTCTGTGCATTTGTGTCCCTAGCAGAAAGGATGACTTGGTCTTCTCCACGCTGGCCTGATTCTAACTGGGCTCTCTGCAGCCCTGTGACTTCTATACTATATTAGCAGCACATTTTGCAGCACAGTGCCATGCTCATTAAGATGAAACAGCCCAACTCCTGCCCATCTAAAGACAGACTTGAACTACTTACCTTTTCATGCTGGCCCTGGATTCCTGCCTCACACTGGCTTTCCAGGACTGTGAAGGGGCCTGGGAGGCTTCATGTGGTCCCATAGTGTTTTTCTTGCCCTCTAACTCTTGGTGACAGTATTTCTTTTGCTTAGAACACTCCAGTGAATATTTAAGAAGATTCTGTTTCTCTCTCTCCCTACCCCCTCTGTAGATTTAATTTTTTTATTTGTCTGAGTGTTTTACCTGAGTGTATGTGCCCTGTGTGTGTGCCTGAGATCTGCAAAGGTCAGAAATGGGCACTGGGTCCCCTGGAACTGGACTACTGATGGTTTGTAAGCCTACAAGTGGGTACTAGGAACTGAATTCAGGTCCTCTGTAAGAGCAATAAGAAATGCTGAACCATTTCTCCAGATCACTATTTTTGTGCTTTAAAAATTGTGGCAATATATATATAATATAACTTACCATTTAAATTACTTTCTGTATCTAATTCAGTGATACCTGTTGCGTTCACAGAGCTGTATAGCCATTCCCATGTCCACTCCAGAGGTGTTATCCACTGGGCACAGTGGTGCACGCCTTTAACCCCAGCACTTGGGAGGCAGAGGCAAGCACATCTCTGTGAGTTCAGGGCCAGCCTGTTCTATATGGAGCAGTCATCCAAAATATAAATGCTCCTAATTAGGCAATAATTAGCTATTTCCCTTCATATCAGCTGTTAAATCTGATTTTTTGATTCTTGTATTTGACCATTCTAGGAACTTTGTATTAGAAGAATTGTGTAAGATTTGTTCTTCTGGATCTCAGTATTTGTCAAGATGTTCCAGAGAAATAGAATACAATATATCTATTGTGGGATAGTGCTCATGTGACCAGAGAGGCTGAGAAGGTAGAGAATGGTTGGAGGATGTTCCAGTTTAAGCATCGAAGACTGAGGCCCTGGCTCAAGCAGGCAGAAAACGAGCATGTACCTCTTCCTCATTTCTCTCTCTCTTTGGCTCTCAGTAGGTAGATGGTGTCCTTCGACATTGGGCAGGGACACCTCCTGTCAGAGTCTACCGAGTCAATGTTAATCTCATCCTGGAACACTCCTGTTAGCATTCCCAGTTTAAACCTTTCCTCAGTCAAGGTGAAATAAGCCATCCAAATAGCTTATTTCATGAAGCTCAACATTTTCAAGGTCCGACCACAGGGTGGCTGGCGTCAGATGTTCCCTCCTTTTTATGGCTGAACTGTTTTAAATTGCCTGCTATACCTCGTTTTCCCTACCCATTCATCTGTTGATGGAATGGGCTTTTACTTTTTAAGATGTAGGCTGTGGCACTTCAGCTCTTTGCACTGTATCTAAGAAAAGTCTCTTCTTCCTCTGCCCATCATGCCTTGCACATCGATTCTCACAGAATAGATGCTTGCTGTCCACCAACCAAGCAAACAAGCAACTGCGTAGAAGAGCAACGGACTGAAGGCTGGAGGGAGGGCTTTGTTAGTGACGTAAGAAAGGGAGTCAGGAGCACTCAGTTCTCTGCTCTTTTAAAATCAGTGTTTACTGATTTCTGCCTAGCTCTTCTATTTGAAAAAATTTAAGGAACCGTATGAAAGTTATCTGCCTGTCTATTAACAGAAAATAATGATCCAATATAACCACATAGTATTCTAGATGCTGCCTAATTGTTATGTTGAGTTAAAACAAGTCAAGGCTTTTCATCAAAATGTAAATGGGGACACTAGCAAATGGCTATTCCTGGAGCTTCATCTACACGTGGGGGCAGGTCTCTCATCCACACTACCTGCAGGAGCTAGAATCTCAGTGAGGTTGTGTAACTATGGAAAATGAAGACACCACAGGCAGGTGCACGGCACGGAATTCTAAACCTTGCCTTAATGATAATATGGATCAAAAAAGTTCCAGAGTTTTCAAAGTGAGGGGGCACCTCACAACCTCTCACTCACAAGTAAATAAATAAAGACATAAAAAGAAAAACATCTCAAAAAAGCAGTTTGAAAGATTTTAAGTGGAAAATAAAAGGTGTGGCTATGGAGCAAGTAGAGGTGGAATCGTATCAGCAATGCACACTTTGAGGTTAACTGTGCTGTCTTAACACGTTTCTATAGTTACACATTCTGGGGAAAACACCAAACCCTGACCACTGGCCTTCTCAGTAAGTTGAGGGAGGGAAGGGAGGCTGGCAACTGTTCCTCCCCAGGTCAGTCCACCCGCTGAGTTTGAAATCTAAGGCACCAGACTGCCACCTACTGGTGCCCCACGAATATTTATGGGAAAGAAAGGAAAGACAGAAGAGGGGGAAACTTTCATTTTCCGTTATTTCTCAGAAAATTAAGTTAATATAAGCCAGCCAGCCAATTATCCACTGGTTTAATTTATTACTCATCCATTCATCCATCGACCCACCTACTCACCTTTAGTGGAGGAGGGAGTGTCCACTTCTTCTGTAATAAGCTAATCCTAAATGTAAGGAAGGCAGTGGGAAAACATCTTCTCTTGGTTCGATGCAGCGTAATTCTGCCTCTGAATCTTTGAGAAATTCTGGAGTAAAGTGGCAATATACTCCTGTACTACTAAATGGTAACGGGTTTCTAAGTCTTGGGGGGGGGGAGGAGGAGAGGGACGGAGGAAAGCTAGTCTTCAAAAGGGGCATGCGCAGACCAGAGCAGTGTGAGTCCAAGGAGAGAATGCTTCACTCTCATGCCAGCATTTCCATCTCTGTTTGACAGCAATGGCTGGAGCGTGTAGAGATGTTTCCAGTTGGAATCCATCTGTGTGACTGCCAAAAGGAAGCTTTGTTCCATAAGGAGCATCTGAAGGACTTTGTGTTCACACAAATGTGAGACCTGCATTGTTAAATTCAGCAGCCACAGGGCCACAGGGACCTTTGGTTTGTATGAAAACTGACTTATCTGAATTGACATGGGCTGAACATACAAAGTGCTGAGGTCCAGCATGAAAGAAACGAACTGAAAATGGCTTTATAAGCTAATTATATATTATATACTGAAATTATTTGTGTTTATTTTATACCATATATTATGAAATATGTATGAATATACCATATACAATATATGATACAAGCATATTATATATGCTATATATATATAATTTAATATATATTTACCATATAATATATATTGTATATATACCATATATAATATACCATAATTGTATACAATATAAGCATATTGTGTTAGATATGGTCTATTCATATATATGTACTATAGTGTAAGGTAATATACCAATATTCTAGATAAACTGAATGAAATAAAGAATATTATTTTAAACTAATTTCATCTGGTTATGTTTTAACAAGGCTACCATTCAATTTTCATTTTCTATTTTTCCCCGACTGGCCTGGAATTCACCATGGGCATCAAGCTGGTCTCAAAGCAGTAAGAGCTGTCTGCCTCTGCCTCCTGAGTGGGAGGGTCAACGGTTCGATCCACCATATCTGGCTTACAAGAAAATGTTTAAATGACGTGCATTGCTCAAATAATTTTCCTGTTCACAGGCCCAGTCTGACTCACAGCCAATGTCCACTGAGTTCTGTGGGGCCCCATGTGTTACCTAAAAAGAAGTTCCATGCCGAGGGTTTGTGTACACTGCTTTTATCTTTCTTCCGCTGTCATGGCAACCATAATAAAATTATGTGTTATCATCTTTCCATTTTAAGGCCAGGCGACAGAGACCCAGAGAGAGAAGTAACCACAGCTGGGTTTGAACTCCCTCACACTCAGCCCTCTGGAGCATCAGGTTCTCGGTCACCACGATAGGACTGTGCTGTGTTCAATATTGCTTCTCTTTTTCTTTGGCCTGTTCCCTGTGGCTTTGTTATAGGTTGTTTTCCTCCTCTGTACAATCAGCTTGCTGCAATCTTTTTTCTTATTTTATTTGCTCTTGTTGCTGAGACGTACTCTTGTGATTTATCCCAGGCTGGACTCAAACTTGTGACCCTCCTGCCTGCCCCTTCTCAGTGATGGAATTACAGGCACATCACCACGTCTGGCAACCTTGCTGTAATTTGGTTTTGTTTTTTTTTTTAAACATATTTTCCTAGACTCATATTAAATAACACATTTGGAACTAGAATGGCATGCAGAGGCAAAATTTTCCCAACTGTTCCCAACTTTTGTCCATCTTGGCTTTAAGTGTCTCAAAGTATAAAATTTCTCAGACATCATAAATCCTTGAGAAAGTGTTCTAAGACGTTTCAGACAAAAACAGATTTTCCAGGTTTGCTTGGAATTTTTTAGCTTTTTTTTTTTTTTTTCAGAGGGAACATTCTGTTCCTACAAAAAGCACAGGGCAAAATCTATATGCCTCAGATACTTCTGCAGCATGTGTGCACGAGCTTTTAACACGCACATAAACACATGCATGTGCACACATGTGAACACGCACACAGAAGGTCATTTATAATCTGTTCTATGGAAAATGGGCTTCTCCCTTTTGATTTTTTGTGAGACAAATTTTAAATTCTAAAATGAGTAGCATAACAGCTGTTATTTCTGGAACAATTATTCAGGAATGGTTAAATGTGACCTTTCCTCCGTGTCTAATCACTTTCTGCTTTGTCTTTAATTGTTTGGTTCCCTCGAAGTTAAAGTGCCAAGAAACTTTTAAGCAGTGTCTAGCAGATCAGAGTCTAAACATATCACATGCAGAGCAGCAGTTTTCTAGTGTCTGTGGAGAAAGCAGACAATCTGTGGCTCAACCAGCCGTCACCTCACCTCTCCAACCTGTTGTCCATCCATCTACCTACGTATCCAGGTAGCAGAACATTCATCTACCACCTAATGTCTACCTATTTACCCACTCACTTAGCGTCCAACCTATCTAGCCACCACCCATACATCTCATCCATCCATCACACCCATACAGCCATCCATCTATCCCACCAACCACCTATCTACTCACTTACCCTCCATCTATCCAACTCAAGGAACTAAAATTCTAGTGTGGATGGCAAAAATAAGCAAATGAAAACTACATACTGAGATTGAGAGGACAGGGCAGGCTGGTAATGGCAACTGTCTCTAACTGTCCAGGGAAGGATCCGGTTCGGCATCTGCTGGTGGAGGAAATGTCCAGCAGACAGTAGAACAGTGCACAGTGTGATAGTCTGGAAACTGTCAGGATCTTGAGATTCTATCAGAGGAGTGCTGAATATTGATAGAATATTGTGAGAGCAGGTGAACATGCAGGGATAGGATGCCCAAGGCTACAAGAGTTCACAGGGACTTCGATGAGCCAGGAATATGAAGACACATGCCTATAAAACCAGCACTGAGGGGGCACAAGCTGGAGACTCAGTTCTAGACTAGCCTGATCTCCTTCATGAGATACTGCCTCAAAGATCAAAACTACAATATAAGCGAGGGACATTTGCATTTTATTCAAAGCTTGGGGGAAAGCAGATAATCAGATGTATATAATTTTCAAATTTATTTTAAAAGCCTGTTCTTGCTGCTGCGTAGATCACCGACTAAAGGGACAGTAGGTAAGATGCAAAGTGTTTCCTGCCCTTGGTGCTTTCCTGCCGCTTGGCAAACTGTTTCCGTTTGCACCAACAACTGTGTGTACCAGTGATATCCTCAAATGCCTTTGCAAGCCAATACTTCTAAAAGTTTCTTTGTCTTGCTATTTTTGTTTGCTTGCTAGTTTTAAACTCCTTGGGATACATTCTCTCCCCAGGGCCTCCTAGGCATGTGGACAGACTACAATAATCAGTTGCCTTAGTGCCAGGTGTCCCCATAGTGCCAAGTTTTACATCTGCATGGAACTCTGACATATTCTCCTTGGAGCATGTGGCAGTGCTTGACCTCTGGCACTGGGGAATTTTGGCAAAAGCCTTTCCACAGCACGGATGAAATACTGTGTTACTCCATGACAAAAGGCTCTAGTAGACAGACTCTGTCAGGCCTGTGGGAGAGGCGGATGGTAAGCTCCCTCCCTTAAGCTCTGTGGAGAACAGCATGGCCCGTCCCACATGACACAGGGAAGCATTCTGACAAGAGCACACCACTGCTTGCTGGTTCTCTCAGCTTTTCCAAGAGTGTTCAGGACTGATCTGCTCTGTGTCCTAATGTCTCAGTTGCGCTGGCTTCTCTTGATCCTCACCCCTGGATCAACACTGTAAGGGATATTTTCCTGCTACACTGTATTTGCAATGGAGCTCTCTGCCTGGGCAGTAGAAGAGGTAGGTGGAGAGAGGAGAAAGAGAGAGAGGAGAGAGGAGAGAGGAGAGAGGAGAAGGAGAGAGGGAGAGAGGAGAGAGGAGAGAGAGAGAGAGAGGAGAGGAGACAGGAGAGAGGAGAGAGGAAGAGAGGAATGAACATGGAGGGAGATGTATGGGTTGCTAGCAGTCTTGGGCAGCAATTCATATCAAAAGGTTAGATATTGGTTACAATTCTAATTGTGTGGGCATCTTGTGTATCGAACGTTTCCAAATATATAAATTTATTAGATAATCTTTAAGCTTAGCGTCTCATTTCTACCCAGTACTGTGAGTATAGTGGATATTGTCTGGGGCATAGCCAAACATTACGAGGGTGGCAGAGTTGAACCGGGGGCCATGCTTTGGGACATGGACTCCACGAAGCTGATTGGTGGAGGCAGCCACCACGCTAGGTCTAGGGCAGGTGCTCCTGGTGCCTCTGGCTGCTTCTTGTGCGGAAACATGGTGGGCGGTCCAGGTAGCTAGCGGACCTTGCCACGGCTTTCAAAATATCACCCGTATCACAACAGTCCCCTGTCATCTGTTTGGGACACACTCTTTCTTCTGCTGTAAGACAGAGACCTTTTCTCAAAGAGCAGGAAGAAATTTGTCATTTTAGAGATGGCCATTTACCCTTTCCAGACCTGCCCCACTCTCTCTTTCTACCCAGAGTCTAGGGACACTTCCCTGATGTCCTCTGGCTTCCTGCTGTGGCTGGGCTGAAAGGAGCAGAGTACAAAGTGGGAAGAGACAAAGGTCAGAGGTTTCTTTTCCTGTACCTCTCCCTGGCAGTTTCCTGGAGGCTACACCCGTAGTTAATCAGCCCCCTCTTCATGGCCAGTTTTAATTCTGTATCTCCTGATGCCCTCCAAAATAAAGGACTACTGATAATAGCAGCTCCAAATCTGAGGACCTCGGTCCATCATTAAATGCCCTAAATTTACCCTTATCTGGCTAGGACTCTGACAGACATAACCCACTCTGAGTCAGGAACACAGTATAATGATTCTGACCTTCAGCTGAGAATGGACAACCAATGTCTCACCTCATGCCTTCCTTTTTTAACAGAAGAATTCTCCCTACAGAACAACACCCTCTGTGTCTAAAATCTCTATGACTATTTCATTCATTCTAACAAAGCAAGCCTTCTGCATGTGAGCATGCTTGTGTATGTGTGGGAGGGTGTAGTGTACTCTGTGTACACACGCTCAGTTTGTGTTACAGGAGATCTGAACCCAGGACCTTGCACATGGATGACAAACATAAGATGGAGTCATGCCCCCCCCCCGCCCATCCTCATCTATACTACCTTTGCGTATTGCTCATTTTTTAAAAAAAGATTTATTTATCTTATGCATGTGACTGTACTGTTGCTCTCTTCAGACACCAGAAAAGGGTATTGGGTCCAATTACAGATGGTTGTGAGGCACCATGTGGTTGCTGGGAATTGAGCTCAGGACCTCTGGAAAAGCAGTCAGTGTTCTTAACTTCAGCCCATTTGCACGTGTTTTAAGGCACCTTGTGTGAAGTGATTTGCTGGAACAGCAACAAAAAACTAGTACAGAGGCCAGTTCAAAGTCAACATTTGTATTCCGTCTTCTAGAACATCCAACTGCCAGGTGGTGGTGGCGCACACCTTTAATCCCAGCACTTGGGAGGCAGAGGCAGGCAGATTTCTGAGTTCGAGGCAAGCCTGGTCTACAGAGTGAGTTCCAGGACAGGCCAGGGCTATACAGAGAAACCTGTCTCGAAAAACCAAAAAAAAAAAAAAAAAAAAAAAGAAAAAAAGACATCCAACTGCAGCTGGTCTCGAAGGACAGTGCAGTAGCCTGGTCATGTGTTTCTGGTAAAAGGACAACCATGATCAATGCGCTCATCTGTCTAGCTTTTCCTCTTTAGGAAGAGGGCTTTTAAGAATACTTTAGAATAAGATTAGATCCACTCTTGCTTATTTAGATACCTAGTGTAAGGCATTGTTTTGCCGAATGGAGAGCCTGTAGAAGGAAGTGCAGGGACCTGAAGAGCATGGTATTTAGAGCCAGCTGGACCCAGGAGCCCATCATTTCCAAACAGTGTAAGTTTGTGCAAGTGTAACTCCTTCTTGTATGTGAGTTTCTGTCAGATTTCTAACTTGTAAATTACAGGATAAAACCTCGAATCTGAATATTCGCTGGGTTTGGCCCAGCGGTAGCTCTTTAATATAACCTAGCTACTAAGTGGAGTAGAATAAAAGTTTTCTCATTATCTCCACTGACACTGAGAGCATCTGAGAAAATACAGCATCCATTGGTTCTCTGACAAGAATGCTCCTAAGCCGTGTCCTACTGAGCTGTTAGTAACAGGCACCTTAGGAACATTCAAAGTCCCCTCTGTTGTCTGCCCACCCCTTCTTTCCAGACATCTAATGAAAAATACTGAAACGATTCTGTGTTGCATGCATCTTCATTTAGCTGCTAACTGCAATCAAGTCCCAAAGTGAAGGAAAGGCCACCATGTCAGAGTTTGCAGTCGTGCGTTTATAAGCTGTTTTGTCTTTAAGCCAATGCCAACCTTGAAAGTATAACATATTTGCAGCTGGAGATTAAGCAATATTAAGCTGGTATGCTATGACTGTCCCTCTGCCAAATGGGAAGCTTGAATGACTGCCCCACACAGTTGGTGTCTATCTATCGGGAGTTTAACAAAGAAATCTAAATAATGCTTTGAATAGCTGGAAGTTGTTTGGGAAGTGTCCAGCGCCCTCTAGCGGCAAATCTGAGGGAATGTTTCCCATGTCCCAAGTGGATTCTGTTTGCTGGAGATAGGCTGGGGACCCAGCACTAGAAGCCCAGAACAGTCCTTCAGTGACTAGAAGACCTAGATGTCCTTTTCTAAATTAGAGGGAAACAGCTGAGAGATACTCAGATAGGACGTACAAGTAAATCCACAGTGTGGGTGTGACCAAGCAGTGTGGGCCAAGAGCATAGGGGAAAGAAAAATATGTTCTGATCATACCTCCATGAAGCTCACTCGACATAATGAACTAAAAACTATTGTAAAAACATAGAGCCGGGCAGTGGTGGCCACGCCTTTAATCCCAGCACTTGGGAGGCAGAGGCAGGCGGATTTCTGAGTTCGAGGCCAGCCTGGTCTACAGAGTGAGTTCCAGGCCACCCCGGCTACACAGAGAAACCCTGTCCGAAAAACCATAAAAAAAAAAAAAAAAAAAAAAAACAGATCAATAACTTTTATATTTAAAAATATAAAATATTTCCAGTTACAAGGGGAAAATATCACAGTCCAAGAAAAAAAATTTTTTTTCTGAAGGAACATAGAAGTCTATTTAACTCACCCCATGACCCTCATAGGAATGTTTGGCAGCCCAACCTAGAATTCCATGCTCTGGTAATGGAAGCAGATGGTCCTGAGTTCCAGTTCAGCGGGGACATGTCTCAAACCAGACAAAACAGAAACAAAAATTCAGGTACAGAAAAAAAAAATCAAATAAATAAGAAATCCAACATACCTTATAATCCAGACTTCAATGTTAATAAATTCTGGGAACATCATAAGATGTTCTTTTAGACTTTCAAATTAACATATTTTATAAGATGGAAACACATGGTTAAAGACAATGTCTATCTGAAAGACGGTGTATACAGCTTTTCCTCTGAAGAAATAGGGACCCGGAAAGCCCCAGAATGACACAGCTGTCAGGGAGCCTCTGGGTCCAGCCTTCACGAAAGTTCTTTACCTGACAGCTCCCCCAACATAGGCACCTGCTGTCGCCAAACTGTGTGCAGGCCACACTCGTGACTTGTGCGACTGTGGGTAAGCTATTTAACTTCACCAGTTTCTATCTTTATGATCTATAAAATGTAAGTTATAATAATACATTGATGAGTAAGCTTGGTAGCACATACCTCTATCACCAAAACTTGCGAGGATCATGAATTTGAGGCTGACCTGAGCTACATAGGGAGATCTTGTGTAAATGAAATATGAATGAATGAATGAATGAAAAGCAGTTTTAGGAACATTTACTGAGATGATAAGTAAAATCAGCATGACATGTGGCCCAAGTCTCATCAGATCTCCCTTTCTCTGACTTCTTTCTGCTTTCTGGACTTGGATGTAACAAATTTAACCCTTCTTCCACTTGAGACCTTTATGTTGTTTTGTGTTTTTGTAGATACCCACACATTTATCAGTGTTCTTAAACATACAACCCTTGGGGTGGGGAAGCTCCATGCCCTTGCTTGAACATTGAACAATTATTTATTCCCACATGGGTTCAGACAGTTGAAGATTAATATCAAGCTCCTTCACGCTGGACAAGTCACTTGCTGTAGTCCAATAACACGACTCGGATTTCATATGATGAACTCCTAGCCTCAGGTGGCATTAGAAATGAGGACCCTGATTAGATAACAAGGGCAGAGCCTTGCTGATACTACATGAGACTGTTTTGGAAAGAGGAACTTCTATAACCTTTAGAAAGAGGGCACTGGACACCAACAGGATCTGCTGGCACTTTGATCTGGGACCACTTGGCTCTAGAACCTGTGTCACTCAGGGATCACGGGTTTGTACTACTATATCTGGCTTACTCCCTCTTCAAATGTTATTCTGTCAGTTCTCCGTGGTATCACTAATCAATAATCAATTATTAAAACTTCCTTCAAGTACGGCTCTCTGACTTACACTTCAGTCTGTTTGGAGCTTCTGATGACTGTAGTAACTCCACCTCCATTCCTGGAAAAAGTCAAGAGAGAAAATTGCAATATCTATTTCTGCCTTCACCATCTTTATATTTGGGTGTAAAGACATTTAATGCCTTTTTATTAACCTATCCTGTGCTAAGGTTCCACAGTGACTGTGGATTCAGAGATGAGGTAACACATTCCTTCTGACCACCAGAATCCTGATAAGAAGATGATTAGTGGGAAGTGTTAAATTATGTCAGCTCAGCTTGCCAGGTTTCTTTCTCCTGAAATTCCTATCCACTTGTACCTTACTCTATCTGGCTTACTCCCCTCTTCAAATGTTATTTTTTTAGTATTTTTAAATAGAACCTGTATTTTTAGCAATAGAATTACTTTGACAGGATGAAAGTTTTGCCTGTGCTCATGATTCCAGAGAAATTTGTCTGTCATGGTGTATGTAGAAGGCACAGCAGTGAGTGTGGCTCAGCCAGTGGTCAACTAACTGAGCTTATTCTGGGATGTTTCACTAATTTTAGTTTCTACAAATTCACTTTATTCTTTTAACTGTGCTGTGAAGTTTCTATAATTCTGTCCATATTGTCCCCTTTGTTGAATTAAACTAGCCTAATACACTCTCAATACTTTTGTAACAAATTCTATTCTATACATCAAAAACAAAATGGGTTATCCCTTCCTGAAGAGAAAAAATAACATCTCTTTGTTATTTCATCAGGATGTACTACTGCACACTGAATTTCTCAGCTTCTAGATGTACTCATTACATTACAGGAGAAGAAAGTATTCACTATATCCATTGCTTTTTTTTTTTTTTTTCATTCTGTGCTATGTATTTGTTGCGTGTAAAGTTAAAAACACTCTTGCTCCTTTGCCCGGGTCATACTCTCGGTTTAGCTCTTAGATCACGCTCTGCCCATGCTACCTCCTTCCTGGAAGCTTGGCTTGCTCTCCGACCTCTCCCAGTTTAGCTCCAAGACCGACCAGCCTCACTTGCAATTTCCCTGTTCCTCCAGCTAGCTTTGACAAGCTGCCGACAACCACCCTAGAAAGAAAGCTGCTCTCTTTCTCTGCTCACCTTAGCCCAGTGGATGGAAAACACTGGACACTTTTAATATTTTAAAACTTGCCAGATAGAACAATTGCTGGGCTCTTACCAGCTCACCTATTTCAGCCGGTGGCGGAGATCGCCGTTTCCTGTAGCCCAAGATCTCACATAGTTGTTACGTGTCTCCCGGTTCCAAAACCTGGTCAAAAAGACCTCTTCTTTCAGCGTCCCCTCTCTTCCTCCTGGGACCCAGAAATTCCACCTTTTCCCCTTCATCCAGCAATTGTCTCTCACTTCCTTTATTGACACAATCAAGAACTAATTAGGGAATCAGATTTTAGTATCAGCTCCTCTCCCTACATGTATTGGTGTATTAATTTCTCTGTGCCACGGACACCATGTCTGTGCCATGCATACTGTGGCATGAGTGCCCACTTTTGGTTCTTGAGTTTACATAGTATGGAAAGGAGTTACACAAGCAGAGGAGACAAAGCCTTCTTTGTTTGTCTTCTCTTCCCCCCACCCCTATTCCTTTACCTCCTGTGCCTCCTCACCTTTTAACCCCCAGCCCCAGTTCTGACTGTCAGCAGGGGCATCTGAAGGACACTACTCCAGTTAAATGTCCACCCAGTTCAATAAGCAGCATGGTGACAGAAGCCACCCTGGGGAATAGTGAGGAGGCATTTGAATTACAAATGGGATAAACATCCCAGAACTTGTCACTCATATGTTTAATTGGTGGGAGACAGGAGAACTTCCAAGAGTTCAGTTCGTGCAGTGACCTCATTTCAAGGTCAGTATCTTTGGGGACGGTTATGTAACAGGAAACCCCAGTGAGCAACATTTAGTGGCATCTCATTTATCTCAAAGGTCTGGACACTTATCACCCCCAAGTTGTAGCTAAATAGTAGCATAATGATAAACATATTTCTTTTTAAATTTCTCAGAATTTGGGGTGAAAAGGAAAAACAATAATCTTAGTTCCTGAGGGGATAAAACCTCTCAGGTTTGTTAGGAAACTCGGCAACTCTTAGCAACCAAATTCACAAACACGAAGCAATGCTCGGATGAGTCAAGTATAATTGAATAAGGAACATATGGAGTAAATTCTCCCTTCAATACTCATGGGCATGAAAGCAAAGGAGAAGAGGACTTGCCAGATATGTTCCCAAAACAAAACACTTTCAAAATAATTCAATTCCAGACAGTCGTCAGGCTCAAACACAGCCATGTCTTCTCATGTCTAAAACTGCATTCTCCATTCAGTGTCTTAATATGTTAATTTAATTTTCATTGAGTGTCTAAGCAAATTAGGCACCTCATAGAGTGTCTCCAGTCTGAAGTAAGGGCTTCCTCTTTGGAACATGAACTCTTACCATGCAACATGAGACATTTGGAACAATCTTCTGGGTTTCCCACATTTTCTATGTTAAACCTGTGCAGTAATGTGCACTATTGACAGTCCTCTTTCCGAACCAATCATCTCTAACCCACTTAATGGGAACAAACTTTAGACACGCTGTCTCTTGTACTTACTTAATTACTTTCCTGTCATTTTACCTTTCTCACAACAATGCAAATCTATATATGTAAATGTATGTGTCTCTCTCTATAACACAATCTGAAAAGATTGTGCCTTCATTATTATTCTCAACATAAAGACTTATGGTGTTCTTGCAGAATGGGAAGTATTGTAGGACACAGATCACTGAATGGCACCAGTGGCTCAACACACCATTCTGACTCCTATTCCTAGCTTTCACTAGCTCTATAATTGCAATTCATTGGACCACTCTTCTGCTATCTCCAGATTTCATTAAATGAAAAAAAAAAAAGGCCCTATACAAATACACACAGCAACTGAACATCTGTAAATTACATGCACAGGCTCTTCTTTAGGATGAAGTGGAGAATGGGCCCTTTCTTGAGAACAAAGATGAAGTTATCACTGTGGTCTATTGATTTCTGCATCGATACTGTGGTGTTATAAAGACAAGGCACACACACATATATACTATGTATTACATATGTGTATATACATGTATATTAACTATTCTATTGCTATGATATGACACCATGACCAAGGCAACTTAAGGAAGAAAGAATTTATTTTGGTTTACAAGTCCAGAGGACTAAAAGTACAGCACAGTGGAAAGGCATTGTGGCCAGATGTAGGCACAGTGGCACGAACTGGATGCTGAGAGACCACAATCTCAGAAGCCAACAAAAAGTAGAGAAAGCAAAAGAAGACGAGACACACTCCCAGTGGCAGATTTCCTCTAGCAAGGTTGAACTGGCTAAACTTTTGCAAACAGCATTATCAAATGGGGACCATGTATTCAAATATCACAGCCTATGGAGAGCATTCTCCTTCAAACTACAATCTGATGAAGACATTCTTGAACTTTTCTCAATAATGTAAACTGCTAAGAGGGAGAGTTCCTTTCGTAGGCTGCCCTCCCTGCATTGGCATTGCTGCTGGCTGCCAGCATCCTCAGCAGAGGCCAGAGACTGCACTGAATCACTTGAGAGGAGTTGCAGATGGTGCTTTCATCTTAAAAGTCAAGTTTGCTTTCCTGGTTTATTGCAACGACAAGTGTAGCAAGAGGCACACTGCCACTTCCAGGCTCGCACTTGGCCTAGACTGTACAGGACAGTGGATGGAGACCTTGTAGCTGCTCAAGGGGCTTAGAGTAAGTGACAGTTAAATGCTCAGCCCTAAACATTTATGCTGCCCTTGCTAAGGTTCAGAGAATACCATGGAAGAAGGAACAGAAAGGATGCAAGAGCTGCAAGATGGGGCTTTGCATGCTACCTCACATGCAGCAAAACGATAGTGATATAGAATTTCATAGCTAGGGTTGCCTGAGCTTAGGACCAGACCTGTCAATAACAAACATAGATCAAGGAGGGACTAATGGGTTCCCTGTTGGACGATAAGGTACTGAAGGACTGGGGATGAGGAGATGCTCTTGGTCTTCAGGTGTGTACCCACTGATGAGCCCACTAGGCTCCAGAGGACAGCTCCAAACTTTTAACCATATGAGGAACCAAGTTAAGCTTAGTGGGTCACAAAACAAAACATAAAGATGAATGTGTGAAGGGTCTTATGGGAGGTGGGAGGGAGGAAATGAAAGAGTAGAGAATGAAAGCAAATAGAACACGTGTGTGCGTGTGCGTCTCTCTCTCTCTCTCTCTCTCTCTCTCTCTCTTTCTCTGTCTGTCTGTCTCTCTCTCTCTCTCTGTGTGTGTGTGTGTGTGTGTGTGGTGAGAGAGAGAGAGAGAGAGAGAGAGAGAGAGAGAGATGCGGTGGCGAGAGAGAGAGAGAGCGAGAAGAGAGAGAGCAAGTAGAGAGGAGAGGACGAGAGATTGTCAAGAGAAAGCTGTAATAAAAAAATTAAACCCCCAAACTCCCTCTACATTTTTACACATAAATCAGTTGCTTTATTGTCAGATTACATCTAACATTGTGCAGACTGAAGATAAAGTGCATGAAAAACTGGGATTTCCTGCTACTCAGTCGGGTCGGGAGGATAAAAAGATACTTCTCAAAGTGCTCTCTTGAGCCTTCTCACCAGCCACCTTAAGAATTGGGTACGTCACCTACTCCCAACCTGGAAAAGAGCATGAGAGCTGACCCTGGTGGCATGGGTGCTGTAAAGCTGTCCTGCCCCTTGCCAGCTTTGGCACTGGGACTTGGGTGAGTTGGCCCCACCCCTTGCTGAAGCAGTGCTGGAAAGCTGGCCCTAGTGGTGTGGGTGCAGGAGAGCTGATGCTCACAGCCTCAGCTCAGGAGAGCTGGTTCCAACCCTCAATTTGATCTGGGTAAATTGAGAGAGCAGGGCCCATTGGCACTGGCTCAGAAGAACTGACAGGCTACCACGCAGGCCCAATCCAGGGCTTTGAGTGTGCTCACCATGAACATCTACCTCATCTATGAATGCTGGAGCACATGAAGGGCAGGTCTTGCAGATCCAAAGCTGAAAGATCTCTATCACAGGGTAGCATCCAGATATCAGATAGGATCTCAGTGGAGCATCCAGCATTGATGGTGAAGCAGAAGCAGAGGCCTCAAACCACACCAATGACTCATTGCAATGAACATTTGCAAGTAAAGCTGTGTAGACGGAGGAGTACACTGTGTGATACACTGCAGTTTCCACTAAGAGGGATTTTTTTTGTTTCTGTTTTTTGTTTTTTTGGTTTTTTTTTTTTAACTTTTATTATTTTGTTTTCTTTCAGGGAGTTTGCAAGGGGCAGATATGGAGGGATGGGGAGTGGTGAGGGATTGGGATACATGATGTGAAATTCACAAAGAATCAATAAGAAGGTTTGTTTTTCTTTATTATAAAAGCAAAGTTAAAAAAAAAAAAAACAAAGAAAGAGAGAAAGAGAGAAATGGGTACCTCACTTCTACTTGACAGTACTAGCAAGGAATACTTCCTGACTTCTTATGTAGGAATGCCTTGAGTCATCTGCATGATAAACCCCTCTTCTGGGCAGTTGGTCAGTGGATCTGGTACCCATACTTCCAGGCATCTCCACCTCAGTGTCCCTCCACTGTTTTAGCTTTGAAGTAGCAGGTGGCAGATGAGTGGTTATTTAAAAAAAACAGCCTTTGGGGATATGGAAGAGCCAACACCAGTTTAACACACTGTGGCTCTGTTGGGTTGGACACGGCTGGGGCAGGGTACTCAGGGCAAAACTAGTTTCTTGTGTTATTCTGGCAATTTTATGAGACTCAGAACTTTCCCATCTTCTCATTTGTGTTCTTAACAGAGTGAATTATAATGAGGGTCACAGTGTCCGATGAGCACCATCGAGACCTTTGAACATTAGAGTAGCTTTGTGGAAGGGACTGGCTGACTTTGTTTTAACCAGTGTGAGCATTATGTTCCCGTGGCACTCAGTAGTCGAGCAACATCTAAGATAGACATTTTAAAATAAAACCTCATTAATTGGAATTTATAAAGGCAACAATGATGGGCTGATCATAAGTGTCTGCTACAGTGCTTTGTATAATGACAATTCATAAAATCTTCCTTATACAGGAAACAAGTAGGGGTCGGTCTCATATATATATATATTATATATATATATTTGAATCTATGGGGTTCTGTACGTGGTTCTGCTTTGTCGTGTCTTTGCTCGCTGTCTTCACCACTGGAGAAGGTGATGACAGGGAGAATAGCATACTGAACTGAAGGTAGTTTTCTCACCCTTGAACTTTGCCCACTTTTTACCCTACAGGATACTTCTACTCTCCTGACATCTGTGAGGTCCCCGTTATGTGCCAGGTGTCAGGAAACATATGACTTAATAGGAAAATCAAAATGTGTCTTGAGCACACTCAGGATATGTAGTAGATGGTCAGGGTTTTCAGGGGGAGGGTGTAGAGCTTGGCTAAGACAGGCATTGAGACATCTAGAGAAACTTGTATTAATGTCATCTATTATAATTGTATTGGCTAGGTACAGCCATGTACTTTCAAACCCACAGCTCTAAAGGCCACAAGTCTGTCCTGATTCCTAAGGGCTCAGGCCAAGGTGTTGGCAGGCTTTCCCCTCTGGGGAGGCTTTAAAGTCCTTGTCTGGCTAAGCTGCTAGAACCTCATGCCTTTTGTTCCATGCTTAGACCAAGAAAAGCTCAGGCTGCAGAGTGACAAATATCAGTGAACCACTGGGATTTTATTTAGTCAATTTTTAGAAGTTTTCAAAGGGTTTTAGTCTGGACAGCATAGCAGTTGAGAGAGGTCCTGTAAGATGATTAGGTCAGGGAGGTAGACATCTGAACCAAGAGCTTGATGAAGAAGAAAAGTGACATGGTGGTAATTCCAGTATTTGGGAGGCAGAAGCAGGATATCAAGAATTCAAGGTCATCCTCAGCTACGTGCAAGTTTCAGGTTAACCAGGATAGCTCCACAAAACCCTGTCTCAAAAAAAAAAAAAAAAAAAAAAAAAAAAAAGCAAACTAAGATCCCATACAGTGGCTCTGCCTTTAATCCCAACATTCTGGAGACAAATGGATCTCTCAGAGTTTGAGGCTGGTCTGATATGCATAGTAGGTTGCAGAAAGAAGAAAGGATTTTGGTTTGGAGTTTTATTTGCAGTGCTGAAAATTTAATCTAGAGCCACACATATACCAGTCGGGTATTCTACACTGGAGAGAATTATAACATAGATTCTTCCTTCCTTCCTTCCTTCCTTCCTTCCTTCCTTCCTTCCTTCCTTCCTTCCTTCCTTCCTTCCTTCCTTCCTTCCTTCCTTCTTTCCTCCTTCCTTTCTTCTCTTCTTTCCTTTCTTTCTTTCTTTCTTTCTTTCTTTCTTTCTTTCTTTCTTTCTTTCTTTCTTTCTTTCTTTCTATCTTTTTTTCTTTTTGAGACAAGGTCTTTCTACATAGCCCTGGCTGTCCTGGAACTTATTATTAACAAAGATTTTCTTGGGAAATGTATCCTATTACAGAGACACTTGCTTATCTATGTTCATTGTTGATCTTTTCATAATAGCTTAAAAATTTTGAAATCAGCCTAGAAATCTATCAATAATGAATTGATAATGAAAATTTGTTAAATCTGCACAATGTAATTTTATTTTTCCCCAAATAAAATGTAATTCTGCAGTTTGAAGGAAAACACATGCATGGAACTAGAAAATATTAAGTGAGGTAACCAGACTTGAGAAGAACACTGAATATTTTGACATATGAAGGTCTTAGTCTCTAGCATCTTCTAAGATACGCCATCCATAGTGAAGAGGGCAGATGCCAGGAGACCAAACAGGAGCCATAGGAGGGGAAAGTTTGCTAGAAGCAGAAAATTATCCTATAATTAAATTTGCTAGTAGCAGAAAATTATCCTATAATTAAATTTCAGTAATTGTCATTTCAGTATGTGGCCTAGAGACTGTTTTTGTGGTGTTTTGGGTGAAGAATGTGGATAAGTTTTGCCCCTGTCTGAAGAGTGCCTGAGGCTAAGGTGAAGAGATTGTCAGATCAATTGCACTGACAAAGGAAGTCTCAGCAACGCCCATCATAGACTTTGATTTCTGGTTAAGTCTCATGAAGAACATTTTAAACAAGTGTAGCAAACTGGAAAAGGGAAAATATAAAATATATGATTCAGCATTAAAGGGGCATCAGGAAGTGAAATGGAGCTGAATCCTGTATTCAAGTTTATTAAATTGAATTAAGGGAGTAGTGACCTTGAAGTGAGATTCCACTCAGCTAAATTTAGGTCTAGGCACAGTAGTACAAGCCTTTAATCCCTGCAGGCAAAGACAAGCAGATCTCTGAGTTCAAGGACAGCCTAGAACACTTTCTAGGTAAAGAAAAATTTAAATCCAGGCATGGAGAACCTCATCTTTAATCCCATTGCTTGGGAGACAGGGATACAGATCTATGAGTTCAAAGATAGTCTACAGAGCAAGCTCCAGAACAGTCAAGCTTAGGCAGTGAAGGAGTTGGAAAACAGAAAACTGGTGATAATGTACTAGAACAAGGGGCCATGTTCCAGATCCAGAAAAACAGCAGCTTTGGCCATGTGGCTCTTGACTTTCTAGAATGGATTACTGGGACACTTGATGCTGGTTAGCTGGAGCTAAAAAAATTACTGGTGATTAAGAAGAGACCAGTATCATTGAGGTGAAATCTTCTGGGAAGTGTTTTCTGAGAGCACAAAGAAGCTGTGTTCCATGGATAGCCAAAGTTGGACTTCCTGCAGCAGCTGTGTAAGAGTCACCTAGGTGGTACTGGTTTTGAAGGTATGAAGGGGTCGTGAAGAACAGCTGTGGCTTGACACTGTGAGAGGCCATGGAAGGACATTAGTGAAGGTGCAGCTTCAGTTGCAATTAATGGCCCAGGATTGAAGGGGTCATGGAAAGGAGTTGAGGTGTGGCACCATGAAGAGCGCCTATGAAAAGCTATTGGTGAAATTTAATTGCAGCAGAAGACCCCAGTGTATTGGAGAAGCCAGTACCATGGGATGATCACCAAGAACAGCAGCAGCAATCAGTGGAGTGAATCAACATGAGCTTAGAGTGCTATAGAAGGCAGAGCTGGAGAAGTGATGTCAGCCCTTAGGAGAAGCCCAGAAGATCATGTATGGATTCCAAACATTGAAGAAGCTCTAACATTGAAGTTACCTTTGCGACCTTAAGATGGTCAAAATACCAGAGCGGTGGGTTATCTGTGGAGGAAAGCTCCTAACAGAGAGTGGAACCAGCCCAGGAGAAAGAAGTTTGTTGCAGTCAACAAAGATGAAAAAGTAATGGAGATCTCACGTTGACATCAGCCATGAGATGCAGAGTTTGGAGTTTGTCAGCTGGTTTCCTGTATTCCTTTGGGAACTACAGTTAAATGATTAGATGAATCTCAGAAGAGACTTTGAACTTTGGACTTTAACATTGTTGAGACTGCTATAGACTATGGGGACTTTGGAAGTTGAACTAAAAGTATTTTGCATTATGCTATGTTTAGATATGGCCCCCATAGACTCATATGTTTGAACAATCCTATGGGGGCCAAGGAATAGAATGTGGTGGTTTGTATATGCTAGGCCTAGGGAGTGGCATGATTAGAAAGTGTGTCACTGTGGATGTGGGCTATAATACTTTCATTCTAACTGCCTGGAAGCATTCTTCTATGGCAGCCTTCAGATGAAGATATAGAACTCTCAGCTCTGCCTGTATCCTGCCTGCCTAGATGCTGCCCTGTTCCCATCTTAAAGATGATGGACTGAATCTCTGAACCTATAAGCCAGTTCAATTAAATGTTGTCCTTTATAAGACTTGCCTTGGTCGTGATGTCTGTTCACAGCAGTAAAACCCTCACTAAGACACCTACTGTTGCAGATTCCTCAGGAAGATGATATAAGACATTTCTATTCTATAAGTATAGAACATAAGTATAATTTCCTTACCTGCTCCCCACCCCCAAGAGTGAGAAGACTGATGGTGGGTCCTGAGCAGCATCTGTGAAACCAGAAGTTCAGGACAAATAAAGTCAAGATATAAAGTCATCAACACCAAAATAAGAGAGAGACACACAGTATTAGTTACTTTTCTGTTGCTAAAATTCCTTCCCCACCTGATCGGGTTTCCTACAGTGTGAACTGTCTGTTGGAGGCTCTTGCTGCACCAGATACAACTTCTCTGGCAGATTCAGCTTACCCTACTCTTCTTGATTTCACCATGGAGAAAGGCCTACTTCATCTTGTCACATGTGGTAAATGTCCTAACTGTCAGGTTAACCCTCCTAGACTTGTCTCATTGGAGAAACCTCAATAGCAGAATTTCTCAGATCAGGTTGGCCCACGCCTGTATTTATCATGTTAATTGTTGATTGGTGTGGGAGGGTCTATCTACTCTGGAAAGTACCATCCTGGGCAGGAGACCCTAGTCTGTAGGAGACATCTAGTTGACAGCAAGCCAGAGAATAAACTACAAGCAGCATTCCTCCATGGGTTCTTCTCTGCATCTTTGGTTGTGAGTAAATTCCCCCCACCTCCCAGCTTCCTTCAGTGTGGATTGTTACCTGGGAAGTATAAGCTTAAATAAAACTTTATCTTCAGGTTGCTCTTGGTCATGACATTTGTTGTACAAACCACCAAACTGTCACCAACTTCAGGAGTCCAGCTGGACCTGCTCACCAAAGGTCATCACAGCTGTTCTTGGCTGTTGACCTTTCCTATTGGAAGAAAAAAGGGGAGGGCCATAGGACCCTCACCTGGGTATTCAGTCATCCCTTCTAACCATTTCTACACAATTATGCCTTAATTGTATACAGCTTCCAGGTCTCTGGGAGATACAGTGTATATAGGAGAGATAAGATGAAGGGAGGGGTTCTGTGAAACCACGGAAGAAGAGCCATCATCCATTCCAGATTCAGACTTTCCAGGGTGGCAGTTTTAAAGTCACCTGTATTCATGCCTGTAACCCCTTACCACTGCTCTGTATGTAAATTGAAAGTAAACCCTTGAGGAACTTTGGCAGAATGTTACTTTGATTTGTTCTTGGGATCTTAGGGAATAGGAAATGTTGTGTAGCATCCAGACAAAAGCATTGAATCCTGAGCTGTGCAGACTCTGGAGATAAGGGTCAGAGCTGGCAAGGGTATCTGGTGCTGACTGAGTCTCAGCAGTTCTGTGTCCATCCCTGTACAGCAGAGAGGACCTTAGGGATCACAGAATGCTTGTGAGGGACCTTGGCAAACAGAACTAAGGTGGATACAAGGAGTAGGCCTCCCGAGCCAGGGAAAACCGAATGCCTGCTCTTTCATTTCATTACTCATTTGTATTGTATTATTCTAATCTTTATATTTTATAAATTATCTTTACGAAATTTTTATGCACTTTTGTGTTCAGTTGATATATAGTAACTTGTATCTCATAAGAAGCTTTTGTGTCTGTCTCTCTTTTCTCTAAACTTAATACAAAATATTCTCTCTACTCTTTTTCATATCTCAAACTCCTGGGTTCAGCTCAGAGCAGTTGGGAGGATTCCCAACAGGAGCTAAGGAGCTGGTGAGGAAGGAGAAGGTCAAACACAGTGGTCAGGGGATCTTGCAGCTCTGACTGATCAGCAATTAGGTTGCTTCTGTATTTATCCAGGTTTCACAGAATAAGGACAGACTAATAACTATCCAAGAAGTACAGATTAATCATTTTTTCTCCAGACATGTGTTTGATTTTTTTTCATTACATGTCCAGGGGTTACAAGTTCAACCACAACTAGAAAGTACAAATAGAACAGATTTTATTTTTACTATCAGCCCTATAACTCCAATTTAAAGAATATCTAAAGAAGTCTCCACCAAAACAAAAACATTCATTATATGACAGCTTGCTTTTAGGCTGACAGTATTTGCAACTTTACAGCTCTCTAGACAAACAGAAAATATCTGAAGCAGTCTTTTTATGAATAGCAAATACTAATACCTAACTTCTTTTAATTATATCCTTTCATCATCTAAACTGTTAAGTAGGAAAAGTTATTTTAGTCAATCTATCTTACTTACTGAGTTCTATTCCTTTAGGGGCACACTTGGTATGATTCCTTATCTTTAAACTACATTTTCAGAGAGCTCTAAATGTATTGTAAACAGAGGCCTTGAATCTGTTAGCCAGTTGGAGTTTGTAAACTATCTTTAAGTTTACTCTGTTCCAATTCTACCATTTGAGTTTGCTTAGGGACTGTAGTGGTTTGAATAGGTTTTGCTCCCGTAGATACATGTGTTTGAATGCTTGACTTACAGAGAGGGCCACTATTAGGAGGTGTTAGATGTCAGATGTTAGTTAGATGTCCTTGTTAGAATAGGTGTGATCTTATTGGAGGAAATGTATCACTGTGGGGGTAGGCGCTGAGGCTCCTATGACTAAGCTCTGTCCAGGGCAAAAGAGCCAGCCTCTCCTGGTTACCTTTGAATCAAGAAGCAGAATTCTCAGCTCCTTCTCCAGCACCATGTCCGGCTGCAGGCTGCCATGCTTTCTATTATGATGATAATGGACTAAACATTTGTAACTGTAAGACAGCCCCAATTAAATGTTTGCCATTTTAAGAATTGCCATGATCATGGTGTCTCTTTAGAGAAATGGAAACCCTCACTAAGATAGGGGTGGATACCTCAAGAAGATGCTGTAGTCTGGCCACATAAAAAAAATTCCTAATGTCTTTGTGCTTGTCACAATCTCCAGGGTACAAGGAAGACTTCCCGATAGGGTCAGATAAAATCATTTCCTTAAAGAAGAAAGGATAGTAAGTTTAGGAGTTTCCTAAAAAGACTCAGACATAACTTCTTGGTGAAAGGCATAAAATGAATCATAATGTAGAAAGTTCCCAAGAATGCAACAAGCAGAGACCGAAACCTAAAAGTGAGGAACAGAGTGACAGTGACTTCAGCATTCGGCTCAGCTTTGCTGGAATTGTTCAAAAGCTGTGCTGGCTTCACTTTCGCTGTGTCCAGTGAATATGGCTGTGCCATCAAAACCCATAGAGTCTCCTTTTTTGCCTTTAGTTTATCCATTCTTGTCCACTTTCCAATCTCCCTTTCATGTCAATAAATACTAATACTAGTCACACGCCCCAAAACAAACTAGAAAACTATTAACTATATTTTCTTCATCTCGATACCCTGTCTCATGGAACATCCCAGAAGCAGAACAAATGAAGCTCTTTGAGTTAATTTTGGGAAGAGATCTAAGATTTATGTTGAAATTCATTTTTTGCATGTGAATATTCTTTCTTTTTTCTTTCTTTCTTTCTTTCTTTTCTTTTTTTTTCTTTTTTTTTTTTTTTTTGTTTTTTTTTCGAGACAGGGTTTCTCTGTGTATCTCTGGCTGTCTTGTAACTCACTCTGTAGACCAGGCTGGCCTCAAACTCAGAAATCTGCCTGTCTCTGTCTCCCAAGTGCTGGGTTTAAAGGCAAAGTATTTCTATTCAAACCATTTCAAAGGTGAATCTTTCTTCTATATTGTGGTTATTCCTTTGTGAAAAGGCAAACTGGCTGTCAAAAGAAGGCAACCCAAGCTACAGACCAGAATCAGGTATCTGCAAAAGTAATCTCAGAAGCTAGGGATATGGCTCAGAGCATTGTCTGTGCAAGCATCAGGACATGAGTTCAAACCCACAGAACACACATTAGAAACCAGGCATGGTCATGTATGCCTATAGCCCCAGGGCCATGGGAGTGGACACCAAGTTTCTTCATGCCCAATGATGGCCAGCCTTGCTTCAGCTTTAGTGAAAGATGTTTTCTCAGGGGAAAAAGGTGGATCATGACAGCAGAGGACACCTGATATTCTTCTCTGACCCCTGTGCTTGTGGTGTGTGCACTCCCACACACATGTGCACAAAGCCCCACTACCCACACAAAGAGACATTTCAGATAAATATCAGGGTCCAGTAACATAGCAGAAGTTATTATAGAAAGACAGAGGATTTTCTCTTTCTCTGGAACATGCTATAAATTTCACATGTCATCTTGGCCCAAATGGTGACGGTTCATCTAAGGCAGCTTGGGAGCTCTAAAGAGCCCTTTGGGCTGCAGGTTTAACTAAAGAATGCCAATCAAATAACTCCATATGTGGTATGTGGACTGTTTGGGAAGGATGGGAGGTGAGCCCTTGTTGGAGGAGGTGTGTCCCTGGGGATGGGCTTTGAGATCTCAAAAATCCACACCGATCAATCCCACCCTCTGCCTGCAGCTTATAGATAAAATGTGAGCTTTCAGCTACTGCCTCAGCACCCCACCTGCTTGCCACCTTTCTTCCAACCATGATGTTCATAGACTAACCCTCAAAACCGGAAGCAAGCCCCCAATTAAATGCTTATTTCTATAAATTGCCTTGGTCACTGTGTCTCTCCGCAGTAGAACAGTAACTCAGACAGTACCTAATTTTCATTTAACCAAAGTCCGTAAAACCTCACGAATGAATGGAAAAATGATGGACAGCTGGAACCAGTTCCCTAACATTATCTGTGAAATCTGAGAATAGCTAAGTTTGTGCTTTGATTTCAAAACTGCTTCAGTAATATCTAAAGAAAGGAAGCGAGCACAGAAGTGTATCTGATTTCAGATGATGGTTGGAAATGGACACCAGGTTTCCCAGTACCTCCATCAGAAAATGGTTTCTATGAATCATCAGCAAGGTCCTGGCCTGCTTCTGGTGTGTGAGGAAAGTGAACACTTGCTTTAACAACTGGGCATGCACATTTACCACAGATGGAAATGATCAAGGAGAGAGGCTGACTGTGCTGGACAAGACGATGGATTTGTATAAACAAGGACTGCTCTGTGTCATCACTGTTGGAGAACACCCCTTGACATCAGTTCCAAGAGCGTACATGTGTTGTCCTATTATCTTTTTTGTATAATTTATTAAAGATGACTTATTGATGATTTTAATAAGCAAATATCTTAAGTTGGAAACCTGATGCCTCATCCTTTATATCATTAAATCACAAAGCTTCCAAAACTAGAAAAGATAAATAAATAAAAAGGTGCACAGTCAGCTAAAAATAAAAATGAATCTCAAATGCAATTTCCTCTTTGAACATTTTTCTCTGTTCTCAAGCAAGAAGTGGCTGCTCCTTTTGGGTCCCCCTGCTTTCTAATCACTCTCCCTGTGGCTGTATTATACTTTATTGTAGTTCTTGCTCACATGCTTGTGATGGAGGCATGAGATTAATAGTCACAGTTTCATTGTAATGAAATGGAAATTTTCATGCTACTTGTAATGACACTTAACTTGGCTGGAGATGCAGAGTGCTTGTTTAGAATGTGCCAGATGCTGGATTCTCCCCAGCACAACAGAAAGCAGGCCAAACAAGCAGCAAGACAACAACAACTGAAGGCCACTCACAATTGGCTGCTGATGCACAGAATCTACACACATAAGGAGAACATATGATGATTCTTTTATCTGAGTTTCCGGATAGCAGTTTGTTTTAAATAACAACATGGCAAATTTTAAGACTCTACTCCGTTTCTGCCAATTCCGTCTTATTTAGGGTTTCTATTGTTGCAATGAAACACCATGACCAGGAAGCAAGTTGGGAGGAACAGATTAATTTGGCTTATACTTCCATATTGCTGTTCATCACCAAAGGAAGTCAGGACAGGAACTCAAGGCACGAACCTGGGGCAGGAGCTGACAGAGCCTTGGAAGAGTGTTGTTACTGGCTTGCTTCCATGGCTTGCTCAGCCTGCTTTCTTATAGAACCCAGACCATCAGCACAGGATGGCCCCGCCTACAATGGACTGGGCTCTCCCCACATTGATCACTAGTTAGGAAAATGCTTACAGCCAGATCTACGGAAGCATTTTCTCAACTGAGGTTTGCTCCTCTCAGATAACTTTAGCTTGTGTCAAGTTGACATTAGACTAGTCAGCACAGTATCTCTTTTATATAATCTGTGTTTCTGGGTGAGTTCAAGGCAGCCTGAGTTGGGACATGGAGTGTGAGGTGCAGTGTGATTCTCCAGTTCTCACTGGGTTTGTAAGAGAAGAACATTCCCACCTGACCTTGGGCATCTAAGGTTGCCATCACTTGCTGTAAACATCATTAGTGACATGGCCTTTAGCAACACCACTGTGTCCGCTCATTCTGTTTTGCTTATTGTTTCTGACATGATTTATGCACCCCAGGCTGGCTGGAACTTGGATGCAGCCGAGGATAACTTTCACCTTCTAATCCTCCAGGCTCCACTTCTTAGCCCTGATCACAGATGTGTGACATCACACGTAGCCTTTGCAGTTTGGAGCACCAAATCCAGACACACACTCTGGCAGATGAACTACACCCCTCACAGGGTCAACTCATTCTGTATCTTCACCCAAGCAGCCTGGCTCTGCACCTCTACATCATCCCTACAGCATTTACTCTTCCACTGTCTCCTGCTTTCTTTATCCACTGTGAGGATCTTGGCCTTGAAGGGGCCTTCCCTCAGGTCACCTACTGAGACAACATGGGAGCTCTCCATCTGCCGCTAACTCAGTGGAAGGCAGCTCCAGGTTCATTGACTTCTGGAATGTAGAGCCCAGACTCTTCCCTGAGGTTCTCCCACATCTCTTGAGAGACTGATATTGCTCCTTCCAGGTTTGTTATGGAAGAAGAGCAGGCTGAATCTGCAGGATAGGAAGATGCTTCTGAGTCCCCAAACTTCCTGAAATTTCCAAGTTTATCCCACCAAGTTTAGGAAGAAATGTTACTTCCTATGTTGTTGAGCTGATTTTTAATAAAAATCTATGTTCGTTTCTCTAGGTTCTGAATCTGTGGCTTTCTAAAGTGTACATTTCCTTTCTTAACTAATCCTATTCCTTTTTTTTTTTTTTTTTTTTTTTTTTTTTTTGGTTTTTCGAGACAGGGTTTCTCTGTGTAGCCCAGGCTGTCCTGGAACTCACTCTGTAGACCAGACTGGCCTCGAACTCAGAAATTCTCCTGCCTCTGCCTCCCAAATACTGGGATTAAAGGTGTGTGCCACCACTGCCCGGCTAAGCCTATTCCTTGAAAATGAAAAGCACTTGGCTTTCAGAGCATACTTAGCTAAAGAGTTAAAATTTTTATTTGAAACTCAAAGCTGAATGACGATGGTATGTGCTAAGCTGTGTCCACCCTTCCTCCAGGATGATGCATAACCGAAACTCATTGCTCCCTTTTTTATTGAACAGGAAGATAATAAAGTAACAGAATAGAAAAACATGACTTAATAGCAAAACTTTCCCCTAAAGTCCTTGTTTTCCCCATAGGACTCCAAGCTTCAGATGGCAAGAACACATATATAAACTGGAAACCATGCAAACCAGAGAATAACAGACATAGAACTATGTACAAACTGAGTATCAGCGCTAACGAGAAGCCCATATCTCCCACAGAGCCTCTGCCTGTGCCCTCTACTACAGAGGCTGACAATTTTGAATACTCAGTTTCTTTCCTGTAGTGGTGAATTAGTTAAACCGTTCTATGTTCTCAGCAGGTTGTGCTTCCAGCCACTTGCCAGAGCCCTCTGGATTTGTGAATGGAAGACACATATACACATGCACACTGTGCCCTTGAGCACACCAGTTGATTTTGATATGCCTTGGCTAGCTCAATAGCTGGCCACTTCTAATCCTAATATATTTCCCTCTGGTACTCCTGACTTTACACCTTCTAATTCTATGTTTTATCTTTGTTGCCCTGTTACCTTCTGGGCAGCTCCCCCATAAGGCCACTTTTCCTTTCCACCTACATTTTGGATGTTTTTTTTCTGTAGCTCCTAAACCTGCCTCTGAATCACAGCAAATCTGTCTCCTTCTCTCTCTTCTATCTGTCCCAAGCCTGGGAATCCTAAAAGTCCCATCTCTGCCATGCCCAGCCATTGACTGCTGGAATCTTTATTAACTAATTGGAACCCACTGGGTCAGGGTCCCTCAGTGTTTTCATGCAGAAGTTCCATGTAAGTAGTTTAGGGGACCAAAATTATCATTATAACCAGAAGCAGCATTAAGACAAACCCACTTCACATTTGCAGTTTGGGGTCAGTGGCAAGATTCTGCAATGAAACAAATATCTATATGCTAAAAGGAATCTAAGCAGTTCTTGCATTCTGAATGAAAGAGATAGATGGAACCAGCTCCTAACAACTCTGTCAGCTCCTTGCTGCAGGTCCAGGTGAGAGGAGAGAGGTCCAAGTCCTGCTGAGTCTCTCCAGGGATGAGCGGGATGGCAAGTGTAGTCGGCCCAAAAGAAACACACCAAGCCAGGAGTCTTGTTGAAGCAGGAACTCAACTTTATTGCATCAGCCTCTTGATTATATAAATTTGGAGGGGGATTTTTGGTGGAGTAAGATGATATCAGGAAGTGGGGAATGGTGACCGAGGGTATGGGGTGACTGACAGAGCCAATGGCAAAGCTTTACTTCAGCAATGGTGGGGCAGAGGCAGGGCCAAACAGGTCTTGCTGAGTCATCTCGATTCAGAAGTGATTGAGATAGGTCTCAAAACTCGAACCAGGCTTAGGCTCTCCCACAAGGCTGCAGAAACTCGAGCTAGGTTCGGGTTTGTCCTCAAGGCCCAAACCAGGGCCAAATGGGGCCCAACAACAACCTCTTCCTTTTGACTCACTGTTGCAATAGGGAAATCCTCCATGTCTCTCTGACCTTTGGAGTAGGGATATCTGTGACGAGAAGGACCGAGTGAAACCCTTTGAGTCCTCCCTCTATAAAAAAAGATTTCAAAGACTTCCTGAGCCGGCGGGAATGGCACACTTAGTCCAAGCACTGAAGGAGAAAGGCATCCGATTTTCTTCAGTTCCGCCAGCTGCCTGTCACGGACTGTGAGTCCAGGACTAAAGACCCGGGCAAGTACACAGAAAACCCTGTCTCGAAAACCAAATTAATTTCCATAAGAAAAAAAAAAAAAGAGAACTTTTTCTGGGAGCTCAGGTAGGAACTGTGGACATTCACCAAAGCCATGAAGGATGTTGAAAGTGGTCATTCTCCATTTAATTTCTATTCAGTTCCTCCACTAAAGCTGCCCCAGTCCCACGGGACATGAACTAGGATCCTGAGGACCTGGAAGAGAGAACCAGGGAGCAAGGGTACACAAGAAACCAACAGCCTGTCTAGAGTCTGATCAAGCTGTCAAATTTTAATTTTTCCACACGGGGGTTATAGACACATAGAAGGAGGATATGGGAAAGGGGATGACATAGGGTCTTCTTTGTTTCTGGGGAGCTCAGGTGTTCTCAGGGGGAGTACAGATGTCTTTCAGAATAGGATATTGGCTGGGTGAAAAGTTCACAGAAGAAGCAGGGTGGAACAGGTCACTATGTACCTGTCCAAAGATCTATTATTCTTTATTCTTATCTAATTAGTACTTCTCACCAAAGCTACCCGTCCATAAGATCTATTATTCATTTGTTCTTATCTAAGCTGGTACTTTCCCACCAGGGCTACCTGTCTACAAGATCTATAGCTATCTGTTCTAGGGTTAGTGCTTTCCTACAGAGACCAAGAATTTGTGTCAGTAGGCATGTATGGCTGACTTAGGCCTAAGGCTGACTTAGGCCTATGGCTGACTTAGGCCATTAATGTATAAACAAGGTCACTCCCAACATAAAGCTACAGAGAAAAGACAGTTCTTGGAAATGATGATATATATACAATATAATATTATATATAAAATACATATGATAATACAATATAGCATAATATTTAACATGTATTATATAATAAGGCTAATTAGGAAGAAACTTTAATACAGCTGGCCTTTTTGATACTATCTCATTATTACAGCAAAATGGCACAGTAACAGATACCTACGATGCTGCCATATTTAGGAAATATTCCCTGTCCTGACTCAAATAACAAGGAAATCCAGAGGCAATATGCTTTTTACCTGACAGGAACAGCAAGACATTTATTATTTCTTCCCTGTCCCATGCAAAAATATTTTTTGGAAATTTGATATTTTTACCATCTATCTTGCCCATAATTTTCTGACATTTGTGTGGATGAACTGGAATTAGAAAATTCCTTGGATTCCCAAGTAAGACATATGCCTGCTAATATATGGACCACCATAAAAATATAGACCTCCAGTCATAGAAAAAGAGGCACAATTCTTGCTATGTTTTTGTGTATTTAGGGGTCCATTTACACGGAACTTTGGTCTTTTTCTGTAGCACATATGTAGAGTGAGATGAAATGCTCACTTCTATCTTTGAACTGGACTCATGATAAGAAAGGTAGAACTGAAAAACGATTACCTGAAAACAAAACTATAAGTTTTCATGTCACCCACAATTTACGTTTTGAGAAACAGTTCTATCACTACCTAACCCAAATTAGAAATATAATGTTTGGCTCTGGGACATGAATAAACATTGAGACTTTGATTTCCAGGTAAAAAAATGATTGTTTTGTGTTTCACTTCATTTTATAACTGAGGTGCCCAGAAGCACTGCTACATGGAAGCATCAGACACCCCCTCCAGAATAAGTGTGTTTTGAATGCACAAATGAGTTGCATAAGCAAATAGCTCATTTTCCCACCAGGATGCCCCTGGGCCCTTATACTCTTCTCAAAACACTTAGAATGAATTTGTTTATCCAGTTTACTGATAGGCAAGGTTAGAACTCTGGTTGCATGGGGGCTGGGGAGTTGGTATGAGATACTAGCACCACCTAAAAAGGCGCTGATGTCATGATCCAGCTTTTCTCTGCGATTTTGATGTAGAATCTGTGTTAGTATCAGTGTGTGGTACCAGCATTCCCAATGTCAAAACATATTTAGTCTTCATCATTCATGGATTCACATTTGCCAAGTTATCGAGTTGATAAAATGTGCTTGTAATTCTAAAATCAGCATGATGGCACTTTTATACTTACTTGAGGATGGGTTTAGGATGGCCAAAAAACAATTTTAGGTATCCTGTGCACACATTTCTAGCTCAGGCTGAATAGGTAATACTCCACTCTCTTGTTCTATCAAATACTTCAATAAGCATTATTGTGTGAGCTGGGTATCCCTATGTTTGTTGGCATTTTTGTGTTCTTTGTTGATTTTGCTGCTTACAGTGGTACCCCACAGACAGCTGACATGCTGTCTATTGTTCTTAGGCACAAGAATGATGTGCTATGCTTGTGGTGCATGCACATGTGTCAGGTGAGCTCCATTCAGGCATGAGTCACAGTGCTGTTGGCCATGAGGTCAATGCTAAACAATCAACAATACAGTACAGCCAGAAAAAGGAAAAGTCAATCTTTTGTTGTATACATCAATCTTTGGTCAAAAGAAATTGAGGTTACACTGCTCCAGGGAGTATGATTCTCCACAGAAATAGAGCACATAAGAAATATCCATAGTCTCTCAGGAAATATCATCTGCCTGTCTGTCTGTCTGTCTATCATCTAAGGAAAAACTAAAACTAATTGATTCATGTACCTGTGTAGACTGAGGAATCTAGCCCCAGGAGCACTGATGGTGTGAGATTCTAGAATCCCCAAGACCTAGGAGCCACTTGTGCAAGTTCTATTCAAAACCAATGACAACAGAAGAGCAGGGGTTTGGCCTAAGTGCAGTGAGGCAGAGCAGGAATTCTTCCTTGTTTGGTAAGCTGCTTTATTTTTACTAGATCTATCTGTCTAAACTAGTAACAGGAACCTCCCAGAAACAATCTTATAGACATGCATAGCCAAGCATGTGGCACACCTTTGCCTAGCCATGTTGACACACAAAATTAATATCACATTTAGAACCAAGAAAATGTGAAACTCTTGCCTAGTACTTGTTTGCTTACACATTTCAAATGGAGACAGAACATGAAGAATGTTAAACTGGCTGGTGAGGTAGGTGGCCGATTGTTGCAGGAGATATTTAAAAACAGCTACATTCAATCTGGCTTTACTTAATGAGCCGCCATGTTCCCAAGTAGTCTAGGCCTGTGGCCAGGAGCAGCGCGGCCAAGGGCCTCCCGCTCTAGTGGTCATAGACACCAGCCCTGCCACCCAAGAGATGCCAGTGTGGGATATGGCTCTGCCAATCTTCCACACTGTCTCCACAAGGCTGGGCATTGCCCAGACCATCCCACCATCCACAAGGGCCCAGTAAGAAAATGAGACTCTAATGCTTAAAGATTAATCAAAGGCTTTATATGTTTGGTTAAGCTCAATAACAATATGTCCATACAATTAGAGTTGTTTCCCAATTAGCTAACCTAATATATAAGTTGTTACCTGTGACTGCTCTCCATACTTGCGTGGCTCTTCATCCTCCTACATCTCTGCCCTCTCTAGCTCCTCCTCCTCCTTTTCCTCCTCCTCTCCTTACTCCTTCCACCTTAGTTTTTCCTACAGTAGATGAGTATGTGGCACAAGAACTTTTAATAACCATTTATACACACATCATCACTCTGTGTGTGTGTGTGTGTGTGTGTGTGTGTGTGTGTGTGAATATGAACTCCTAAAAAAGTGTCCAGGTTTGAGTGACTTGTCAATCATTTTAGTCGGGAAAGTGTAAAGTATGCCAGAACAAAGAAACCCCACATGAGAGAGTAATGGAGGCTGCTGCCAGGTTCATCATCCCCTTCTTTCCTATTTTGTGTGTTTCTCCATTCAGACAGGGCATGCAAAGTAATGGATTCTTTGTAATTTATTTTGAGACAGCATCTCACTATGAAGCCCTAGCCGGCCTGGGACTTTTTATGTAGACCAGGCCTGTCTCAAACTTACAGAATCCACATGCTTCTCAAGTGCTAGAATTAACAATGTGTACAATCATGTCTGCCCTAAGAACTGGTTTTCATTACAATGCTAAAAAGTATTGAAAGTTTCTTAGAACAGGTATTATGTAGGGCTCTGAAAACACTCTGTGACACAAATTAGCAGATATGGTTATGAATACATTTTTCTTCTGAGCTTTCTTAGTCTCTGGTTGTGCCTACCTCTGAGCTTCCTCTGGTTGGTAGAGTTCTAGGAAATGTGTTCACAAGCATCCTTCCATTTGTGATGCAGCTGCAACAACATGTGAGAAAACACACAGTAGACAAGAACAGGAAGACACAAAAGAGAAACAAGATACAAACAAGAAAAATGAGGGGAACACAGACAAAGGGAAACCAGGAAGATACCCTCAAAGGAAGTTAAAGATTTTCTTCTATCCCTGTCACCCATTTCTGGGCAACAATAGTAATTCACACTAATATAATTGATCAAAACTAACAGGAACTCAATTATTTTATAACAAAGAACTATTGTTATAATTGAATTACTATTTAAAAAAAACAGAAAGACAATCTCAGCAAAGTCATTCCTATCTTTCATGTTCTTCTTTTGAAAAGCCAGCAGAGGGCGAGCATGATTATCAGTAACAGAAGTGCCTATGGGCTGGTATTACTTTCTGAAGTGCTTCCTATTGGTAGGCTATATGGTAATCAGAGAACATGAACATGAGTAATGTTTTCACACTGTAATGATCAGGTTTCTATATTGATCAGCCAGTTCATGACTCTCCTCAGTACCAAAGTATTACCAAAGGTTGCAGTGTTTAATCAGAAGGAAATCAAGGGAGGTCAAATTTATTTTTTTCATACACCCTCAGTTCAAAATAACGGCACCAAGGACTATAAAGAAGAAGAATGAGACTCTTGGTAGACCTCAATGTTATGACAAGAATGAGAAATTTCTATTAAAATTTGTAAATAAATAATTAGGGCTTCCATGAAGTTTGGTTGATTGGTGGACCCTTTTGGGTAAAGCCCTTTTTATACTATAATTCAATAGGTCAAAGATAAGTTCTATAAACCTATTCAATGGACAATTTCAAATTATCTATTTGTTTTACATAGAAGGAGGCAAGTGAGTCAGTGTGTGTGATGATGGCTGAGAAGTAAGTTGGTGCAACTTTTATCACAAGTCAATCAGTCATACTACATGCTTGCTTATTCTCTCTTTGGTCTGTAAAAACACCAGTATTCACAAAAATGTGTATTAATGGTTGAGGAGATGCCTCAGTTAGTAAAGTGCTTGGTGTACAATTGTGAGGACCTGAATTCAGCCCCCACTCTGAATGCATGTAAAATTCTGGGCTCAAGGGTACATGCCTATAATCCTATTACTGTGGAAGAAGGCAGATACTGAGAGGTCTTTAAAGCTCATTGGACCCTTGTGGCTGGTGCAGACTCCTAACTGGTCTGCTCTTGTGAAGACACCATATCCTGACCCATCCTAGAGGAACCACTGTATTCAGAGCAGTGGAGGAAGCTGGACTCCAAGGAGCCTAACACACTCAGGATTATAGGATTTCAGGACCCCAGAGGCAGCCTGCATCCCAGGAGCTCTTACACCCAGGATCTCAGGATCACAGGATCACTGAAGCAGCTGGACTCTGAGGAGGTCTGACACAAGTAAGATAACAGGAGAGAGAGGCTCCAGTCAGAGGCAGTGAATGCATGTAACACTAGAGATAACAAGATGGTGAAAGGCAAGCACAAGAACATAAGCAACAGAAACCAAGGTTACCTGACATCATCAGAACCCAGTTCACCCACCATAGCAAGTCCTGGATAACCCATCACACCAGAAAAGCAAGATGCTGATTGAAAAATCCCTTCTCATGATGATAGAGGACTTTAAGAAGGACATAAATAACTTCCTTAAAGAAATGCAGGAGAACACAGGTAAACAGATAGAAGACCTCAAAGAGGAAACATAAAAATCCCTTAAAGAATTACAAGAATATACAACCAAACAGGTGAAGGAATTAAACAAAACCATCCAGGATCTAAAAAATGGAAGTAGAAACAATAAAGAAATCACAAAGTGGGACTACCCTGGTGTAGCCGCCTGCAGCCACAGACAAACTGGATCCACCTGAAAGGGGGGCTGGAAATGAGAAAAGGACAGAGAGGTGAGAGAAGCATGAAGCCAAGACAAAGTTTTCTGATCAAGGTTCAAAGTTTAATATTCAGCTCTTGTATATATATGGAAATCCCACCCAAACCCATCCTTTGGTTCAGCTGCAAAGCAGGCTCAGCAGGCAGTCTCTTCTTCAAAGTTCTTGCAGGAAGTTGTGAGTGTAAACAAATCAGCTGGATTTACCTAGGTGTTAAGGTCCTGTATGGCAGACAAGGTCTGTTCAGACTGCTCAAGGCTGAGAAAGGCCAATTCTCCCTTTTTAGTTTTTTAAGATGAGTAGTGACAGTAGCTAGATGGGGTCACAAGATTTACTTGGTTTTTAGTATCTAGGGTAAAGAGTGGCCAGGTGACTGGGTCTGTCTTAGGTTGGTGTCTATATTGCTCCTTATTACCCATCATGGAAAACATACATAGCATTATTGATGTGTGCCTCTGTCTTAGGTCTATAAGAGCTCAAGAACACTCTTAGCCATCTTTGACTACTGGCCATCTATGGCACACTCTTTCCCATACAGACCAAAGCCACATATGCATTCAGACTAAAGGACCCATGAGCATGCACTCAATGCATTTCTTCATAGCAATGGATAACTGCCATGGTGAATAGCTGAGCTTATTGAGAGCAATCCTGTGTGAAGGCAACCAATCTGTTTAAGATACAAGGTTTAAAAGTTAAAAGCAACAAGATTATCTAAGCAGTGTAGAAAATAAAGTTGTAAGTGTGAATGTTCTAGGTATCTAATTCCACTGGCAGGGATCAAACACAAAGTATGGCTACCAGGTATATAGTGGATGGCTATGAGTATTGATAAAAAGTACTTACTCTCCAGTAAGAGTGGAGACTATACTCCAGGTTAACTCAGCTGTCTGATAAGAGATTTTGAGCCATCTTTATCATTAATATAATAATCATTAGGTTCAGAATATGTGTCTACTTGATAGACCAATCTTTCAGGCAGCCATCTGGCTCCATTTTCTTTCTATGAAAAAATGAAGAACCACAACCCCAAATTAAAACAGGGTTGGGACCATTCTTTGTCTTAGTCAGGGGCTCTCTCCATTTAACCATGGCATATGAGGTGAAAGTGACTGGATGCCAGTGGCAATCAGCTGCAAACTGACATTTAGCATCAGTTTGCAAAAAACGTAAAACAAATAAGACAAAAGCAAGGTGAGGCAAGGTGTGCTTTTGGTGACCTTGGAGGGTATAACTCCCCCCTTTAGTATTTAAAAGCCATTTTTTAGAGTTCCTTGCAAAACCAGGGTAGAAGCACCAATAGCTGTTCTTCTCACACTCAAAGAGTTATGAAGATATTATTTTAAAGTTTCATGATACCTGTTTTACAACATATTGTCTTTGAGGATTATGAGGAATCCCAGTAATATGGGTAATATTAAATTGTCAACAAAACATCTCAAATGCCTTACTGCAATAGCCAGTTCTATTATCTGTCTTAATCTGATATGGAACACCAAACATAGGAAAAATAATATAAGCAATAATTAATTACATTTCTAGTTGTTTCTCCTGTTAAAGAAGTTGTAACTAGAAATGAGTAACATCCATTTGCCATAATTGATTAGGTATAAGTCTTCAAGGATTAACACCATTATGAAGAAATTGAGGACACTGAGAACAAGTTTTTGTAATTTGACTTGTATACTCTCTAGAAATACCAAATTATTGTCTCAAGCTATTACTATTTTGGTGATATAAAGAATAAGATTGTATGGCCAATTGTTTTTGTAAGGCCTATAATCTGCCTGGTATACAAATCTGTGTGGCATTGTCTTGAGGTCTAGGCCATCCAGTATGAGCTCTTAAATGTCTTATAAAGTTAAGGAACAATATATGTTTATTAAATTAAGATGTGTTTGTATAAATAACTGTAAAATTTGAAAATTAGCAGTATCAAGAAAAAGAGAAAAATTTCAAGCAATTATATACTGTGAGCTATATACTGGCTATGAGTATACAAACTGAAAGCTTGATTTTTCAGCATTTCAAAGAGTGACTACAGCAAGTAATTCAATTTTTTGTGCTGAAGCAGGGGAAACTCAAAAGAATGAACATGTGATTCAATTACTTATACTGCCTTCCCATTAGATGAGCTGTCTGTAAATACACTAAACACATTTTCTATTAGCTGCATGTGTAAATTTACAGGAAATGCAAATGTATGTATAGAGAAAAACTATAACAACCTGTCTTTTGGATAATGATTATCAAATTTGTCTAAAAAATTTGCCATGCAATAGGCCAAATATCAATATTTTTCAATAACCAATTTAGTTGCTGTTTGAAATAAGGAATAAACATTTTATCAAATTTTTAAGATATTCTATTCATAAAACTTTCATAATTTTATCCTACAATTCTGTAACAACACAGCAACTGCTTCAGAACAGGGTGTTAAAACTTTTATCGGAGATGAAGAAATATGAATCCACATTAATGGTCCCTTTTGCCAAAGGACTGTTATGAAATAGCCAACAATTGATCAGTCTGCATAACTTATCTGTTAATAACTAACAGCTTCCTCTACTTTGTGCAAAGTTATTCTTCCTTCATCAGTTAATTGTTGAGGGGAATTAGGATTTGGATCCCCCTTGAAAACATCAGAGGCTTAAATCCTCCTGTGGTGAGCTTAAGGTGAGGTCTTAGCCAACTGACATCTCTTAGAAGCTTTTGAAAATAATTTAAAGTAAGTAAACTATCTATTTTATTTGAATTTCCTGTGCCACAATTTGTTTAAAATTATAACTGATGTCTCAATTATTGAAAAGGATATTATCTTTGAATCTTTTCTAGAGCAATAAGCACTCACCAAAATTTTAAATATTGTTGTATGAGAGCAAAGCTTTGTAGTAAAACTCCTTCAGAGGAATCAGCTAATAATACACCATATAATGAATAATATACACTGAAAGATTTAAAGTCTTAATTTTGTGCCAAAGCAACAACAATTTTTTTTAACATAATGTAAGGCTATCAGCCATTCTTTGAGGCAAAACTTTCCAATGATATTGCCTCATGGGCTCTCCAAAATTATAAGCAAACTCACTGAATGCAAACCTCCCACTTTCACTAGGATATAAAGGAACAGTATAAAAAACAATCTTCTAAATCTATAATAATTCTATATGCATTTCCTGGAATGGCAGCTGGAGTAGACAAGTCAGGTAATGTCCCACAAGTTTCATAAATCTTAAGTTTGAACTTTGTTTTGGATTAATGGAATAACTAATCCCTTGTAGCTGAGTGAGAGTATCAGATAAAGGCCAAGTTGAAGGCCAATCTCGTCCTCTCTTACTCTTTGAGCAATTCTTTTATTAGCAGGCACAGCTATAATGCCATGGAGGGAAGCAGACATAATTTTAATTTCTCCAGCATAATCATTATCTATAACACTTGGCCCATAAGCTGTCTGTCGTGAATGTCTTTGGATCTGAGGATGACCCCTTCTTCCAAAGGAACAAGCAAGGCAATAAACAAATTTGGAAAATATCTTTCTAGGGGATGGTCAGGATGATCATGACAAAAGGAATATCACACAAGCTTCTGCAGAGTCCACTCTGAACTTTGTCTTAACTAAAATGTAAATGTTCTTAATCTGGGCCTAAAATAGTCTGCTAGTACCTTCGTTCTTGGAACAATCATTTCTAAAATGACCCAAATCTCCACATTTAAAATATCTTTTATCCCTTTGCTTCTGTGAAAGCATTGTTTGTACAGTGGTCTCTTGTAAGGCAGCAGACATAGCCAGACACTGATTGTATGAGAGCCCAATTTCAGCACAAAGATGAACTATCCAGGGAAGTCTGTCTTTGCTTTGTATGGCCAGATAGCTGCGCAGCAGGCCACATTAGTATTCTCATAAGCCAATTGTGTAACAAAAGGAACTCCTGACTGGAGTTCTGAAAATTCTTCCAGCCGATTTTAGTAACCTATCTACAAATTCCTGAAATGGTTCATCAGGGCCTTATTTGATTTCAGATAAAACTCCCACTGAAATTTCCTTTCCAATCTTGGGGGCTAAATTTGCCCCTACCACTGTGTCCAATAAAAGTGGCAGCAGGCCTGTACTGTGCCACAGCTGTTTGTAACTCTTTTATTCAACTCTGCCTGTTTGATCCTCTTGCCAGCTATAAACATGGGTGAGTCAAAAAAAATCTCAAGCTCATGATTGAACTGCCAACTGCAGCCAATGGAATACTGGCAGTTTAACTATATTTTAAATTTTCTTTTGTAATATTAGAGTATAAACATAATTTTGGGAAACAATTTTTAACAATGCAAACAATCCATTTTTTCTAAAATCATCATCAAGTGCATTACTTTCATGTTACAAAGTTTGGCTGCCAGTTCTTATATATGAATGCATGATAGTGCAGCTTTTAATATCTCATTAAAGAGACATTGTTTTAAATCCTATCTTTTATGAGACTAGTTTATGAATGACAACAACCTTGAGTTGTCAGTTTTAAGCCAACTTTCTGTTACCAAAGTTGTATAATTTTAATCAAATCCAATAACTTATAGGCCAATAATCTATAATCAAGATATGCAGAACATATTTATACTTTTAAAACCAGTCAGAAACAAATATGAAGTGGCTACACATTTTATATATTTAGTCTAAACAAAATTCTTACTTTTTCTAGCTGTTATTTCAAGAGAAAAGTACCTTTTCACTTGTTGAATCCAGTAAACACTGTCATAGAGATTTTTTTTGGAAAAACAACTATCAGCTTCCTTGTCAGAGAAGCCAAAAAGGTGCTGGCTCCTTTAAGAGCAGCTTATATAGACAATCAGCTCCTGGGAAATAAAGAAATCACAAAGTGGGACTACCCTGGTGTAGCCGCCTGCAGCCACAGACAAACTGGATCCACCTGAAAGGGGGGCTGGAAATGAGAAAAGGACAGAGAGGTGAGAGAAGCATGAAGCCAAGACAAAGTTTTCTGATCAAGGTTCAAAGTTTAATATTCAGCTCTTGTATATATATGGAAATCCCACCCAAACCCATCCTTTGGTTCAGCTGCAAAGCAGGCTCAGCAGGCAGTCTCTTCTTCAAAGTTCTTGCAGGAAGTTGCGAGTGTAAACAAATCAGCTGGATTTACCTAGGTGTTAAGGTCCTGTATGGCAGACAAGGTCTGTTCAGACTGCTCAAGGTTGAAAAGGGAACACCCTGGAGACATAAAACATAGGAAAGAGATCTGGAGTCATAGATGCAAGCATCATCAATAGAATACAAGAGATAGAAGAGAGAATCTCAGGTGCAGAAGATACCATGGAAAACACTGACACAACTGTCAAAGAAAATGCAAAATGCAAAAAGCTCCTAACCCAAATTATCCAGGAAATCCAGGACACAATGAGAAGACCAAACCTAAGGATGATAGGTATAGATGAGAGTGAAGATTCCCAACTTAAAGGGCCAGTAAATATCTTCAACTAAATTATAGAGGAAAACTTCCCTAACCTAGAAAAAGAGATGCCCATGAACATACAAGAACTCCAAATAGACTAGACCAGAAAAGGAATTCCTCTTCACACATAATAATAATCAAAACATCAAATGCACAAAATAAAGAAAGAATATTAAAAGCAGTAAGGGAAAAAGGCCAAGCAACATATAAAGGCAGACCTATAAGAATTACACCAGAGTTCTCACCAAAGACTATAAAAGCCTGAAGATCCTGGAGTGATATCATACAGACCCTAAGAGAACACAAATGCCAGGCCAGACTACTATACCCAGCAAAACTCTCAATTACGATAGATGGAGAAACCAAGATACTCCATAGCAAAACCAAATTTACACAATATCTATCCACAAATCCAGTCCTAGAAAGGATGATAGATGGAAAACTCCAAAATAAGGAGGGAAGCTACAACATAGAAAAAGCAAAAAAGTAATCTTCCAACAAACTCAAAAGAAGATAGCCACACAAACATAATTAAACCTCTAATAACCAAAATAATAGGAAGCAACAAATGAACTCTGGATTCTGAATATCTATGCTCTAAATGAAAGGGGACCCACATTCATAAAAGAAACTTTACTAAAGCTCAAAGCACACATTACACCTCACACAATAAAAGTGGAGGACTTCAACACCCCACTCTCATCAATGGCCAGATTATGGAAACAGAAACTAAACAGAGACACATTGAAACTAACAGAAGTTATGAACCAAATGGATTTAACAGATGTCATCCAAAAACAAAAGAATATACCTTCTTCTCAGCACCTCATGGTTCCTTCTCCAAAACAGATCATATAATTGGTCCCAAAAGACTTCAACAGATACAGAAAGATTGAAATAATCCCTTGCATCCTGTCAGATCACCATGGACTAAGGCTGGTTTTCAATAATAACAAAAACAATGAAAAGCCCTCATACACATGGAAAATGAACATCGCTCTACTCAATGATAACTTGGTCAAAGAAGAAAGAAGAAAGAAATGGAAGACTTTTTATAATCTAATGATAATTAAGGCACATCATACCAAAACTTATGGGACACAATGAAAGCAGTGATAAAAGGAAAACTCATAGCTCTGAGTGCCTACAAAAAGAAACTGGAGAGAGAGCATACACTAGCAGCTTGACCAAAGCTCTAGAACAAAAAGAAGCAAATATACCCAAGAGGTGTAGATGGCAAAAATAATCAAACTCAGAGCTGAAATCAACCAAGTAGAAACAAAAAGAACTATACAAAGAATCAACAAAACCAGGAGCTAGTTCTTTGAGAAAATCAATAAGATTTAGTCAGACTAACCAGAGGACACGGAGACAGTATCCAAATTAACAAAATCAGAAATGAAAAAGGAGATATATATATACTGAGAAAATTCAAAAAATCATCCTATCCTACTACAATAGCTTATACTCAACAAAACTGGAAAATCTGGATGAAATGGAAAATTTCCTAGACAAATACCAAATATCAAAGTTAAATCAGGATCAGATAAACCATCTAAACAGTCCCATAACCCCTAAAGAAATAGCAGCAGTCATTAAAAGTTTCTCCACCCCCCCCCCCAAAAAAAGCGAGGACCAGTTGGTTTTAGTGCAGAATTCTATCAAACCTTCAAGGAAAACCTAATACCAATTCTCTTCAAATTATTCCACAAAATAGAAACAGAAAGAACACTGCCTAATTTGTTTTATGAAGCCACAATTGTGCATACCTAAACTACACAAAGACCAAACAAAGACAGAGAACTTCAGACCAATCTCCCTTATGAATATTGATGCAAAAATACTCAATAAAATTCTCACAAACCAAATCCAAGAACACATCAAAACAATCATACATCATGATCAAGTAGGTTTTATCCCAGGAATGCAGGGATGGTTATACAAAAATCCATGACATAATCCACTATATAAACAGACTCAAAAAACAAAAACAAAAACAAACAAACAAACAAAAAAACCCAAGAAAACCTAAAATCCCAGAAAACGAAAAAACCACATGACCATCTCACTAGATGATGAGAATGCATTTGATAACATTCCACACCTCCTCATGGTAAAAGTCTTGGAAAGATCAGGAATTCCAGGCCCATACCTAAACATAGTAAAAGCAATATACAGCAAACCAGGAGCCAACATCAAGCTAAATGGAGAGAAACTTGAAGCAATCTCACTAAGATCAGGGACTAGACAAGGATGCTCTCTCTCTCTCTTCTCTCTCTCTCTCTCTCTCTCTCTGTACCTATTATATAGTACTTGAAGTCCTAATCAGAGCAAATAGACAACAAAAGGTCAAAAGGATACAAACAGGAAAGGAAGAAGTCAAAGTATCACTATTTGTAGATGATATGATAGTATACTTAAGTGACCCTAAAACTTCCACCAGAGAAATCCTAAACCTGATAAATAACTTCAGCAAAGTGGTTAGATATAAAATCAACTCAAACAAATCAGTAACCTTCCTCTACTCAAAGGATAAACAGGCTGAGTAAGAAATTAAGGAAATGACACCCTTCACAATAGTCACAAATAATATAAAATACCTTGGTGTGAATCTAACCAAGCAAGTGAAAGATCTGTATGACAAGAACAAGTCTCTGAAGAAAGATATTGAAGATCTCAGAAGATGGAAAGATCTCCCATGCTCATGAATTGGATTGATTCATATAGTAAAAATGGCCATCTTGCCAAAAGCAGTCTACAGATTCAATGCAATCCCCATCAAAATTCCAACTCAATTCTTCATAGAGATAGAAAGAGCAGTTTTCAAATTCATTTGAAATAAAAAAAAAAAAAAAAACCCAGGATAGCAAGAACTATTCTCAACAATAAAAGAACTGCTGGGGGAATCACCATCCCTGACCTCAGGCTGTACTACAGAGCAATAGTGACAAAATCTGCATAGTATTGGTACAGAGACAGGCAGGAAGATCAATGGAATAGAATTGAAGACCCATAAATGAACTCACACATCCGCGGTCACTAAATCGTTGACAAAGGAGCTAAAACCATCCAGTGGAAAAAGGACAGCACTTTCAACAAATAGTGCTGGTTCAACTGAAGTACAATATGTAGAAGAATGCAAATTGATCCATTCTTATCTCCTTGTACAATGCTCAAGTCCAAGTGGATAAAGGACCTCCACATAAAACCAGATACACTGAAACTAATAGAAGAGAAAGTGGGGAAGAACCTTGAATACTTGGGCACAGGGGAAAAGTTTCTGAACAGAACACCAATGGCTTATGCTCTAAGATCAACAATTTACAAATGGAGCCGATGGTGGTGGTGCACACCTTTAATCTCAGCACTTGGGAGGCAGAGGCAGGTAGATTTCTGAGTTCGAGACCAGCCTGGTCTACAGAGTGAGTTCCAGGACAGCCAGGGCTACACAGAGAAACCATGTCTAAAATAAATAAATAAATAATAAATAAGAAGAATTGACAAATGGGACCTCATAAAATTGCAAAGCTTCTGTAAGGCAAAGGACACTGTCAGTAGGACAAAAAGGCAACCAACAGATTGGAAAAATATTTACCAATCCTACATCTGATAGTGTGCTAATATCCAAAATATACAAAGAACTCAAGAAATTAGACTCCAGAGAATCAAATAACCCTATTAAAAATTGGGAACAGAGCTAAACAAAGAATTCTCAACTGAGGCCGGACAGTGGTGGCACATGTCTTTAATCCAGCACTTGAGAGACAGAGGCAGGCAAATTTCTGAGTTCCAGGACAGCCTAGTCTACAGAGTGAGTTCCAGGACAGCCAGGGCTACACAGAGAAACCCTGTCTCGAAAAACAAAAACAAAACAAAACAACAACAACAACAAAATTCTCAATGATGAACCTCTAATGGCCAAGAACCACCTAAAGAAATGTTCAACGTCCTTAGTCATCAGGGAAATGCAAATCAAAATAACCTGAGATTCCACCTCATAACATTTGTAATGGCTAAGATCAAAAACTCAGATGATAGCAGATGATGGTGAGAATGTGGAGAAAGAAGAATACACCTCCATTGTTGGTGGGATTGCAAGCTGATACAAACACTGTGGAAATCTGGTGGTTCCTCAGAAAAATTAGACATAGTATCATCTGAGGGCCTAGCTATCCCACTCCTGGGCATATACCCAAAATATGTTCTAACATATAACAAGCATATATGATCCACTATGTTCATAGCAGCCTTATTTATAATAGCCAGAAGCTGGAAAGAACCCAGATTTCCTTTAATATTGGAATAGATACAGAAAATGTGGTACATTTACACAATGAAGTACTATTCAGCTATTAAAAACAATGACTTCATGAAATTCTTAGGCAAATGGATAGAATTAGAAAATATCATCCTGAGTGAGGTAACTCAATCACAAAAGAACACACACGGTATGCACTCACCAATAAGTGAATATTAGCCCCAAAACTCGCAATACCCAAGACATAACTCACAGACCATATGAAGCTCCTCAAGAAGAAAGAGCAATGTTTGCATGCTTCGGTCCTTCTTAGAAGGAGTAACAAAATATGGAGCAAATATGGAGACAAAGTGTGAAGCAGAGATTGAAGGAGGGGCTGTCTGGAGACTGCCCATCCATCTCATGTGCAGTCACCAAAGGCAGAAGCAGTTGTGGATACCAGGAAGAAAGAGTATGCTGACAGGAGCCTGATATAACTGTCTCCTGAGAGGCTCTGCCAGAGCCTGACATATACAGAGGTGGACACTCACAGCTAATCATTGAACTGTTCATAGGGTTCCCAATGGAGGAGTCAGAGAAGACTGGAGGAGCTGAAAAGGTTTGCAGCCTCATGGGGAGAGCAACAATACCAACCAACCAGAGCTCCCAGGGTCTAAATTGCCAGCCTGGGAGCACACAGTGAGGGAGCCATGGCTCCAGCTGTATATGTAGGGGAGGATGGCCTTGTCAGGCATTGGTGTGAAAGGAGGTCCTTGGTCCAGTGAAGGCTGGATGCCCCAATGTGGAGGAATTTGGGGTGGGGAGGTGGGAGTGGGTAGGTGGGTCAGGGCATACCCTCATAGAAGCAGGAGGAGGGGGGATGGGATAGAAGGTTTCTGGGGGGATGGGGTAAGGAGGAAAGGGGAAAACATCTGAAATGTAAATAAATGAAATATCCAATAAAAAAAAAAAAGTAAATAAAGCTCATTGGATAGCCAGCCTACCTAAATCAGGCTCAGTGACAGATTTTGTCTAAAAAAAAAAAAAAAAAACGTGGAAAGTAACTGAGGAAGATGCCCTCTCTCTGCCTGTAGCCTCCATGTATATTTACACATGGATAATTCATCTGTATGTACACATGACATGCTTACATCATCCCCACTGAAACCCATGTGATTTAAGAATTCTCATTGTAGCATTGCCTGTAATAGTTACAAATACAAGGGGTTATTTGCAAATGAAATTATAATATACTTAAGAGGTCCCAAAAATTCTTCCAGAAAACATCTGGTAATAATCAATAATTTCAGCAATGTGGCAGGGTAAGGAATCAAGTTTCAAAAAGCAGTAGCTTTTGTACACTCCAACAAACACACAGAGAAAGGGATTGTGGGTACAGTCTATGATCAGTGGAACATGAACAAGAACAATGTTCAACAGATTGCCATTCCAGATCTTAAGTTATATTACAGAGGCTAGTAATAAAATACAGTATGGCACCAGCACAATAATAAATGTGTAGACCATTGGAATAAAACAGGAAATGCACACATGAGTACATGAAATTAAAACTTTCTAATTCAACAAAGATGCCAAAAAACATATACTGAAGGAAAGCAGCATCTTCATTAAATGGTGCTGGGAAAACAGGATGTGGACAAGCAGAAGAATAACACTGGACCCATATTCATCACTTTGCACAAAAATTAACCCTAAATACATCAAAGATATGAATGGGGAACCCGAAACCTGAAACAAAGTAGGAAAACAGATGTACCCTATAGGATACAGGAAAATAGGATACAGAAAATACAGGATACAGGAAAACAGAAAGTGTCCTACAGGATACAGGAAAATAGGATACAGAAAATACAGGATACAGAATCAGGATACAGAAATACAGGATACAGGAAAACAGATAGTACCCTACAGGATACAGGAAATACAGGATACAGGATACAGGAAATGTAGGATAAAGGAAATACAGGAGACAGGAAATACAGGAGACAGGAAAATAGACAGCACCCTACAGGATACAGGTTTAGGAAAAGACTTCTTGAATAGGACTTTGCCCAGGAATTGAGGCCAACAACTGGCAAGTGGGACCTCACAAACTAAAAAGTTTCTGTATAGCTAAAGAAATATTCCAGAGTGGAAAAAAAAAAGCCAACAGAATGGGAGATAATCATTGCAACTCTCTATTAGCCAGATGACTAATATACAGACAGCACAAAGAACTCAGAAAACAAACCACCCATTCAAAATGAATGCTCTTGGTATCTGAGCAATGAGTTTTCAAAAGAAGAAATAAGATGGCTAAAAAATGTTTTTAAAAAAAAAATCGTTGCTTTTCCTTGCTGTTGGGGAAATGCAAACCAAAACAGTTTTGAGATTTCATCTTACCCTAGTCAGAATGGCAAAGACCCAACAAAACAAGTGATAGCCAGTGCTAGAGGGGATGTGGGGCAAAGGGAGCCCTCATGCACTGTTGGGATTGCAAGCTAGCCCAGCCACTCTGTAAATCACTGCGGAGAACCCTCAAAGTACCACTATCTATACCACTCCTTGGCATATTCCCCAACGGACTTGACCTCCTACTCACAGATACTTGTTTGTGGCTCTATTCACAACAGCTACAACATCACACAACTTAAGTGCCCTACAGCTGGTGAAGGAGTGGTAAAATTGTGGCACATACACACTGTGGGATTCTGTTCAACTGTAAGAAAAAGTGAAATCATGAACACTGCAGGTAAATGCATGGAATGAGAAAAATCATAACTGAGTAAGGCAAGCCAGATTCAGAAGGACAAACGCTGCTGTTATCAGTCATCTGAAGTTCCTAATTCTGAATCCAGATGTGAGTACCATAATCTGGAGTAATTTCAGAAACAAGGAAGGAAAAAAAAAAAAAGACTATTCTACAGAGCAAATCCAAGTCAACCTGAGCTACACAGAGAAACCCTGTCTCATTTAATAATAATAAAGGAGAGAAAAGCAATAGAGAGGACAATAGCACAGCACAAGTGACATAAAGGGGGTAACTGGAAAATGAGACCTAACTTGGTGAGAGGGAGGGAGGTACAGGAGAAGAAGGGAAGAGAGTCAAAGAACAACTACATTTGAGAAAGTCATAATGAATCATATTATTATCTATTTACCTAATATTACATATATTACACAAAATTCTGTATATACATATACAGTTTAATTTTTTTTCTTATGGACTATCTAACCAAAACCCTAACACCAAAAATAAGAAGCACCTTATTTTTTTTGAATTGATGGTCAGGGTTGTCCAAGAGATGACCAAAACTGTATAGTTTATTGGTGTTACCCTTGGCTGCATTACAGATATGTAAGTCTCTATTGCTGAAGGCAATGTGTACTTCAGGCACAGGATCCAGAGGACCTGAACTGTATCTGACTTAGAAGTTTCTTCTCTGAGGACTAGCTTTCATAGTACTGGAAGGTACCATTCAAACTTCCAAGGGCGAGAAGCAACCACTTGTCTTGCCCAGCTATGATGGCTATGAATCTATACTCCTAAGGGTACAGTACTAGAATACTTACCTGGGAGGTGACCAACAGTTCTCTAATTGGACTTAAGGCCTGTTCAACAAAAGGAAAATTATGCCAACCTAAACTAGAGAAGTCACAATATTGAAGGAGAACCTGTAACTGCCATGGCGCGCTGAACCGGGATAATCAGTAACTGTATTTTAAGCATTTATCCCTACACCCTAAGTTAGAATGGTTCACACCCTTAATCTAAGAAATTTCTCTTTGCAACAGACAGAGACCTTTGCAGAAAACCACAACTTATAAAAATCCAGAGAATGTGAGATTGTGTGGTGTTGGAGATAGGTTCTAATGCTTTGATTTAATTAAGAATCTCATGTCCAAGGCTGAAGGTCCTGGTCCCCTATTGGTTTTTGATTGATCAATAAAGACGCCAGTGGCCAATGGCTGGACAAAGGAAGGTGGAGCAGGACCCTTAGATTTGCTTCAGCTAGATGCGGGAAAGAGGAGGAGAGACAGAGAATTGCCATGACTCGAAGGATGGGACATGTGAGCTACAGAAGAGAAAGTCAATCATCCATGTGAGAATTCAGGTAGATGGCCACTGGCCACTTCCCTAATTGGGCCTGTGGTAGCTGAGGAAGGTTTAGGAGTGTCCAGCCCTTAAGCTATCTAGGACATTTCAAAACTATGCTAATGTGTGTGTGTCTTTCATTCATACATCCAAAGAGTTCCTGGGCAGGTGGCTGGACACATGCAACCTACCAGAAGCACAAAGTTGTGTAATTCACTGCTACAGTGTGGTGCCCAGTCCAGATTTATACATTTAAAACACAACTCCTGCACCCAAGGCTCAGGGGTGATTCTGAAGATAAGGCAGAAAGATGGTAAGAGCCACAGGAACAGGGAATAAGCAGTAAGACTGTGTCTCCAAGAACTATCAGAGAAGCTACACCCATGATGTTTCATCAACATGGTAGGCTAATCAAGACCTGACCAATGGTGACATCAGTAGAAATTCTAACATGAACTGGGAATTCTCAGGAAGCCTACACTAGACAAAGAACTACAGCCAACTCGTGAATGATGAGCAGGAGAAACAGTTTTCCCAGGGAAGAGCCTCCCCAGTGGGTTATCAATATCAAGTGGTCATCCCTGAAATTATATACATACAAGTAACATTATATGATCTGAGACAGTTGTATTTATAAATTTAGGAACACACACACATACACAATCTTGATATGTGTAACAAGAATGCCTAGAATACATATATTCATATTCTTAAAACAAATAAAAAAGAGAGGAATGGGAGTACCTGGGAAGGATTGGATGGAGGAAAAGGAAGAGGGAAATGATTTAAATATATTATAATTTCAGAAAATAAAAATATTATTATAAGTCAGATTACAACTGAAACTTAATCATATGGAGAGTGGATCCAGAGCAGGGAGCTGTGTAATTCTCTGCATCAACTCTGTTGTCTTGAGCTTCTCACCTGTCTACAACCATCATACATCCATCTTTCTTTGATCCCAACCTCCAAACCACAATCCGCTCTATTTCTACAGTCTCAATCCCCAGAGTAACCCCAAGCATCTTAATTGCCTGAATGTTTACGTTTTCTATCCAGAGCACCCTGGGCATCTTAGTTGTGTGTTTATATTTTCTATTCTATTCCCCACAATCCCAATCTGTGAGCAAATATTTTTCTACTTTTCTAACGATAAAAGCACACCCAGAGACATTAAGTCTAGAAAGACACTAGCAAATGGCAGAGCTGAGGTATGAACAGGAACTGTGCACTTTACCAATGAATGACTTTCCAGTTCCTCTGAATGACTCTGGTGCATGTGCACTCACCTTTTGGCTTCAAGTTCAAAGTTCTATCCTTTCTATTCAGATCTATCCATTACAATAATCATATCTTGCCTTCCTTCTCCAATTATGACCAAAAAGATGTACACACACACATAGACTACCTTGCTAGGTAGAGTAACTTTGTCTCTGCAAAGCCATCACAGGGCTGGGAGTTTAACTACAAAATGTGTGTTTTGCATGCACAAGGCCCTGAGTTCCATGCCAGATCATGACAAAAAAAAAAAGTGCAAAATAACCCCCAGAAAACAAACAAACAAAGAAACAACCCTCTCAAATTGGTTTCCAAAAGTATTCTGTTTAGTATTTTTTATTCTGGCACTATTGTACCTCTGCCTGGATGCCTGCTTTATACAATAAAACTGTATAATATACATAATCATCTACACACTTACCTAAAGGGAAAATTTTTTTAAATGTTTAAAGTGTTTTTGTATAATGCAATTTTTTACATGAAAATAATAAAAATCTCTGCCTTCTCTTAAATATAATTATCACTGAATGTGAAATAATCAAACATTTTAAATTTTCTTGATGAGCACACTACAAGAAGACCTACAGAGTCAACTAACCTGGGCCCATGGGGGCTCACAGAGACTGAACCACCAACCAAAGAGCATGCAGGGGCTGGGCCTAGATCCAGACATTTGTAGCAGAAGTGAGCTTGGTTTTCATGTGGGTCCACTAACATTTGGAGCTAGGGCTGTCTCTGACTCTGTTGCCTGCCATTGGACCCCCTTCTCCTAACTGAACTGCCTGGTTGGTCCTCAGTTGGAGAGAATTTCATTAGTTCTGCTGGGACTAGGTGTCCCAAGGTGGGGTGATACCTAAGTGGGGCTTCCCCTTATCTGAGGAGAAGGGAGTGAGGAATAGTGGGAGGAATTTGTAAGGGCGGAACTGAGAGGGAAGGAGGGAGCTATGATTGGAATGTAAAATGAATAAAAAATTAATTATGGAAATTTTTTCCATGATGATTTGTGATATTGGCACCTACTGTCTTCCCTTGGAAAAAATCAATTTTCTATTCTATAAATTGCCCTTTATTGATTATGTTCCTTGGGTGGGAGAAGATTTTCAGCTTGGTATCTTTCCATTGGATCACTCTTGTCTCCTCATTTCTGTCTCTGGTGTTATAACCAAGAAATAACCAAGATAATGCTGCATGGCTTTCCAGCATCTTCTAAAGGTCGTCTCATGCTATATCTTCTATTCATTTTGAGTAAGTAAGAGGCACTTGATGTAGGGGTCCAGTTACATTACCTTTTCCAAAACTGTTTGTTGAAGAGGGAATGTTTCTCCTACCATATGTCTGAAATTGTTGTCAAAGACCAGTTGACTCTCTGGGCTCATCCTGGGCTCTCTGTTTTATTATTTTGGTCTATGTGGTGGTCCTTATGTCAATAGTGCAGTACTTTGATTAACTTAGGTCTGGAATGTTTTCAACTCAGGACGTGTGAAGCCTCCAGCTCTTTAACTCTGTTCATTTTTACAGTTGGTTGTTTCAAGAATCAAGAGTATTTTGCTTAAATAAATAAATAAATAAATAAATAAATAAATGGGGGGGAGAGAGAGAGAGGAGGAGAGAGAGAGAGACTTTATATTTTTATATTCTGGGTCCTTTGTGGTTAAATATGAATTCCAGTGATTGATTTTTCTTTTTCTTTAAAGATGTAACTGCAAGTCTGAGATGGGTTAATACAGATGTCTTAGCAATGCAAAATCTGTCCACCATGAACAAGAAATAATCTCCCATTTATTTGTTTTGTCTGTAATTTATGTTAATGTAGTTTTGTAGTTTCCTATGTATAAATTGGTTTTCTCCTTAAAAATTTCCCTCAGTATTATATTCTTTAGCAAATTTTAATTTAAAGTGAGCACACAAAGTTCATTGTAGCTTTCTGTGCATGCATCATGATTCTTTGTTCTTATTCAGCCCTTCCCCACAGCCCTCCTCACAGCCCTCCCCCCACAGCCCTTCCTTCCCACAGCTTCCTTCCCATAGCCCTTCCTTCTCCATAGCCCTTGCTGCCAACTGTGCTGGTCTCTTTCCATCTCCCAACAGTCCACCCACTGCTTTCCTGTCACATGAATGTCATTATCCTTTTTTGTAACCCATCACCACTACACACACAGACACATACACAAGCACACATGCATGCACATACATGCGAGAAAGAGAGAGGAGAGAGAGGAGAGAGGAGAGGGGAGAGAGAGAGAGAGAGAGAGAGAGAGAGAGAGAGAGAGAGAGAGAGAGAGAGAGAGAGGAGCAACTTAAGCCTAGATGGCAAATGAGAAAAATATGATTTGGATTTTTTTTTTAAATCTGGCATAGTTCATTTAACATATTGATTCTCAGTTCCATCCATTTTCAGGCAAATGTCATGATTTCATTTTTACTTAAAGCTGAAAAAATAAATTCCCATTGCTGTTATGAACAGTGCTACAACAGTACAGGTATGTGTGTGTGTGTGTTTAGCTGATCTAAGAGTCATGTGGTAATTTTAATTCTAGTGTTTTAAAATCACATTTATTTATTTTCTCTGTGTGTATTTAGCATTGTGTTGCAATCAGCAGTTCATTTGTGAGAGACAGTTTTCTCGTCTACCATGTGAATCCTGGGAATTGAATGTGGCTTGTAAGGGTTGGCCACAAGTGTCAGTATGACAGACCCCTACCCCCATTCTTATTTTTGTGAGGAACCTACCCACTGATTTCCATAGTGGCTGAACCAGGTACAAGGGTTTATCTCCCCCCATCCCTAACACAACCAGCATTTATTTTATTAGTTTTCTTAAAGCGAGCCATTCTGACATTGGAATTTCAAAGAAGTCTTTGATTTGCGTTTAAAAGAGGGCTCATGATAGTGAGCACATTGTTAAATATTTACTGGTCATTTGTACTTCTTAGAGAATTATTTATTCGGTTTGTTAGCCCACTAAGTGATTGGATGATTTGTGGGGCTGGTGTTAGTATTCTGTCAAACTCCACCTCCATAGTTACCTGGCAATGGCCAGGTATGCTCCTCCCTACAGTTATAAAAAGGGCTGTCTGGCCCTTCCTCTTTCTCTTGCTCCTGTGACCCGTACCTGCAGTTTCTCTCTCCTCTGCCCCCTTCTCTTCTCCCTCTCTCCACGTGGTCATAGCCTGCCTCCACCTCCACCTCCCTCTCTGCTCTCCCTCTCCTCTCGCTCTCCTCCCTCCGCCTAAATAAATATTCCCCTCGTGGAACCCTCTGGCCTGGCGTCATCTGTCCAAGCTGCTGCATGAGCAAAAATCTAACAATGGTGCTGAAATCCAGGTTACGAAGACTTCGGGGACCTCAAGAGCCGTGCAGCCACCGGCTCAGGCTGCCGTGACCATGTGAGACCGACGCCATGTGGCCTGCCGCAACTGTAACTCTACTTCCACTGCTCCCACTGCTACTCCACACAGACTTCATCTGCTGCTACCTGCCGTCACCAGGCAAGTAAATTAACATCCCTCACTGGCCAGAGTAACTGAGCCACATGGTCTCAGGAAAGATTTCTTGAGCTAGAAATGAACCCTGTCCTCCCCTGACACTCTAGGACGGCTCCCCGTGGGTGAGACACTTCCCTTTCCTCTCAAGGCAGTTTCTCGTGGCTGAGTACCCCAGGCCAGGCCTGGACCAACTGTTCTCTCTGCCTCAGGAGCACCGGCTCTGATTCTTATCCCCAGTGTGTCTCTTTCCATGGGTTAGCCTTTCGTATGCTTCTTTCCCTCCCCCACCCCCCTGTCATTTGAGGCTGCCTGGGCTTAGTTCCTGGACTTAAACCCATCAGTTTGCCTGGAAAGCAGCTGGTCCAGGACCGTGTTTGCTCCCTCCTCCCTTCTGTGGTTCTTAGCTCTCCTCAGGGTCTTCTCCTTCAGTCCTGCCAGGGACCCTCTCTGAGACTTGGTTCCCCACGTGCAAAACCACTCACACAAAGGGCTTGACTGCCTGAGCATGCAGAGAGGTGCCCTCTCTCCCTCACTGCCTTCCACTACAAAAACCATTAACTTGAACGTTGCTGTGATTATGGGACATGTTTGCTTTTGTCCTTGCTCACTGCAGCCACCTGCCAGAGGCACTGGGCAGCGACTTCCGGCTGCTAGCAGGAAGTCCTGCTCTGCTTCTGCTCTGCTGCTGCTGCTGCTGCTGCTGCTGCTGCTGCTGCTGCTGCAGCAGACCTGATTCGAAGAGCCTGCCAACAGTTCGATCGTTTGCGACTGTTATCAGTTTCTTATTCTGGTCCTAGCCAAATACTTCTTTGCTAATATAAAAGTGTGCTTTTCTCTGCCTATACAACCCGCCAAAGTTACTGCTATTGAATTCTATTCAGTTACAACCAATCCTTATGGCTCTCAACCTTGTCAGAAGTCTGTTAATAATATTTTCTTTAAGCTTATGGCCGACAGATCTCCCAAAGCCTCTCTAACAGTTAACCCAAGATGGTTTCAGAAGACTTGAACACTGGACTCCTAGAAGATACAGCCTGGATTGTATGCGAACAAACACAGTGGACTAAACTGGATGCTCTGAGTCAAATGACTTGGCTAAACCAAGGTAAGTCATTTCTCATGTCATGCGTATCCATTCCACAGAGAAAAAGCCCTGCATCTTCTATGCTTGAAGGTCAAACTGACTTCACCCAAGAGACTATGGAAACCACGGGAACTGTTGGCTAGTGGACTCTGTCATTTTTTAAATTAATATATAACTGGTAGATTGTTGTTTACTCTTTCTCAGACTTCTGACTACATTGACAGCTAAGCTTTCACAGGTATTATTCTCTTCTTACTATCCTACTGTTCTAATATTATCTGAGTTCCTATAAACTTGCCTAACTCTGATAAAACATTCCACTATATGATCCAACAAAGGCTCATCTTAAAGACTGCTCGTGTTAACTCATGCTGTTATCTCTTTTGAAAACTTATAAGCTACTGGAACCCCACTGAGATCTACCTCTCATGGACCAAATAGATGCCATCCAGATAAGTATATCTGCCTAAAGTTCCAACTTACTATCTATTACAAAGAGTGGGATCCCTCTGGGTTTCAAATGTACATCTTTTTCCCAAGTGTACTTAATCTTATTCCCTATATCTTGTCAAGTCCAGGTACATCCAGGACAGCTCCAGAGAATCAACCTCCAGATGCTCCATCTCCTGTCACACACACAGCTGCTTCTACTGGACCTGTTCCTCTGGCCTATCCTCAGATGGCTTCATAGACCCTGGACAGCAGGACAGGACAAACATCCCCATACCCAGGTTCCCTCTAAAGACGTGTCACCCCCAATGCCAGCAGGAAGTAGCCCGATATCACGACGACCCTATTCCTGCTGCGCTGTCACCTCTTTCTAATTTTCCTTTTTAATTAAACCAAAACTGGGGAATGTTAGTATTCTGTCAAACTCCACCTCCGTAGTTACCTGGCAATGACCAGGTATGCTCCTCTCTACAGTTATAAAAGGGGCTGTGTGGCCCCTCCTCTTTCTCTTGCTACTGTGACCCGTGCCTGCAGGTTCTCTCTGCCCCCTTCCCTTCCCCCTCTCTCCACGTGGTCATGGTCGGCCTCTACCTTTCTCTGCTCTCCCTCTCTGCTCTCTCCCCTCTGCCTAAATAAACTTCCCTTCGTGGAACCCTCTGGCCTGGCATCATCTGTCTAAGCTGCTGCATGCACAAAAATCTAACAGCTGGTATTCAATTTTTGTAATCCCTTATATATTCTAAGTATTATTGATGACCTCTGTGATGTTTGATAGAGGCACTGTTAGCATTCTGTTAAACTCCACCTCCACAGTTACCTAGCAACAGCTAGGTATGCTCCTCCCCAAAGCTACCTGGGAACAGCCAGGTAGCCCTGCCCACTATTATAAGAGGGGCTGTCTGGCCCCTCCTCACTCTCTTGCTCTCTTGTTCTCTTGCCCCATGACCCGCTCTCCTGCAGGTCGTATCTGACCCTTTCCCTCTCCCCTCCCCCCTCCGCGTGGTCATGGCCGGCCACCACCTCCACCTCTCTCTGCTCTCCCCTCTGCTCTAAATAAACTTCTCCTCCTGGAACCCTCTGCCGCCATTTTCTTTTTTAAATAACAACAGTGGTGTTTACAACTAATTGATCACAACACCCCAACTCCTCTTTCACCATCAGCTCCCCTTCTCCCCCTTTATTTCCTTTCTTTTTATAAGAAGAAGAAGGGAGGTATGTTAGCATCAAGCCCGAACTTTGAGTGACGTCATATTCAGGTGACGTGCGACTTCTACCTTGTTACCAAGACAACTGCCAAAGCTCCCCACAATTCACCTGTTACCTGCGGACGAATACGTCACAGGTGATATAAATATTCAGAAAAAGCAACAGCTTTCTCTCTCTCTTTCTCGACATCTTTCTCCCCACTTCTTCTCCATCCTCTATCCTAATAAATCTACTTTCTTGTGGGATCAGCTGGTCTGCTGTGGTCTGCTTTAAGCCGCGCACCGCTGTAATCTGCCGCAGTAACCCTTTAGGCGCAGTATGGTGTAGGGGAATGGGTACCTCATCACCTCATCAGGACCATGTGAGGCATCCTTCTCCCTGAGGGACCAGCACATGACAGTAGAGTATAGAATAGAGTTTATTAAGGACATTGGGCGGGAATTAAGAGGGTAGTAGAGGCAGAGAAAGGTAGAGAGAAAGAGAAAGAGAGAGAGAGAGAGTAGAGAGGTAGAGGAGTAGAAGCTGGCCATGAGCGCAAGGAGAGAGAAATGGAAAGGGAATGGAGAGAGACAAGGGAAGGGGAGAGGAGACAGAGCAGGAGCAAGAGGGAAGATAGCAAGAGTGTGAGGAAGGGGGCAAGTAGCCCCTTTTATACTGGATCAGGCCTACCTTGTTGTTACCAGGTAACTGTGGGGTGGAGCTTAGACAGAATGCTAACAGCAGGTATACTTAACCCAGCATTGTGGGGTGGCAGCAGCAAGAGGACTGTCGTGACTTGCAGGCCACATTTATTAGTACAGCTCCAGGGACTTGACCTGACAGGCAGTAATGGAATGAGGAAAAGACACAGAGACACACAAAAAGCTGTGATCAGGTGGGCTGGGCTCTCTGATGTAGAAACCCCAGCACTCAGGAAGTACATCATATTTATTATATACAGCTGGGCAAGGAGGCAGGGTTATTACATACAAATAAATAACGAGCACAGGGCTATGGTATATAACTGGATCAAGGAGACAGGTTTAGTTAATCTCAGTAGGAGTAGGCTCTATGTGGGTGTAGGCATCAGACATGAGTATGTCAGGAGAGAGGTTGCGATGGAAATACTCTGTGGTTCCTGTTAACATTTGCACTTGGATACCTGAGGAAGCCTTTATCAAACCTGTGAGTCTCACTTGGAGAAGGCTTTACTACTTTTACGGAACTAAGGTTAGCATTTTTTCTAGTCTCTGCCAAACAGTTACATAGCAACAGTCAGGTGCAAGCCCGGCTCATGTATAAAAAGGATTCTTCATACCTCCCCCACCCCTTCTCTGTCCCCATTCTAGGCTCTACTCCCTTCTCCAGTTCCCAAACAAATTCTCTTTTATACCAAGCCTGCCCTAAGACTGACTTCTCAGAGGGAACACCTCAGCATGGGCCCACCCAGGCACTCCCTTCCTCCCCTTCTCCACTGCTGTTTTGTAAAACACAACAGCTAAGGCATTGAAATCGTTGAAATGCTTGTGCCCTGGTTAATAGCTCACATTCCTTCCCTTGGGGCTTCCTCTACTCTTTACACAGTAGGCCAGCTCCAGAGGAAAGAAGAAAGACCCATTTCAATGTAGGGAAAATGATTGATCAGAATGCCCAAGACACACACGCACACACACAAACAAATATACACAAGATGTGTGCTCAAATACACAAAACACAATAAATAAAAACCTTTTCTTTTTACTTATTCTTCTCTCATACAATACATCTGAACCACAGGCTCTTCTCCCTCCACACTTCCAGTTCTCCTACCCACTTCCCCTCTCCCCTAGATCCACTGCTCCTCTATTTCCCTTCAGAAAAGAATGAGCCTTCCACCAATATCACTGGAACAGGGCATAACAAGATGCAATAAGACTAGGCAGAAATTCTCATGCCAAGGCTGGAGGAGGAAACCCAGTAAAAAGAAACGGTCCCAAGAGCAGGCAGGAGTCAGAGACATTCCACTCCCATTGTTAGGAATCCAACAAAACCCTCAAGCTAAACAATCACAGCATATATGCACAGAGCCTCGCACAGACCCTTGAAGGCTCTCTCTTTTCTGCTTCCGTGTCTGTGAGCCCCTGTGCAGCCTGCTTTGTTGATTCTGTGGGCTTTGTTCTCTTTGTGTCCTCAACCCCTCTGGTTCCTACAAACCTTCCTCTTCTTCCATGGGGTTCCACGAGCTCTGCCTAATGCTTGGCTGTGGGTCTCTGCATCTGCTCCCATAAACTGCTGCAGAAAGCCCCTCTGATGATGATTGGCTAGGCACCAGTCTATGAGTACACTCTGAGCTATCTAGCTTTCTGATCCTGACCATCTAGGCAGTGTCTAGCTTAACCTCTGCTTCCAGGGTTGAGTTTCAAGTTGCAGTGAACCACCATTGCCCCAGAATGTTTTGCAGGTTGGACAGGTGAAGGCTGAAGGTTTTAGGACTGGGTTGGTGTCCCAGTCCCATCTGTGAGTCTTGCCTGGTTAAAGAGGATGACCAGTTCATGTTCTGAATCATCCTTTACTAGGACTCTTCCAAGTCAGCCTCATAGGTGCCATGAAGTTTCCATGGCACTAGGTTTCCACATTGGCTCCTAAATGCCCCCTATTCCAGTCATCTCTCCCTATACTCTCTCCCTTCACTCCTCCTTCCCCAACCTGATCCCTTTGTGTTCTTGTCTGGCTCCAGTCCACCTGGAGAATCTATTCCATTTCCCATTCATCACCAGGAAGATTCATGCATCCCCCTAGAGGCTTCCTTGTTGCTTACCCTCTCTGGGTCTGTGGATTGTAGCATGATTATCCTTTACTTAACAACTAAAAATTCACTTATAAGTGAGTACATACTGTGTTTGTCTTTCTGGGTCTGGGTTAACTCACTCAGGATGACTTGCTTTCTAGTTCCATCAACTTCCCTGCAAATTCCACAATGTCATTTTTATTCCTAATAGCTGAGTAATACTCCACTGTGTAAATGTATTACATTTTATTTATCCATTCTTCAGTTGAGGGACATCTAGGTTATTTCCAGTTTCTGGCTATTATGAATAAAGCTGTAATGAATATGGTTGTAGAATAGAATGTCTTTTGGGTATATGCCCAAGAGTGATATAGCTGGGTCTTGGAGTACATCAATTTCCAATTTTCTGAGGAACCACCACATTGATTTTCATTGTAGCTGTGCGGTACAAGTTTGCAGTCCCACCAGCGGTGGAGGAGTATTCCCCTTGCTCCACATCCTTGACAGAACAAGCTGTCGTTTTTTGTTTTTTATCTTAGTCATTCTAATAGGTATGCTAGAGGCTATTTCCTACTTTCTCTTCTATCAGGTTTAGTGTGTCTGGTTTAATGTTGAAGTCTTTAATCTATTTGGACTTGAGTTTAGTTCAGGGTGATAGATGTGGATCTACTTACATTTTTCTGCTTCTGATATCCAGTTATACCAGCACAATTTATTGAAGATGCTTTCTTTTTTTTTCATTGTGTATTTCTGACTTCTTTATCAAAAATCAGGTGTACATAGGCATGTGGGTTTACTTCTGAATCTTTGATTTGATTCCATTGATCAACCTGTTTGTTTTTATGCTAGTTATTATTACTACTGCTCTGTAGTACAGCTTGAAATAAAGGATGGTGATACCTCTGGAAGTTCTTTTATTATACAGGATTGTTTTTGCTCTCCTGATTTGTTACTGTTGTTGTTGTTGTTTTGTTTTGGTTTTTCCATATGAATATGAATATTTTTTTCAAGTTCTGTAAAAATTTGTGTTGGAATTTTGATGGGAATTGCATTGAAAATGTAGATTGCTTTTGATGGGCTGGCCATTTTTACTATGTTAATCTTACTGATCCATGAGCATGGGAAATCTTTCCATCTTCTGACATCTTCAATTTCTTTCTTCGAAGAGTTGAAGTTTTTGTTATACATGTCTTTCATTTGCTTGGATGGAGTTACCCCAAGATATTTTATATTATTGGTGTTATTATGAAGGTTGTTATTTCCCTGATTTTTTTTCTTAGCCTGTTTGTCATTTGTGTATAGGAAAACTACTGATTTTCTTTGAGTTAATCTTGTATCGAGCACTTCACTGAAGGTGTTTATCATCCATAGGAGTTCTCTGGTAGAAATTTTGGGATGTATACAATCATGTCATGTGCAAATAACAATATATTAATTTCTTTCTTTCCAAGTTGTATCTGATGTGTTATAAAAAGATAAAGAAAAAAAAATATGTTCTATGGGGATGTGGTGAGGTATGGGGGAAGGGGATGTTCCAGTGGGCCCATGCTGAGTCATCCCTTCCCTCTAGGGAGCAGCCACAGGATGGTATAGTATAGAATAGAGTCTATTCAGGGCATGGGGAGGGGAGTTAAGAGGGTAATAGAGGCAGAGAATGGCAGAGAGAAGTAGAAGCCAGCCATGGACACTTGGAGAGAGGGGGAAGGGAATAGGGAAGGGCAGAGCCCAAGAGGACAAGAAAGAAATAAGAGTTCAAGAAAGCAAGAGAGGGATTAGAGGGCAAGCATCCCCTTTTATAGTGGGTCAGGCCTACCTGGCTGTTGCCAGGTAACTGTGGGGTGGAGTTTAGACAGAATGCTAACAGTATCCCCTTAGTCTTCAAGATATGAAGAAAGTGGACATCCTTGATTTATTCCTGATTTTATTGGAATTTTTACTTTCTCTCCATTTAGTTTGAGCTAGAGTCTTGCTGTAAATAACCCTTATTGTGTTTAGGTATATCTCTTATATTCCTAATATCTTCAAATTTTTATTATAAAGAGGTATTGAGTTTTGTCAAAGGCCTTTTTGACATCTAATAAGATGATTATGTGATTTTTTTTCTTTAAGTTTGTTTATGTAGTCTATTATGTTGACTAATTTTCATATGTTGAACCATCCCCACACCTCTGGGATAATGCATACTTGATCATGGTGGATGATCTTTTTGATGTGTTCTTGGATTTGGGTTTATCAAGCATTTTTGCATCAATGTTCATGGGGGAAATTGGTCTGTAATTCTCTTTCTTTGTTGAATCTTAGTGTAGTTTAGGTAGCTGGATAACTGTGAGCTCATGAAATTAATTTGGTAACATTCTTTCTGTTTCTAGTTTGTGGAACAATTTGAGGAGTATTGGTGTTAGGTTTTCTTTGAAAGTCTGGCATAATTATACATTAAAACCACCTGAGCTTTTTTGTTTGGGAGACTTTTGATGACTGCTTCCATTTTCTTAGAGATTATAAGTCTATTTAAGTTGTTTATTTGATCTTGATTTAACTTTAGTAAGTGGTATCAAGAAAGTTGTCCATTTCTTTTAGATTTTTCAATTTTGTGGAATATAGGGTTGTAAAAGATGACCTAGCCGGGTGGTGGTGGCACACGCCTTTAATCCAGCACTTGGGAGGCAGAGGTGGATTTCTGAGTTCGAGGCCAGCCTGGTCTACAGAGTGAGTTCCAGGACAGCCCGGGCTTCACAGAGAAACCTTGTCTCGAAAAACCAAAAAAAAAAAAAAAGACCTAATGATTTTTTGGATTTCCTCAGGATCTGTTATGTTTCCTTTTTCTTTTCTGATTGTGTTAATTAGATATTCTCTCTCTGTCATTTAGTTAGTTTGGATGAGGGTTTGTCTATCTTGTTGATTTTCTCAAAGAACCAACTGAAGAGATACTAGCTAACTCGATCATGTAGCTCAGACAGGGCTTGTTATTCTCTCCCATTTCCTCTAGTTTGCTAAAAACTGTTAGATTACATTCCTGAAGCTAGTCACCGAGGTCTCTTCCTTATTTAGCCACTTCCTCACCCTGAGTATGACCATCAAGGTCCAGCTATCAATTGAAATCCAGCAATCAAAAGCCCCCTTTGGCTCACCTAATTAACATGCTCAACTAAAATTAACCATCTCATCCTAACATGGGGTTTCCCCTTGAATCTTATAAACTGCCATTTCCCTATGGTCTATCTCCTGTCTAGAGACAGTCCTTTGACCTCTGGGACAAAGATCCCTACCTCTTCTCCCTTGGTCCCTTCTCCTCCTTACTTCATTCTCTATCTCCGAGTCTTTGTTTGTCTCTTATTCCCTCTCATTTTTCCGTCTGGGGCAAATAAACCTTCGTGCATCCTGAGATGATACAGATCTGTGTGTGTGTGTGTGTGTGTGTGTGTGTGAGAGAGAGAGAGAGAGAGAGAGAGAGAGAGAGAGAGAATCAGGCTGGCCAGTGAAGGTCATTGCAGTACTCTGGGTGAGAATGCAATGACTTTGATTACAATGACAGTAGTTTGGGGTCTGTCCTAAACTACAACAAAGACTCACTGAGGCTGAATGTTGGGAATTCAGTGGCTTGAAGAAGCAGGTGGCAGTTTGGTTACAGTTTGGCCAGCTTCTGTGGACCTAGGGGTGGAGAATACTTTGTTCCTATTGGAGCAGCCTCTTATTCTGCGTTTTGAACTGGGTTCTTTAGCCACCATCACCCTGCTGCTAATAGTCTCCCTGTGGACTCATTAGATGGCTCATATACCACAATGGTCTCCCATACAGTATTACTTCACACACAAAAAACCTCATTTCATGATGAAAAAGTAAACCATTAAACTAGTGCTAGTGAGAGTCCCTGATCTTACCACCCAGGCAGGAGGCATGGGAGAAGAGATGATTGGTCATTGACAGCAAATTCCTGTTTCAGTGGCAGAGACACTCACGGCTGTGCCCAAAGTATGTTCTCTGATGATGCTGTGGCTTCTCTCCTTGCCAAGAAATGGGAGAGTTTCTGATTGACCTAATCTAAATAATTTGGGCAAAATTCTGCTCGGAAATATTATTATAGAGAAGAGTCACCTTTCACCAGACACAGTTGTTCAATACCAACTGACCAGAATATCCTGTTAACAAAGCCACATAAGAATGATTGAGCCAAATTTGATTCTACTGACCCTTCTCCTAGAGCACAACACCTTGACAAAGGGTGGAGAAAGCCAGACAGGAAAGTCCTAACCCCTTTACCTCTTGACCAGAGTGGGAAATAGGCTATATAGCTTTCCCCCTCTAGAGTGAAGCACTGTTCATTCAGGAAATCACAGAAGAGATTTTGGATCCTTTCCTTCTCTTTCATGTCTTCCTTTTGGTGGTTCTCTTGGCTCAGCAGGTGGAGGCAGTGTTGGCCAATCTTGAGGTCCTGAGTTCTAGTCATGGAACCTACAAGGTAGAGGGGAGAACAGATTCTTGCAAAATGTTTTGTCACCTCCACAAGTGGGGGCGGACGAGAGAGAAAGAGAAAGCAAGCTAGCAGCAGTCAGTTCTCTGTTGTAGTAATTAACTAAAATCGGCCTCTGGCTCAGGCCGACTATCTAAGCTGCGAAGGCTCTGCCTAGCTCAGCCACCATGTTTCTCGGCCGGAGGCCATGTGCGTGCTACAGCTAGAACTAGCCACTAGAAACACCAGCCCTGCCACCCACTAGATGCCAGCGTGAGAGATGGTTCTGCCAATCTTCCACGCTGTCTCCACAAGGCAGGGCATTGCCCAGACCATTCCACCATCCATGTGGGCCCAGTAAGAGAATGAGACTCTAAGTCTTATAGATTAATCGAAGCTTATATATTTGGCAATGATCAGTAACAAGATCCCCATACAATCAGAAGTATAACCAAATACCCAACCTAGGTATACCAACTACCTTTGACTGCTACAGACACGTGAACATCTGTCTCCGTTGCTCCTACATCTCTGCTTTCTCTCGATCTTCCTTTTCCTTTTATCTCTTCCTCTTCTAACTCCTCCTCTTCCTTTTCCTCTTCCTCTCCTAACTCCTCCCACCTTAGCTCCTCCTACAGTTCTCTCCTTCCCATCATGTGAATCCCAGAGGTCTAATTCAGGTCATCAGACTTGGCAGAAAATATCTATGCCCACTGAACCATCTTGAGAGCCTAGTATTTCGAGTTTCAAACATTTGGAGTCTTTAGTATCAATTGCTTGGCCTTGAAAAAGTCATAGCATTAAATTTTGTGCCATAAACTCTGAATTTTGAAAAGCCGGGCTGTAATGGTAAAAGCTACGTTGTCCAAACCAAAGTGATATAGAAATTCTCAAGGCTGGAAGAGAAAAGTTAGAAAGGAAATAAATTTGCTCCTGTGGCACATGATTCACTATCTAAACTGGAACACTCACAGAATGAAAATGAGAATCACACATGATTCTGCTAGGGCTACTGGTACAAAGGAGAATGGTCCCAGGAAGATCAGCTCTAATGCAGAATGGTCCTAATGTCCCCTTCCGCACTCCTACCCTTTGCCCAAGACCAAATAGAACTGAGGATTTGGTGTGCCTGGGGCATCTGTGAGGAGAGCCTGGGTCTCTCTATGCCTGTATAAAGCCTAGGCTGTGAAAACTCCCCCTGGTTCTCCAACCATTTGGGGACAGCAGTGTATCTGCAGTGTCTGGCTGCACCATGGGGGTGGAAGGAGTCTGATGCAATGTCCTACACACCAACCTGACAAGGAAGCATGGCAAAATGTTTTTTTCTGCCTTCAAAGGGTCAGTGATAGCTGAGGCAGAGCCAAGCCTGGCAAGGCCATGCAGAAGAACTGTGCACAGGCCAACAAGACCAGATGGGAGAGCACAGGCCCTGCAGGAGCTTATAAGACTAGATAACTACAAGAGTAACAACCTGCCCCTCACCTCAGTTCCCTACAGCACCCTTTTTTTGTCTTGTACTCAAGTAACCAGCCCTCAAGGGTGCAGAGAGACCCTTTTTTACCCAAGCAATGTACAGAACTCACTGAAACCTTATAACTTAACTGCAACTCTGTCAGGAATAAGCATTTTAGGCCTTGACAAAGAAATGAAACATGTTATCAAGCAGCCACACATCTCAAGTATCTTCCTAGAGTTTCAAGTTTTAGAGATCTACTTCTTGATTTTAAATGAAAGTGTCATCTTAAAAACTACTGCTTAGAGGCTAGGGAGATCTGTCACATGAGAAGCACAGGAGTTCAGATCCCCAGAAGCTATGTAAAAACTGAGTGGGTATGACAGATACCTGGAATCTCAGTGTGGGAGGCAGAGACAGGGGATTCCCCAGGGCAAGCAGGCTACATAGACTATTCAGAATTGGTAAGCTCTGGGTTCAGAAGGAGACCCAGACTCTGTAAATAAAGTAGAAAATGATTAAGGTTGAGACTAATATACTATTAAGCCCCTTCCAGGTACCCACACACCTGTGAAGATGCATAAATACATACATACATGCATGTATAACATACACAAAGCAAAACAAGAAGCAAACTATTTTGTTTTAGTGTTCCTTGGCATCCCATAATACACATCTGCACAAGGAGAGTTCTGAACTTCAGAGAAGGCATTTCCCCAGTATAGAAGAAAACAAAATAAACGTGAGTGGATATAGCTCAGGGAAGAACATGTGCTTAGCAGGGAGAGGGTTTCGAGCTTGATGGTCAACACCAAAAGCAAGTGAGTACATGAACTCACTGCAGTATTTAATTTTTCAGCATCTAAGAGAGTCATGTACATTGATAGGAGGGTGTAAGTATTTTCAGTTATGTGGCCTATGCTACTGAAGAACGGGAAATACCTTGCCAGTCAATAGACTCATCACATAGCAGTGTCCACATTGTGGAACAAGAGGCAATGGGTTAGCTGGGCGGTGGTGGCGCACGCCTTTGATCCCAGTACTCGGGAGACAGAGGAAGGCAGATTTCTGAGTTTGAGGCTAGCCTGGTCTACAGAATGAGTTCTAGGACAGCCAGGATTATGCAGAGAAACTCTGTCTCGAAAAACCAAAAAAAAAGAAAGAAGAAAGAAAAGAAAGAAAGAAAGGAAGGAGGAAGGAAGGAAGGAAGGAAGGAAGGAAGGAAGAAAGGAAGAAAGGAGGCAATGGGTTTTCTAAGTTGTGTGTCAATCTAGTTCTGAAGTAAGAAAATCCTCAAGATATAAATACATACATACATACATACTATACATACATACATACTAGATAGAGACCAATAAAGACAACATAAAAACACACAAATAGTCACATGCACCTCACATATATCCACACACACACTTTGTTTTGTTTCTCCTTTTCTTTTTCTTCTCCTCCTCTTGATACAGGGTCTCTGGAACTAACTAAACATTATAAACTAAACTCTCCTGGAACTCCAGAAATCCATCTGCCTCTGCTTCATGAGTGCTAGGATTAAAGGTGTGAGCCATCACACACCCAGCCAGTATTTTTCCAGCAAAAATACATTCTTGCGTTAGCTGTATGTACAATCAGTATTTTAATTACAGTGCTAAAGCAGGCAGATCACAGGGTTTAAAAAAGGACAATCTGAGGAGAATTCAAGGAAAGGACAATACAATTATAGGCAGGATTCAGGAGGAACAAGGGAGAGAGTGACAATGGAGGCCACAGTGTCACTGCCAGAGATAGAAAGTGGGGCAGTTTGGAGAGCCCAGGGGGCAGAAGGAGGCCTTAGAACCCAGAGGAGCCTTTGAAGCAGGTTTGTTGAAGAATAACAGGACCCACTAGCTCAGCATGCAGTCAGTTTGAGAGTTAGGCAATAGCAAGGATTAGAAATCACAATCATGTGCCCCTCTTTGCCCCCTTCCCCCCTCAGTCACCTGCAGACCCCGCTTTGAACCAGATTCCAGAGAGGCTGGAGAGCCCGGTCTAGGGGAGGTCACTCATCCATCCAGGTGAGCCTCAGCAGGAAGCAGAGGGAAGACATCCCCCTCCCCTCAGATTCTCTAGATCTAACCTCTTTCATTGTTTAGTTATTTGCTTTTAATTGTGATAAAAAAAAATTTAAGTCACTAATCTTGATGGTAACAGTTGATAGGTTATGCACGTTCCGAAGACTGATTCCCCGCCTAGTTTTGTATCATCTGACCCTGCCCTTCAACACAGAAAAATTCACAAACCAGGTCCTCCAGGAATGTGGGCAGGCTACCCTCACCCAGGTTGAATCACAGGACTGTGCATTTTGTACTGCATATGTTGTTAGTCTCCGCAGAGTCAAAGAACACTGCCCAAACACCTAAGCTCGTTTCTGAGACGACGATTGCGAATGTGTGGTTTCAGTAAGAACGGCTCCCATAGGCTCACGTGTCCTTTGTTCGATCCTAAACATTAGGAGAAGTGGTCTCGTTGGAGGAGGTGTGTCACTAGGGGTGGGCTTCGAAGTTTCTAAAGAGACTGACTCCCAGTGGAAGAGGACTTGGGATGACCTAGGAATTCCGTTGGGACAAGGAAGCAGCGTGTGTAGGGGAATGAGAAATTACCAAAGCTTTCTTCAGCATTCTTGTGCCTGCCCACAATCTCTCTCTTCCCTTCCCCAGATACCAAATTAAAAAATATCCGCAGATTTATAAAATATTACTAATTTCTTCTTAAAGGGGGATGCTGAGGTGTATCCTTCGGTTGTTGCAGGCATTGTGAACCCTGATAGCCAGCATGTATATGTTTCTCCACTCGGTTATGTTGGCTTTATTCTTTTTAAAGACTTTTTCTTAAGTGTAGAATTGCCTGAAATCTTTTTCTGACTTTTCTATGTTTTGTGTTATTTTCGTCCTCTGCCTTCTCCTGGGGACAAGATAGAGGGGGAACAGGATTGAATATTTCACAGGCAACAAGCTACCTGTTTTGGTTATTCATTTAAAGCAGAAGCCGTTCTGGCTATGTGGGCTCTTTTGCTGCTGTCTGTCTGCATGAGTGTAATGCTCACCTTCCCCGTAGTACACGAGCTATGACTTAGAGCAGCATCATTTATATTTGGTGAGAATGAAGCAGTGAACTGAACCTCGGAGGCTTTGTGGATAGGCAGAGCAGGAAACTCAGTTACATTAATTTTATTTCTAAATTTCTGGAACCTTTGACTAGAGATCAGTCCTGTACATGGAGAACCCACTCTGTTCTGTGGACTGGTGGTGGGTGGTGGGTTGGGTGGGGGCATGGGTCACAGACCTGGGTTTGTCTCCTCTCTTCTGACTGATCAGATAGCATTAGAGACAACCGAGCAGTGTCAGAATGCCTGGGCACTGTGCTCTCCTCTTCTCCATTTGCTTTGTCAGCAGCTGCTGGGTTTGCAGAGCCCAGAGCCACTGGAAGCTTATTTCTGGCTTGTTCCTGTCACTGTGGCCTTGAACTGATGTTGGCTTTGTAGTTGAGGAAAGGGCCTCACATCAAATGCTCCAGATCTCTTTCTTGCCAGCTCAGGCATCTAGTTTCCATCCCTCCAATGAAAAAATAGGAATAGGGTTTTGTAAAATTCAGCCTCTTACCACTACATGATATAGCTTGGTCCAAAGGGGAGTTGTGAATCCTTTCCAGAATTTTATTTCAGTTTAGACTTAACTGTCTTATACTTGAGTAGCAAGGAGTCTGTGGCATAAGGCTGGGAATGGTTCCTAAACTCCAGGTTAGATGATGCTTTCTTTGGTGTATTTTTTTTTTTTTTTTTTTTTTAGTTCATTCTAGTCATTAAGGACTTTTTGTAAGCCTGTTAACACAACCCTGCCGTTTTTACATATGCCAATTCCACTGCGGCAATCACTCCCCCACTCACCATATGGATGAAGCTGAGTGCATTCAGGCACTTTCCAGATAGCATACCTCTAGGGGGGTTTCAATTTGTTGTCATTATTAAGATGTAACATGTGTGGCAGGAGAGAGGCTCAGGGGTTGAGAGCATCTACTGCTTTTGCAGAGGATCCAGCATTCAATTATAATCCCCTACATGAAGGCTCACAAGTGTCTGGAACCCAGTTTCAGGGGACCAGTTCTCTTGCCTGCCTCAGACAAGGCATGCATCTATTCAACATACATACATGCTAGAAAACATTCATGCCTATTAAATAAATAAGTTTTATGCTTAATAAATTTATGTTTTTAATATGTATTTTATGTATTATGTATTAATATGTATTTTGTAGCTATTTGTATTTAAGATCCTTTTGTTGGTAAATTCTATTTGTCAAGGATGATAAGGAGTTTAACTAAAATTTAACCCTTCTTAACCCTGTCTTAGCTCAGTTAAGAGGTACTAGATATAACTACCATCTTCCTTTCTGTACCATTGAAAACTCTTTACCTTCTCTTTCCAGCAGACCATATGGTGACCCATATCAACTGGCTTACCAGGAAGGTTTAGTGTCTTCATTGATGACTTCCTGTGCATCCTCCTGTGGTCCTTGAGTCTCACACAGCTTCTTGCACTGTCCTTTAAACATCCATCCATCTCCCAGTGTTCTGATCCACACAGGTTTTGGATCCATTTCTACCAAGGCATTTCATCTCACAATACTCAGTGTGAATATGAATCAGCCATTTGCTTCTTGGCTCCCAGCTAATCAAAACAGAACATTGCATGTATGCACACATGAGTGTATATATACAAACACATTTGCCAAAACCTTGAAGCATGAATGTAAAAAAACAGAAATCATTAATGAATATGTTTACCAAACTTTGAAGACCACTTGCTTGACAACCCTCTGTTTTGTTTGTTAAAATTCAATCTCCCAGACTGCTCCTCGTGTTTTGAATAAAACCTTAGGCAATAAGGTCCAGATATCCATGCATTGTTGAGCTTCCTAATAGTTCTTAAACTCACATAATTGAGTTACTGTTATGTTTTATAAGAAAAAGAAAGAAAGAAAGAGAGAGAGGAAGAAAGAAAGGAAGGAAGGAAGGAAGAAGAAAGGAAGGAAGGAGGAAGGAAGGAAGGAAGGAAGGAAGAAGAAAGAAAGAAAGAAAAGAAAAGAAAAAGAAAGAAAGAAAGAAAGAAAGGAAGAAAGAAAGAAAGAAAAGGAAGGAAGAAAGGAAGAAGAAAGAAAGAAAGAAAAGCCAGGGATATGTTTGGTAGAGGCACAGTATGATGTGGGGGAATGGGGTACCTCTGCAAGCCCATGCTGAGGCATCCCTTCCTCCTGAGGTACCAACCACTGTATAGGATAGAATAGAGTTTATTTAGGGCATGAGAAAGGGAGTTGAGGAGGTAGTAGAGTCAGTGAAAGGGAGAGAGAGAGACAGAGAGAGTAGTGGAGTAGAGGAGGCTGGCCATGAACACATCCAAAGAGAGAAGTGGAGGGGAATGGGGAGAGAAGGGACAGAAAGAGAAGAGAGGAAGGGAGTAAGAAGAGCAAGAGCAAGAGAGAAGAGAGGAAGGGAAGAGAGTGAGATTGAGGAGGGGGCAAGCAACCCCTTTTATAGTGAGTCAGGCACACCTGGCTGCTGCCAGGTAACTGTGGGGTGGAGCCTAGAAGAAATGCTAACAGGTTATTACTTTAAACTAAACCTATATTATATATGTTTATATAAGTATGTTGTATTATTAAATATATTATTAGAGATAAACTTATATTAAAGTTCAATTCTGCATAACTTGGCTTTTCATCTCTATTCCCACATGTTTTTTATTTTTTAACTTAAAAATTATTTTATTTATGTGTATGGGTGTTTTGCCTGAATGTTATGTTTGTGTGTTGTGTTCATGCAGTTTCTGGAGAAGCCAGAGAAGGTATCAGATCCTCTGGAGTTAGGTGGTTATGAGCCTCCATGTAGGTGCTAAGAACTGAATTGCAGATACCTTGGAAAGTGGCTAGTGCTCTTAACCACCCAGCCATCTTGTCCATTTCCCTGCCATGCTTCTAATTAATAATCTAGTATGTTTATAAACTGATTACAGCACTCACAAAATGGCATGTGTGTACCATTGATTCTTTTTCAAATAGATGCAGGAAGCTCTGGAGTCTGTCTCTAGCACTGAATAAACTAGGTATAGCAGCCCACACCTATAATCACAGCACTCAGAGGTGAATGCTGAGAGGTCAAAGTGTCATCACTCCCAGCTACATAGTGAGTTCCTAGGCCAGCCCAGGACACATGAGGCCCTGTCTCAACAAATAACAGTGTTTAGCTCTGTCATTCTGATGCTTATTAGAATGTTGTTCTCCTAAAACCAACTCCTAGTTTTGCCACCTTTGAGTTTATGTAGAAAAGAAGCAAATCTTTGTGTCTGCATGAGCGCTAGCAGGAAACACAACTCTGACACGGTGGTGGGGTAAAGGTGGGGTATCTGTGCTGATCTGGACACAAGGCTCATAACTCTCTTTGCTCCCTTTACGTTTTCTAATTCATATCCCTGAAGTGACAGGAAACTTCAGATTCTGTTTAAATCCCAATTGTGCACATATTTTATTTTGAGTGAGAGGGATATTGAGGGTTAAATCCAGAGGGTCACGCATGCCAAACACATGCTCTGTCAGTGGGTGCATGCCTGGGTCATATACATACTCTGTCAATGGGTGCATGCCTGGGCCATGCACATACTCTGTGCACACCTGACAAAGTCGTTTATGCTCTGATGATCTTGTTCAGTTTGACTGTGACTTGGCTCTGCCATATACCTAGCATATCAATTCAACATGGGTCTAAAAAAGTTATACCAGCATATCAACATACTGAGAGTAAAACTGCCTTTCCCAACATTTCAACCCTATCCCAAAGTCTGCAAGATGGAGGAAGAAGGGTTCATGTCCTACTTTTATTTTTGTTGCTGGGGCAAACTTTCTCAACAAAGAGAAAATTGGGAGAAAAAGGAGTTTGTTTTTGTCTTAGAACTTCAGGCCATAATCTGTTCTTGTGGGAGGCCAAAGTGGCAGGAGCTTGATCCTGCTTGTCATATCTCATCCAGAGCTAAAAACAGAGAGAAATAAACACCTGTATCCTCTCTCAGGTCAATTTCTCTACTTTCATACACTTTGGGGACCACTGCCTAAGGAATGGTGCTTCCCATGATGAGCTGTGTCTTCCCACATCAATTAACTTAAGAAAATCCTCCATGGACATACTCACAGGGATTGTGATATAGACACTCCCTCATTGAGATTATTCCCAGGTGATCTATGTTGTCTTAAGTTGACAGTTAAAGCTAACCATGACCAGGGTCTTAGACTAAGTAAAAAGGAAAGCACAAGCTGAGCTTTGGGCTTTGTGACCACAGATACAGTGTGACCATCTATCTGCCTCACACTCTTGCTTTCATCACTTCCCTGCCTTGATGAATTGTCCTGCAGAAACTGTAGGCCAATCAAACCCTTCCTCCCTTAAGTTGCTTCTTGTCAGGTATTTGGGCACAGCACCAAGGAAATTGTTTAATACGGTGGCTCTGTCTTCAGAAAACATAGGCCTTTGACATGTATTGTTACTAGCATCAAAACAGGAGGGACTCTGAGACACAAGTTTTATTAACATTTTTCTTTTATAAGCAAGACAGAAATTCAAGTCCTCAACATTATACATTAGAGTGAAGGGAATGATCTAGCTCCTCCTAATGGCTATTTCTTCTTTGCCTTCCAAGTTACAGTCACTCACAGTTTCCTGGTTACCCTTATTTTCCTCACCTTACCCATCCAATATAGATATGTTGTGCTCACTTCTCTTTCATTAATTTGTTGTCTGGTTTACTTTTTACTTTTTAAATACTGAATGTGTTGTGTAACTATTTCCCAGGAAGACATGAACAAATGTCTAGTTGCCTGAGATAGAGAACCAACAGAAGTGTAAGTATCATTGGTGGACCATTGAGTTTTTATTAGGACTACTTGAGGGGCAGGGATGACTCTAAAACAGCTACATCACCAAAGCCTACCCCCAGTATGGGTGAAGGTGTGAGAGCTGGGAAGCTGAAGTTCTCTGTTAAGCCTGCAGGTGTAAGGATCCAAAAATCACTGAAGGAAGACTCCAGACTCAGATAGTATGCAAAAACAGAGTGTTTATTCTGCAGTAACAACTAGCATGCTAGAATGGTGACTCAGACAAAAACATTCAAGCCTTTTTTTTATAACAGAACTGCTTAGATGCTTCTGAGATAACAACAGACTTCTAAAACCTAGAGCACATTCCAAGGGGTTATAAAAACTATTAACCAAAGGTTATAAAGGAGCTAACATGTACATTACAGGTGCAAAGACAGGAGATAAAATATTGACTGAGTTTATCCATAAAAAACTTCAAGGATAACTTAGTTATGGTTTTTAACTTTCCATGAACATGTAAACTGATAACAAATGATGAATGTTTAGCCAGATAATTACTCCTAGTGGATATGCATGTAGACATTCTCTGGTATAAACCTCTTATTCAATTTATGAACTGAATTTATGTGCAAACTCATAATGAACTTTTTTATCATATGATCAGACATTCTGAAAGTTGTACAAGTGCTGAGAGCAGAGACAGGCCTCCCTCCCCTTTTCTTTTGAGACTTCTACTGAGAGCTGTGCAACTCCTACAGAGATAGAAAAGGTTCTTTTACCTAGCCTCCCACTGTTTTACTATCTGGTGCTAAACCAGGGTCTGCAGCTTCTTGCCTCAGAGTAACTCAGACAGGCAGATCAGCTGTGGAAGCAAAGTACCTTACACTTAGGATGGATAGCACATGGTTTATGGCCTAGTTTCTGAATGGAGACAAAAAAATGGAATAAAAATGACTCTTCACAAGTAGCTCAAAATGTTAGAAAATGTCTCTTCTGGGCCTCTTAGTCTGAGCCTTTTTCCAGTTAGCTTGGTGTGCTCTCTTCTACACATATTGGTTAGTTTATCTTCTGAGCAGTCCTCCTGCTTCTATAACCTTAGGATGGGAGGAGCCATGTGCATATAGTTGGTTTCAGTGACTTGAGAGACTCCTGAGTTGTTTACTTCCTGAGTCTTATCTAGGGAATTTGACAACTCTAGATGACTTATATGAATATGCTATTGGTATATTCTTATTTTAGTTTTCTTATTTTACTTAACACAGTGGTTCTCAACCTTTCTAATGCTATAGACCTTTAAAACAGTGACCCATTTTGTGGTGACCCAATCATAAAATTATTTTCATTTTGTAACTGTAATTTTGCAACTAACCAATGTCTCTGCTCCTAATACCACTGAAATTGTGGGTTTTTCCCAATGACTCTGATCTACTGGTTGGAACCACTGACTTAGCCAATGTCTTTATAGTTCATCCACTGGGAGAAAATGTCAGAATTTCCTCCCAAATCTTTAAAGATGAACAACATTCCTTTGTATGTGTGCTGGTTAGTGTTTTGTTGACTTGACACACATCAGAGCCTTTTGGGAAGAGGGAATATCAACTGAGAAAAGGCCTCTATATTTTTGGCTTACATGCAAGCCTGTGAAACATTTTCTTAATTTAGAGATTGATGCTGGAGGGTCTACTCCTGGGCAGGTGGTTTGGAACTATGTAATTGGACAGGGAAAATTCTGCCACAGAAATGGCATCAGATTTCCCAGACTGGAGTTGCAGATGGTTGTGAGCCACGACTTGAGTCCTGGGAATTCAACCTAGGTCCTCTGATAGAGCAACAGCTGCTCTTAACTGCTGTGCCATCTCTCCATCCTATTATAAAGATTCTTATTTTTATTTTACTTTGTTTTATTTTGGTTTTTTTTTTTTTTTTTTTTTTTTTTTTTTTTTTTGAGACAGGATCTCTGTGTAGTCCTGGGTGTCCTGAAACTTCTGCAGACCAGGCTGACTTCAAATTCAGAGCTCTACCTGCCTCTAACTCCTGGCTTCTTCATTTTTTATGGCATGTGAAAACTTCCTGTGCCATCATAATGCATTCTAAATTTGAAATTCTATTCAGGGATAAAGAAGAATAATTGGATTATAAGATATGGACTCCTTTATGGCAGAAAGCCTCAGTTCTTCATTGTATGAACCTCTGTACAGGCTGCCTGGGAGTCTTCAGAATATGTCAACTTGTTGTCTTCTCTTCAGGTCACCCCTACAGGAAAGTAGATGACTTTCTACATAGTATGTGATAAGACACAGAAACTGAGTCCTAGACACACCCAAGACAGAAGCTGGGGTCTTTTTACCTCAGAAGTGAAATCTTATTTCACAACCAATACGATGACTTTAACAAAAAGCAGTGACAGTACCTCTGCACCAACAGTGGAAATTATTAATGCAGCAGGAGGCCTGTGATTGGACAGGGAAAAAGGAGGCAGAGCTAAGGGTTGCAGAGACAAAGCACCTCAGGAGAGATGAAGGAGAGCAACATGGAAGGCAATGAGCAAGATGATTCAGAACCAGCGTGGCTTTAAATAGCTATAGGTAGATAGGTTTTTAATATTGGGATAGAATAATTGGGATAACTTGTCTAATCAGCTTATATTATTGTTATTTGGCTCTGAAATTATTGTGTGGGTGTCTTGTGAATTGAAAATTTTTGTTATATAATGCTGACTGGTTAACTATAAGCTTCTAGAGTTTTGTGTTACTGGATTACTGGAAGGAGGGACCCCCGAGCTCAGGAGGGTTATGGATGTGAAGGAGACAAGCAAGCCGGAGCTGGGAATACAGTGCTGGGTCACTGCAGGAGCTAGAGATAGAGGCATCGGAACCATGCTGGGGCAAAGAGTTGACGGCATAGCGCGGGAAACCTGTCAAATTGGTACCTTTAAAAAAAAATATTTCCCACTACACTCTTCAAACCTCCAAGAATATAAGGAATGCATGTAGTACACAGACATGCATGAAGCCAAAACATTCCTATAAAATAAGTAAAATAAATATTTTTTTTAAAAGGACTTTTTCCCAGGGAAATTAAAAGGCAAGGACCAATACCAGAAATTGTCATGTGACTTCCATCTGAGTGCTGTGCAATTGAATTCTATACTAACACACATGAAAAGCCACACACATACACAATATACATGCACATGAAGTTTTTAAAAGTTTTATAACAATAGTGACTGCACAATGCAATCAAGCAACAGAAAGAGACCTTCTTCAAGAAGCCAGCAGATGAAACCTCTGGGTTAGGAGTATAGTGCAATGTAAGAGTGTATATTTCGCATGCATGAAGCCATGGATTCAACCTTTAGTGTCAAAATCAATAAGGACACTAACATTTTCTCTTTGATTGTTTGTTTTGAGACAGGGTCTTTCTATTTAGCCCTGGCTGTCCTGGAACTCACTATGTTGACTAGGTTAGCCTTGAACTCAAAGAGATTCACTTGCCTCTGCCTCCCAAGTGCTGTGATATGTGTCCCACCATGTCAATAGAAAACTAAATTTCTTAATTGTTTTCATTTTTTTTTGTTCTCCCCCAGTAACGGCAGAACTTATTCATTAAAGCAACAATAATAACTCCTATGTCATGTCACAAAGACATACAGGATATGGCTTGATAAGACTTTGACACATCAGATTCAGGACAACTTAAACATCAACACAATAAATCATATTAATATATTATGAACCACTTGGAACAACTTATGTTTAGCAATAATAATACTATAGTGCTAGCACAGTGGCTCAGCAGGTTAAGAGGCTTGCTGCCAAGCCTGATGACCTGAGTTTGATCCTGGAAATCCACAGTGTGGAAGAAAATAACCAACTTCTACAAATTATCATCTGATCTCTTCTCACGTGCCAAGGTGTATGTTTGTCTCCTCAAAAAAAAAAAAAAAAAAAAAAAAACCATAAAATTTCAAAATAGAATAGATTAGTACCAATAATGAGTTAGCAAATACATACAAATCAGGGAAGAAAGGACTCTTTTGAAGCCTCACTGGCAAATGTGGCTTGAAGTTGTACTGAATGTATTTTGTATTATGAGATGGGACTTGGGCCGTGGGGATAAAGGGTGGAGGACTGTGGTTTTAAAGTGGCATATTTGGCTATCATATCAGGTAGACTTGGATTGTTAAATGTTGACAAGCTCTACAGTCACCAAGATACTTACCTGTGAGAGATTATCTAGATGGTTAACTGAAATGTACCCAGTACATTCCCTGGCCTGCAGCCCCAGAATTTATAAGAGGGAAAACTAGCTGAACACTTGCATTCATCACTTCCTGATTCCTGATTGTGGATTCCGTGGCCAGTTCTTAGACAACTAAGAATAGATGTGTAGCCAACAGAGCAGGGTTGCAGTGCACCCTGGAAAGAAAGTAGTCTGAGACTTCAGCATGCCAATCAGAAGGGAATACATGTAATTGCCTATTTCTGGAGTATTTTCGAATTGCAGTTGACTCCAAGAGATTAAATCCTTGGAAAGGAAAACTACAAATAAAGTGGATTGTTATAGTTACAAGGTAGTAGAAATTAGGGCAGATGAGATGGTTCAGTGAGGAGAGAACCTTGCTTCCAGCCTGAATTCCCAGCACCCAGTCAGTGAAAAGAGAACCAACTCCCATTGAAGTGTTTCTTGTTTATTTCTTTGAATGGATTTAATCCTCTTGGGCAAGTCTTGAGTGAAGAGGCATTTCTAGCTACATGGATATGTATTTATCTTTATTTGGAAAATTTAGTGTTTCTCTTTAAATTCTTACATGACATTACCACTACAGGCACAAACCATAATGCAGAATGGAAACAGCAATGGGTATATAGAACCTGAAACAGTTTCTGGAAATATTGTCTCCAGACAAGAAACAAAAATGAGAAGTGATTGTGTCTCCATAGATTTAACTAAAAGACTCTCCAAAGGGCTCTGTTAACTATAATTGATAATACACCCAAAATACAGCAATGACTCTTAGAACAAAAATCTGCTTTTTCAAGAAAGCAGACATTAGGGTGCCACATTATACCCCAAGTAACATCTTTAGATATTTTGTCAAAACTAACATATAATCACACAAAAAGAGTTTATGATAGTTGCGACAGCTAAGCAAACCAAGCGAATTTTACACCCAACAGAATCAATAACCAAGGGAAATTTGGGTGGGAAGAACAGGACCAACAATAACTAGGTACAATTGGCAAAGAGGCTCCAGGGAATAGTCTGGACAAAGGGGACTACATGTGTCAGAAGAAATGGAAACTCTGCAGCCCGTCTTTTAGCTTAGACAGCAAAACAGAATTTTACAAAACAGTTAGAATCACCTTGTCCCTAAGGTTTGAGGGGCTCACAGCTCACAGAGAGAAGAATCATAACTTGGAGTGATTTTATTTTTCTGAAGAAAGAGCTAGAGATGGGCTCCGGTGAGTTGGGTAGTACCTTCACTCACCAGTAACTGACAGCAGAGAAAGAAAGAATCCTAGAAAAGGTGGAGTAGTGCTGACACCTTAACTGCTGTGTGTAACTCCACTTCAGAGACCCATGCTGAGCTGGTGGAGCTGGTGGTGTGGAGACCCACTGCTGTGAGCCCACAGTATGAAGGGATCTGGGTCTAACTGCAAGACAGCCAGAGTATTAGCAGACTCTGCAACCTGAAGCAGTGTATCACAGTGCCAAGTAGTCCTGAGAGCTGACATTGCCTTGAATTGCTGTGAGATGGCACTAAGTAAAGCCCCCTGCTGAGTAGGTGGCAAGAGAGCCCATGACCCTCTCTGAAAATCAGAGTAAGTGAGGATGAATCCAAATTAACAGATCACCAGAAGTCCAGAAGAGGCCCTTGATTGTGCATCCACTGAGGAGGAACCTGGATGGAAACCAGAGTCTGCAGATGAGCTTAGATGCAAGGTCCAAGCAGCTCACTTAGAAAAATGTCTTATGGGTTGGGGCCAACACTAGAAACCAGATACCTGAAGGACTGACCAGAGGTATGAACAGCCTCTGACATCCCGCCTATGAAGACAGCCTACTAATCAAACCACCTGTAAACCCAATCTTCCAAGGGAGCAGAAGAGGTGAGAATAAGTTTGCTTTCAGGTCCTCTGGAAGAATAGCAAGCACTCTTTACCACTGAGACATCTCTCTGTCCTCATTTTCTTTCATACAAAACCAAAAAGCAATCCACCACAATTTACTGTTACTATACATACACACACAATATACACTCACCACACACCACATACCACACATATACATGGCACATATATACACACACACACCATATCCCATACAAACCACATGTACATACGTACACTACACAGCACACACTACTAATACTACACTACTAATACTATTATTATTAATTACTATTACTAATAGTGTATGTGTATGGTGTATATATATGTGTGTATGTGTGTGTGCTATGTAGTATATGTATGTGCATGTGGTGTGTATGGGATATGGGATGTGTGGTATGTAGTGTGTGTTTGCTGAGTGCATATGTGTGTGGTATTTATGTGTGTATAGAGTGTGTGTGTGTGTATATGTGGTTTTGTGTGTGTGTCGTGTATGTTTGTGGTGTGTATGTGGTATGAGCATGGTGTGTATGTATGTGTAGTATGTCTGCAGTTTTGTATGTGTGGTCACGTGTGTGTGTGTATGGTATATATGTGTGTGATGTATAAGTGGTATGCGTGTATGTATATCTGTGTATGTGTGTGTAGAATGTGTGTGTATATATATTCCAGAGATAAAACTTACGTTTGAGGTGCTGGAGATGGCTCAGCAGTTAAGAGCACTGACCGCTCTTCCAAAAGTCCTGAGTTCAATTCCCAGCAACCACATGTTGGCTCAACAACCATCTGTAATGGGGTCTGATGTACTCTTCTGGTGTGTGTCTGAAGACAGCTACAGTGTACTCATATAAATAAAAATAAATAAATCTTTTAAAAAAAACCAAACAATCAAAACTTAGGTTTGGCATGTGGTAAAGTAAACATCTTTACCTGCTGAGCCATTTTCCTGAACCCTAGCCTGAGACATTTTGTTCAGTGTTTAAGTATTTGTCTTAGTTAGGGTTTTACTGCCTTGAACAGACACTATGACCATGGCAAGTCTTCTATAGGACAACATTTAATTGGGGCGGCTTACAGGTTCAGAGGTTCAGTTCATTATCATCAAGGTGGGAGCAGGGCAGCATCTAGGCAGGCATGGTGCAAGAGGAGCTAAGAGTTCTTCATCTTCATCAGAAGGCTGTTAGTGGAAGATTGACTTCCAGGCAGCTAGGGTGAGGGCCTTAAGCCCACGCCCACGATGACACAACTACTCCAACATGGCCACACTTTCTAATAGCGCCACTCCCTGGGCCAAACTTATACAAACCATCAAAGTGCCACTCCTTGGACCAAGCATATTCAAACCATGACAGTAGTCCGTACTCCTATAAATAACCTGTCACATACTTCTATAAAAAAGCCTAATGGAGCTCATTGGACCATCAAAAACAAAGGCTATGAAAGTAAAGAGGACAATGTCGGGCGGTGGTGGCGCACGCCTTTAATCCCAGCACTTGGGAGGCAGAGGCAGGTGAATTTCTGAGTTCGAGGCCAGCCTGGTCTACAGAGTGAGTTCCAGGACAGCCAGGGCTATACAGAGAAACCCTGTCTCGAAAAAAACAAAAAAAAGAAAAAAAAGAAAAAAAAAAAGAAAGAAAGTAAAGAGGACTACTTGGGAAGAGGAAGATCAGTAAGAGTGACAGTGAAGCAAATGAGGGTCACCTGGGAAGGTAAATACAAAGCATGTGGCATATGAAAATGCCACAAGGAAAACTATTATTATGTATAAAGTAGTTTATACTAATAAAGTTTTAAAGATATAGTATAAAGTCTACCTAAAAATCTAACTTGAGAGAACATTACCTCTGACTGGAGAAAGATGTATTCAATGTCATTAGCCATCAGAGAAGTATAAATTTAAATGACTGAGAATCCATCCCACTTGCTCAGAATGGTTATTGTCAAGAAAACAAATGACAACACATGCCTGAGAAGACATGGAGAAAGAGGGATCAGTATTCACTTCTCAGGAGTGGCCATCTCTGAGGTCCAAAAGGACATCAGAGTGGAGGTTTCTCAAAAAGACAAAAATAGAACTACCATATGGTCCAGCTCTACCATTTCTGGGAATGTGCCCAAATTACTCTGTGTATGTCTTACCACAGTGGTTCCTATTCAGTCTTGTTTATTGCTGCTCTGTACACAATAGCCAGGAAACGAAATCAGCCTAGATATCACCAACAGATGAACGGATAATGAAAAAATGGCCCACATATAAAATGGAACTTTATTCAGCTATAAATAAAAATGAAAATATGAAACTTGTAGCTAAATGTGGAATGATCAACTATGATATTAAATGAAATAGTCCAGGCTCAAAGATAAATACTGTGTATTCTCTATCCTATGAAGTTCCTAGCTTTTAATTCTGATGTAGATGTACTTATGCAGGAGTAAGTGTACGTTTAGATCAGGGAGCAAGATTGGAGACTGTGAGAGGGGGGAGAGGATTGGAGGGAAAAGGGTTAAAAAGGTAATAGTATATGAATGATATGAAGACTGAAAGAGGAGTGGTCAAGACAGAAGGGATAAGTAGGGATCTGAGTAATCAACTAAAACTAAAAATGTAAGAACATATTGTAAGGAAAATTGTTATCCGGTAGAGAAACTGGATTCGGTTCTTAGCACCCACACTCAAAAATGCCTGAAACTCCAGTTCTAGAGCATGTGACAACATCTTCTAGCAATTTGAGGACTACATGCATGTGGCACACTTACAGAAGAAAATAAAAATACTCACATAAAATAAAACTAAATAAATCCCTAAAAAAAGAAAGTTACTTTTCTCTTGTATCTGTGGGTTCCAGTAGTGGTGGTGGTGTACCACGACGGGTAACTTAGTATAGTATTGTAACTATGTATGGATCAGGGATGATCGTAAGTATTTCATACCATGCAGCTCATGGTCTATGTCTCACCTCCTCAGCATTGCTGTTGCAGGACAAAAGTGGGGACAGAGAAGACAGCAGGTAACATGATGAACAGAATGTGTTCCAACGAGACTTCATTCACAGATGCAGTTGGCCAGGATCAGGACCCAGACACAATGGTTACTGCTCCTTGGGTTTAATTGTAGAAAATATTCAAATTCTTAAAGATTGCTTGACTGTATTTACGTGTCATATTTTAATGCTTGCTTTAAAAAACATAATGAATTCATATAGAAAGAAAGTTCTATTACACTGATTTTAGTCTTCAAAAAGTCACTCTGGTTCATTATGTAGCACTGTGGCAAAATATAACAGACTAGATCTGGGAAATTTAAAATGAACAGTGGTCTCGTGATTCTGGAGATTGTGACCAGCATGTAATGAGGGTCTTCTTGTTCTGTTAGCCCTTGCTGAAAGGGTAAAACAGTGCAGGAGAGTGAGCTTGCTACTCAGGCTTTTCTGAAGCAAGAACTAGCCCATTCACAAACCCTTCCTATTAGACTCTTCTTCTGATGCTGTCCCACTGGTGATTAAATTTCCAACTTGTGTCTCTTAGGGGACACATTGAAACCATGGCAATCTCCACATGATGTATATGTGCTAGAATCCATGATAAAATTTTCTGTTTTAACAGTGAAATTTGGCTATTTATTCTTGAGTAATGCTGTCATGTTCATTGTATATAAAAAAAATCACCTCCAATATGTAGCTGTTTAAAGCAATGACCAATTCTTTCCTCATAATTTTGTAGCATAGCAGATTGGGCATCTTTGTTCTACATAGGTCAGCTAGGTCTAAGTATGGGACTCACCTAGGGGGACTGAACTGGCTGCAATGGCTACTTTTAATTTTTTCTCCAGAAAAGACTATTTTTTTATATTTAAATAACTGCAAATAGGGGGAAAAAAAGGGTTGTCCCAGGCTGGGACAAGTAACAGCCACCCTCATCACAGAACAAAGGGAGAAGATGGTCCCTATATCTCTTTCTTATCAAAGTGCCCTTCCTATCTGCTGCAGTATCCAAGGGACGGGCCCCATCTTCCCTGGGTTGGGGTAGTCAGAAACAAGCCTGCTGCACTCCAGCCTCCCTTCCCTTAGAGTGTTTGGCACCAGGAGCAGCTACAATGGTGAGTATCGAAGAATGAACATTGAACAACAACAACAAAAAAATCAACACGACTCTCCAGAGGTAGTTTGTGAACAGAGGAAAAAGATGGAACCCAAACCTTTAGGGGCAGAAAGGAGCAAGAAGATGAAGGGCAAGGCTAGATCCTCATTAGTGTCTCACTGGAACAAGGGAACAGCCTGATAATGAAGCAGTGGAGGTAAGTTAGTGATCCAGCTGTCTTAGGTGGAGGCTAGAGAATAAGATCTAACCCTGGAGATAGCTGGTACATTCCATCCATCACGTTATCAGGTCCTGGGTGAGGGCAAGGTGAGTGGGGCCAACATTTGTCCTACTTTCTGTAGTCCAAGGGGCTTAGCCAACCTAGTGCAGGATCTAGGTAAAGCAAGGCAGCCGTGGCTGTGAGACCTACCTGGTGACAGTTTGGTGGGGCATGCTGGGATCTAAACATTCTCTGCACTAATCACACTTGCTGCTGCCAGCTCAACCAACTGGGACTTGTCAGAATGAGATGGGCCCTTGATAGCCATGTAACATGCAGCACTAAGTGTGGTCCCTGCTCCTCCTCCAAGGATCCTGAGAGATGCCCCCTCATCTTTTTCCATGTGGTCCCTAAGTCTGACCTTTCAATACCAGTAAACACACATCATTCATTGCCCAGTAACCCTCTATCCAGTTGAAGATGGATGTTTTTTCCTTCAAATTTTCTTAAATACAGTTCTCCCTTCTAGAAATTCTTCAATGCTAGGCTTTTCTCCTCATGCTGTCCCCTGCTTCAGAGCTTGGAGTCAGTATTCTACTAGCAGCCTTCAGATGAAGATGTAGAACTCCTATCTCCTTGTGCATCGTTTCTGCTTAGATGCTGTCATGCCCCCACCTTGATGATAATGGACTGAACCTCTGCACCTGCAAGCCAGACCCAATTAAATGTTGTCCTTTATAAGATTTGCCTTGGCCATGGTGTCTGTTCACAGCAGTGATACCCTAACTAAGACACTCATTTATCTTTTCTGGTACCAACAAGATGATGCTGCTGGTAAAACTTTGTATACAAACCTGACAGCCTGAGTTTGACCCTTGGATCCCTTGACAAAAGGAAAAAACTGAGTCCTAAAAGGACCTCCACAGTCATACTCTGGCACACACATGTACACCACACACATATGAGGATATAATAACAATAAAATATTTTTTATTAAAAATAACAAAATGAGATTTTATTACTTATGAAAACTAGAAAAATTGTCATCAAATATGTATCCAAACAGTTGAGCATAGATAGAGCCCACCTGTGATATAGTGTGAGGGGGAGGAGGACTCCGAGTTTGAATCCAGCCTGGGCTACAGAGTGAGTCCATCTCAAAAGGCAAAGGGCTATGACTCCATAGTAAAGTGTTTGTCTAGTACCCACAAGACCCTGGACTTGAGGGCTAGTACTAGAAGAAACTTGATCTATTTAAGTCCTTTAGACCATTCCATGCCTTGCCCACAACCCTGCATACTCTAGTATGAAGCCTAAATCAACTATTTCCTTCCTTAGTCCACAGAGTTATGAAAACATTCATAGCACAGTTTTTTTTTTTTTTTAAAGTTTCCATGATTGCTTTTTCTGACAAAAGTTTTAAAAATTTAGTGACAACATAAGAGTAAAACCTGGCCACACCTGAGACACTCCTAAAAAGAGGGGGAAAAAAATCAAAGAACATGGAATAAGAGTATTTTGCCACAATCTTTCTATTTCTACTCACCCTTTCCTATTTTTTAACTTTATCAAAATAGACTCTGTTGTCACTTTTGAAGCAGATGGTAACTCAGGCTCAACATGGCCTTGGGTTCCTGATCAGTAACCATGCTGTTGGAAGTTGCTAAGTAGAACACCCCTTACATCTGAGCTCACTGAAGCTCATTCATACATGAAAAGGAAGCAGCTCACCCAAGACTCTGCTTTAGATGAGCACACATAGGTGTGTGTGCTCGAGTGTGAGTGTGTCAGTGCATGTGCTTGTGTGTGTGTGCATGAGTGCATGTGTGCCTGTGTGTGTACATGCATATGTGTGTGTGCATCTGTATGTATGTGTGTGCATCTGTGTGTGTGTGCGTGTGTGTGTGTGTGTGTGTGTGTGTGTGGTGTGTGTGTTGTGTGTGTTCGATAGTCACATAGGACTTCTAAACAGATGAACTCTGGCCAGGTTCCCACTGGGCCAGACCTTCAGGGTGGGTGATGTGTGGTTTGTTTTACTTGGCTCTGCTAGGAATTGCTCCTTTTTTGTTTGGATAAGCTTAGGAATGAAGACTGAAAAGGCTGGTCACTGACCTCCCTGTCTATCACGAAGCCTGTCCTAGCTGCTGCTGGCAGTACTACAGCCTCCTGGATCCTGGAGAGATGGTACAAGGCAAGGGGTACTTGGCTCTCCTGGTTTTCTTTGATTGGAACAAGCCCTCAATCCTCATAAGAGGCTTAGGGTAGGCAAAGAGTACTCATATGCTGGGCCAGCAAGTTGGTTCTTGCCCTGAAATCAGAAGCCCTGAGTTCAATCCACATGTTCCACATGGTAGAAGGAATGAACAAACATGAGTAGTCCTGTACAAGCATACCACGGCTACTTCAAACTCATTTATCTCCCTACCATAACACTTGTAGTATAATCAACCTTATTCTTTTTATCATTGTTAACTTTTTTATTCTTCTTTCATATATTATATTCTAACCGAAGTGCCCTCCTGCCTTCCCTCCCAGTCCCTCTCTTCCTTCCCCCTACACATAGTCCCGTACCCTCCCCCCTCCCTTCTCTTCAGCAAAGGGCAGGCCTCCCAAGGATATCAACCAAATATGGCAATATCAAGTTACAGTAACAGTGACAGCAACACTAGGCACCTTCCCTAGTATTAAGGCTGGACTGGATGAGGCAATCCAGTAGTAGGAAAAGGTTCCCAAAAGCAAGCCAGAGTCAGAGACAGCTCCCACTCCCACTGTTAGGAATCCCAACTACACAACGGTAACACACATGCAGAAGGCCTACATCAGACCCATGCAGGCTTCCTGTGAGCTCTTATGGGCTAAGATTAGTTGATTCTGGTTTTTTTTGTGTGTGTGGTGTCCTTGACTTTTTTGGCTCCTTCTTCCCCACTTCTTCCATAGGATTCCCTGAGTTCCACCTAATGTTTGGCTGTGGGTCTCGCATCTGTTTCCATTAGCTGCTAGAAGAAACCTCTTTGATGACTATTTTACTAGACTCCAATCTACTTGTATAGCAGAATATCATTAGTAATAATTTTGTTGATTTTTTTTTCAGAGTTTGGTTATATTCTGGGTCTCTGAGTGTCCAGCTTCTGGTTTCTGGCTATCTAGGCAGTGGGCTCCCTCTTATGGTCTAGGACTCAAGTTGATCAGTCATTGGTTGTCCATCCCACAAGTTCTGCTACATTACTGTGGCAGGAATTTCCCTGTCCAATATATTTAAATATTAGTGCAGCAGGAGGCCTGTGATTGGACAGGAAATTTTAGTGAAATTGCTTTGACTTTCTATTTAATTTGAGCTAGAAGCTTGCTTAAATTGCCTTTATTATGTTTACATATGTCATTGATATCCTTAATCTTTATAAGAAATTTATGACAAAAAGGTGTTGGATTTTGTCAGAGGCTTTTCAGCATGTACTGAAATGATCATGTATTTTTTTTTCTTTCACTTTGTTTATATGGTGGATTACACTGACAGATTTTCATATGTTAAACCATCCCTGAATCTCTGAGATGAACCTACTTGATCATGGTATATGATCCTTTTGATGTGTTCTTAGATTTAGTTTGTGAGTATTTTTGAATCAATGTTCATGAGGGGAAATTGATCTGTCTGTAATTCTCTTTTTTTGTTGAATCTTCATGTGGCTTGGGTATCAGGCTATCTGAAGGCTCATAGCATGAATTTGGCAATATTCTTTCTGTTTCTATTTTGTAGAATAAATGGAAAGAATCGGCATTAGATTTATTTTGAAAGCTTGGCAGATTTTTGGGATAAAAGTGGTCTTTTTTGGTTGGGAGACTTTTAATGACTAGTTCTATTTTCTTGGTAAGTATAAGTCTATTTAAATTGTTTATCTGGTCTTGATTTAACTTTGGAAAGTGGTATGTATCAAGAAAATTGTCCACTTATAAAACATTTTTAATTTTGTGGAAAACTGGTTTTTGAAATTTGACCTAATGATTCTTTGGATTTCCTCAGTATCTGCTGTTATGTCCCCATTTTTGTTTCTGATTTTGTTAATTTGGATAGCCTATCTCTCTCCCTTTTAGATAGTTTGGATCAAAGTTCCTGTATCTTGTTGATTTTTTTCAAAGAAGTAGCCTTTTGTTTCATTGATTCTTTGTATTGCTCTCTGTGTTTCTATCTTATTGATTCCAGATAGGAGTTTGATTATTTCCTGCCATCTACTCCTCTTGGATATATTTGCTTCTTTTGTTCTAGAGATTTCAGGTGTGCTGTTAAGTTGATAGTATGAGATCTCTTTAATGTCTTCATGAAGGCACCTAGTACTATGAACTTTCATCTTAGCAGTGCTTTCATTTTGTCCCCTAAGTTTGGATATGTGGTGCCTTCATTTTCATTGAATTCTAGGAGATCTTTATTAATCTTTCTTTATTCTTCTTTGACCCCATGATCATTGAGTAGAAAACTGTACAGCTTCCATGAGTTCATAGGGTATCTGTTGTTGTTGAAATCTAACTTTAATTAATGATGGTCTGATAGAATGCAGGAAGTGGCTTTAATTTTCTTGTATCTATTGAGACTTGATTATGACTAAGTATGTAGTTAGTTTTGGAGATGGTTTCATTAGGTGCTGAGAAGAAGGTCTCTTCTTTTGTGTTTGGGTGAAATGTTCTGTACATATCTGTTAGGTGCACTTAACTCATAACATCTAGTTCCATTATTTCAGTTTAGTTTCTGTCTGAATGGCCTATCCATTGGTAGGATATTGAAGTCTTTCACTATTAATGTGTGGGATTCAATGTGTGAATTATGCTTTAGTAACATTTCTTTTACAAATGTGTGTGCCCAGCCGGGAGGTGGTGGCGCACGCCTTTAATCCCAGCACTTGGGAGGCAGAGGCAGGCGGATCGCTGAGTTCGAGGCCAGCCTGGTCTACAGAGTGAGTTCCAGGATAGCCCGGGCTACACAGAGAAACCCTGTCTCGAAAAACCAAAAAAAAAAAAAAAAAAAAAAGTGTGTGCCCTTGCATTTGGAGCATAGATATTCAGAATTGAGGAGTATTTTCAGTGGATTTTTTCCTTAGATGAGTATGAAGTATCCTTCCATATCTGTTTTGATTAATCTTGGTTGAAAGTCTGTTCTGTTAGATATTAGAATGGCTACTCTAGCTTGCTTCTGGTATCTACTTGCATGGTAAATGCTTTTCCAACCCTTTACTCTGAGATAATGACTATCTTTGATGTTGAAGTATGTTTCTTATATGCAACAGAATGATAGATCCTGTTTTCACTTCTATTCTCTTAGTCTATATTTTTTTATTAGAGAATTGAGTCCATTGATATTGTCAGCAATTAATGACCAGTGATTGTTAATTTTAGTGGTGATGATGTGTTAGTGTGTGTGTGTGTGTGTTTCCATTCTTTTGATTTTGCTGGTATGAAATTATTTATATCCTGTGTTTTCATGGATGTAGTTAAACTCCTTAGGAAAGAGTTTTCCTCCTAGCAACTTCTGTAGGACTGGATTTATAGATAGATACTGCTTAAATTGACTTTGTCATGGAATAGCTTGTTTATCTAATCACCATCTATGGTATTTATGGTGATTGAAAGTTTTGCTGGCTTAAATATTCTAGGCTGACATCTATGGTTTCTTAGAGTCTGCAAGACTCTTGGAGTCTCTGTGGAGGCCCTTCTGGCTTTTAGAATCTCCGTTTATAAGTCAAGTATAATTCAAATAGGTCTGTCTTTATGTTACTTGGCCTTTTTTCCCTTGCGGCTTTTAATATTCTTTTTTCATTCTGTATGTTTAGTGTTTTGCTTAGTATATGGCAAGGGGACTTGCTTTTCTGGTCTAATTTATTTGGTTTTCTGTAAACATTGTGTAGCTTTACAGGTACATCCTTCTTGTTTGTTGTTTTTGTTTGTTTGTTTTGAGACAGTCTCACTATGTATCCCTGGATAGCCCCAAACTCTTTATGTAGACCAGACTGGCTTTAAACTTACAAAGATTTGACTTCCTCTTCCCCCTGAGTACTGGGATTAAAAGCATGCATTTCTATGCCCAGCCTTATTTATTTATTTATTTATTTATTTATTTATTTATTTATTTATCATTTTTCCAGACAGGTCTGTCTGTGTAGTTTTGAGTGTCCTGGAACTCACACTATAGACCTGGCTGGCCTTGAACTCAGCAATCCAATTGCCTCTGCTTTCTAAATGCTGGTATTTAATATGTGTGCCACCGCCTCCCAGGCATGTTCTTCTTAATGTGAGGAAATTTTTTCTTCTATGATTCTTCTTTCTTTCTTTCTTTCTTTCTTTCTTTTCTTCTTTCTTTCTTTCTTTATTCCTTTCTTTGTTTCTTTCTTTCCTTCTTTCTTTCTTTCTTGATTGCATTTGAGCTGGGATCTTCTTTTTTTTTTAATTTTTTAAAATTTTATTTAATCTCTTTTTACAGTTCAGATTTTATCCCCCTTCCAGTCTACACTCTGAGTGTTCCAAATCCATACCTCCTCCCCCTGTCTCCATGTTTTTAATCTATATTTTCTTACATGTGTTTTTGAGTTCAGGTCTTATGTACAGTTCTTAATCCTTTTGAGTTAAGTATACAGAGCATATATGATAAAGATTTATATAACTTCTTTTTTATTGGATATTTTATTTATTTACATTTCAGATGCCATTCCCTTTCCCCATTTCCCCTCCCTAGAACTCCCTATCCCATTTCCCCTCCTCCTTTTGCTTTTATATCATTTTAATTACATGCATGTATTAACGTCAGTTCTAGGTTGAGGAACTAGCAATACAATAGATGAAAATAGTCAAGGAACAAGCAAGACAATAAACACAAACAGTCAAAGAATAAACAAGTCATTAAACCCAAGTACATGAGCACTCCCATGATCACTGTTTCTAAGGGCTTATCAGGATGACCAAATGATCTGAGCCTACTTCCCTGTCCTAGCCCAAAGTAATTTTCATGTCTGAAGCCTAAACATTCCTGAACAAGGAATTGTTCTAGCCTAAAATTTAGATTCCTGTCTGAAATTACTTCTTTGTTCTATCATAAGATTTAGATTCCTACCTGAAATTACTTCTTTGTTCTAGCCTAAGATTTAGATTCTTACCTGAAATTACTTCTTTGTTCTAACCTAATATCAAATTCCTGCCTGAAGTTTACTTCCTTGTCCTTGGACAATGTCATATTCCTGCCAAGCAGCCCATTTCCTTGTCCTTGGCCCATGTCAGATTCTTGCCAAGCAGCCCCCAAAGCTCTCCACCTTTCCTCCTTTTTCATTTCATTAACAAAACTGAGCCTGTCTTAGGTCATTCTGACAAGAATGCCTTCCTTACCCATCATGGAATATGCATTATCCAAAGCAATGCACTTCTGTCTTAGGTTGGTAAGGCTTTGTGCAGAATCTTACCCATCCTTAGCTTGCCAGCCTGTTAATTTAATAACTCTGTCTGGGGGTTCATTTTCAGTTTCAAGTCATGTACTTTGACTATCAACATGTTGATGTTGGCCGGGCGGTGGTGGCGCACGCCTTTAATCCCAGCACTTGGGAGGCAGAGACAGGCGGATTTCTGAGTTCGAGGCCAGCTTGGTCTACAGAGTGAGTTCCAGGACAGCCAGGGCTATACAGAGAAACCCTGTCTCGAAAAACCAAAAAAAAAAAAAAAAAAAAAAAAAAAAAAAAAAAAAACTGTTGATGTTGTTAAAGACAAGCTTTAACATGATGGGCAGGAATAAAAGTATTCCTAGGACAAAAAAGGCTAGTATGATCAAGCTATATGTTCCATTCTTGAAGCTTAATCAAAATATAAATACTGACCTCAGGCCATGGGTAATTTTATCTGCAGTATCTACTGCATCAACGCTCAGCAGAGCAGCATTCGTGAAATTCATAAACTCACTATGTAACATTAAAACATACAGAGAGGTGTTAGAATTATGCCAAATATTTTGCAAGTGCCTTTAAATATTTTCCTAATTATAATGACTACGAGTGTAAATTTTAGAACTAACATGATTCCAGTGGTATTTGGAATGACACTCGAGATGGCTTCTTACCCTTAAATTCTGAACCTCCTTTCAATAATTTGAATAGGATAAAAAGCATCAATCCATTCTTCCAAATGCCTATCTAAATCCTCTTATATATTCAACACATTAGTAACATCTTTGCTAAATGATTAACAAAAGTAGCTGTCTTAACTTCTTGTGTCACAGCAATTGGAGAAGCAGTGGTGCTGAGTTAGGATCTTCTATTCCTGTTATTCTTAGTTTTGATCTTTTCATAGTGTCCCAGATTTCCTGGATGTTTTGCGTCAGGAAATTTTCAGACTTAATATTTTCTTTGACTGCTGTATCAATTTCTTCTTTTGTATCTCCTATACCTGAGATTCTCTCTTCCATCTTTTGTATTCTGTTGGTGATGCTTGCGCCTGTTGTTCTGGTCTTCTTCCTGAGATTTTGTTTTTTTTTTTTCATCTCCAGGATTCTCTCAGTTTGTGTTTTCTTTATTCTCCTCTTTTCCCATTTTCAGGTCCTAAATAGTTTTATTTATTTCCTTCATCTCTTTGTTTTTTTCTTGCTTCTGTTACATTCTTCTTCTTCTTTTTTCTTTTATCATTTCTTCCCATTGTTTGTGTTTTCCTAGATTTCTTCAAAGGATTTTTTCATTTCATCTTTAAAGGTCTCTATCATCTTCATAAAGTTATTTTCAAAGTTGTTTTCTTGTATTTCATGTGGGCCAGAATATTCAGACATTTCTGGAGTAGGATAACATGGCTCTGGTGTTGATATACTGCCCTAGCTATTATTAGTTGTGTGTCTTATACTGGCCTCTAAGCATATGGGTTTGGGGTAATTATAGGTTTAGGTGCCAATTTCTGAGTTTATCTTTGTTGGATATGTGTTTTCCCATTGGTTTCTGTTCCTTTTCTGGTTTTCTGGCCTGACTGGCCTGTGGTTCTGGTAGCCAGTAAGTCCTTAGGACCTCCATAAGGTATCTACATTGGGGTTTGATGGCCTGTGTGATCTCTGGGGTTTTGGGTGCAGGTGTTACCTCTGGAGTAATGCAGTTCTGAGAGCTAATATGGCCTGTGTGTGTGGTTCCAGGTACTGGTGTGGATTCTGGGGTTCTAGGTACTGTTGTAGTCTCCCATATAGCAGTGGGCTTCTGCTGGAGTTGTGGGCTGAAGTATGGTGAAGGAAGTGCTACTGTTGGGAAGCTCGGTGGACATTGAATATCTTCAGGTGCATACTCGGTTTGTGGATACTGGCATGGCCTCTGCTAGAGCATTTGACTTTTGCTGGAATATGACCATATTCTTTTTAAAGACTTACCTCTGTTAATTCTTGTTTCTCTGATAAACATGAGATGGAAGCAAATAGCTATTGAGATATAAATGACTTTCAGTATAATGTTTACTTGTTTATTTATGGTCTTAATTTGCCAGTTTGTGCTGTGTTTTATGTGTATCTTGCATGTTCATTATTTGCTCTTTTGGTTTCTGGACTGGTTACTGTGGTTAAGCCGCTGTCAAAACCTTTAGAGTAGACATCTCTGGAGGCAATTCTGGCTATATTGTGAAACATGAAGTTTGTCATTCAAGTCCACTACCTGTTCTTTTTTTTCTATACATTAAAAAAGATGTGTCCACCTCTTCACACCTTGGGGCTAGAGTTTCTATTGAGTGCCAGCCCTGGTCATCAATGAGTCCAATACAGCTGACTCCTAACCCTTCTATATAAGAAAAAAAATTTATCAAAAAGAAGAAAAGTTACGTACATATACATGTGGAGCAAAGCAGGGAAATTCTGAGTTCGAGGCCAGCCTGGTCTACCAAGTGAGTTCCAGGACAGCCGGGCTACACAGAGAAACCCTGTCTCAAAAAAAAAAAAAAAAAAAAAAAAGAATAAAGAATCTCTTGTATTATTTATCTAATTAATTGGTAGAAGAAAAGTCAGGAAAATATGTGCTCGGGCTATATGATCTTTTTCTCTATATCTTCACCAGTAATAGATGAAATTAGATAGTAATATCTAAACTGACCATTGGGACAGGAAGATTCTGATTCAATGAAAATCCTTAGTGAAATTCTAGTTCCTCCCTTCTTCCTAGCTGTGTGACCTGGGGCAATTATGCTATCTTTTGGATTCTCTCTCTGCATAAAGGGATGAGACTGTCTTCCTTCCAGGCAAAAAGATTAAACATAAGATAGTTCTTAAAAGGCAGTTGGTCATAGTGATACATGCCTTTAATCCCAGTACCTGGAGGCAAAACCCAGTCAATCTCTGTGAGTTCCAGGCTAGTCTGGTCTACATAGTAAGCTCCAGGACAATCAGGACAAAAGAGAGACCCTGTCTCAAAAAAAAAAAAAAAAGACACATAAATGAATGGCTATGTGAAATCTCTACTATCCAGTGAGCTATCTTAAGTAGACTATAACTGTTCATTATAAAAGGAACATAGTTTTCCTCCCCTGGCCTAAATTCTTAAGCAGCAGCAGCAGCAGCAAGGTTTTGTTGTTTTGTTTTATTTTGGCTTTTTGACAGAAGGTCTCCAATCTGGCTTAAAACTCATGCTGATCCTCCTGCATCTGCCTTCAAGTGCTGGGAATTCAAGTGAATGCCATTATACCTGGTCCCCAAGTTAGTAGTTCTTAACTTTTCCCCCTCAAGTACCTCCTTAAGACCAAAGAAAACTATGGATCCACTTCTAAGAGAAAAAAAAATCACAAACAAGCTCAATATTACCACACAGTTCTATTATTCCTGGGAAGACGATGATGCTAATATAAAATTGGATTCTAGCCAATGGAGTCATATGCCTCTGCTGAGCTGGACTACAGACACAGCACACCCCTTCGATTTCACAAGTCCATGATGCATGCTAGTCATGGGTTTAAAAGAATATACTTACAGAAGTCATATCATCACCTGTGACACTAACACACAATTAGTTAGAAAACACAGGGCATTGGTGAATGGGACTAAGGCAGTTTCTGTCTGGTTACTCCAGCCTAAGCTGAATTAGTCTGTAGCCTGCACAACTTTCTTGACTTGTCTAGCAGGAATGTAGACTATAAACAAAATACCTTCATATGTGCTTTTGGATGGTTTGGCAGAAATGGTGCTGATTGAAAGCTGAAAATTATAAAGAGAATGGGGCAGAGGCCATGTTTTCAGTTCAGTTCAGTTGTGGGATCAATAAAAACCCTATTCTTTTTTTTTTTTTTTTTGGTTTTTCGAGACAGGGTTTCTCTGTGTAGTCCTGGCTGTCCTGGAACTCACCTGTAGACCAGGTTGGCTCGAACTCAGAAATCCACCTGTCTCTGCCTCCCAAGTGCTGGGATTAAAGGCGTGCACCACCTACTGCCTGGCTAGAAACCCTATTCTAACAAGATACAACAACAAGAAGGGTGGCAAGGTGCTAGAATCCCACCTGCACTGGATTTATAAGTAAATCTTTAGCAATCACATTAACATTGGGAGTATAAAGGAGCTACAGGAAGCTATTTCCAGGGTCTCCTTCTGCTCTGATTCCAAGTTAATGTAATAGCTTTGAGGTTGTCTGTTGTGGTTGCACTGGTTCTGTTTGTATTCTAATGTTAATTATGCTTCCTCAAGATGGGTTGCCTGTGATGGTAGATCATGTATTGAGGTGATCTCGCATGAACCTTCTCCCCATTCTAACTGGTCATGGGATAAGAAACTATTTCAACACTTGACAGCAAGTGGGGGAATTTGGCTGGGGATTGGCTTAATAGTAGATAATTTGCCAAATATGACTAAGGTCCCCAGCACAGGAAAAACACAAAAGTAGGGAGTACTTATTTTTATCCCCCTTTGCAATGTGCCTTCCTGTTAAAATGCTGAGGCTAAGGAGGCTTATGCTGCTCCAGGACTCCAGGTCTCCTACTAGATAGCTCAAATGTGTTCAACAAATGTGGCCGTTGGAACAAAAGACAGTATATGGGACAGTAGTAATAAGAAAGCAATGTGCACACCCGGAAAGAGTTATTTCCATAATGCTGTGTTCCCCAGAAGGGCTAGGGAAGGGAAGCAGCCTAGTTATCCATCAACAGATAAATGGATAAGAAAATGTGACATGTAGTACACGTGGCGCACGTCCTTTATCACATGGGAGCAAGAGGCAGGGAATTTCTAGTTCGAAGAAACAAAAAGTTTCTACAGAGAGTTACCAAGATCAGCCATGGTGCCAGAGACCCTTGTATGTAAGAAAACTAAATAAAAAAAAAAAGGTTTACATGTGTACACAGTGGACAGCAAGTCTTTTATAGAAAATGAATGGAAGTGGAAATTACTATACTAAGTTAAAAAAAAAAAGTTTTACTCAGGAAAATACCAAATGTTTTCTCTCATATGTGCAGGGAGCCCAGATTTGTATGTAAGGTAAAACTAGAAAGGTGACTGAGAAAGGAAGAAAAGGTCTTATCTAGCTAGGAACTGTCCCCAGTGTCTTGAAAGCAGAAGGGAGATATGGTTTGTGGGGAGAAGGGGACCAGAAGAGTAAATGGATCACTCTTTTCACAGGCTGGACAGTAGGGAAGGAGGTGTTGGAATGAAGTGATGGTGTATATGTATTAAAATATTGCAACAAGGGCTAAAGAGATGGCTCAGTGGTTAAGAGCACTGACTGCTCTTCCAACGTCCTCAGTTCAATTCCCAGCAACCACAAGGTGGCTCACAACCATCTGCAATGGAATCTGATGTCTTCTTCTGGTGTGTCTGAAGACATCGACAGGACAGTGTATTCACATACATAAAATAAATAAATCTTTTAAAATGTTGTAACAAAATCCATTACTTTGTATGCTAACTTGAAAAGAGAGAAGCTGCTTCCATGTGTAAACAAAATTCCTTTCCTATTTTTTTAAAAAAAAAGTGTTTCTTGTCAGGCACAGTAATACAAACCCATAATCCTGGCACTTGGGAAGGAAAAGCATGTTGATGAGTTCAAGTCAAGCCAGGTTTATATAGCAGATTTGAGGCTAGCTAAGATTACATGAAACTACTTTGACCACTCACTCCCTCCAATAAAAAAAGAAAGAAAGAGAGAGAGAAAGAAAGGAAGAGAGAGAGAGAAAAAGGAAGGAAGGAAGGAAAAAGAAAGAAGAAGAAAGAAAAGAAAAGAGTTGGGCAGTGGTAGCACACGCCTTTAATCCCAGCACTTGGGAGGCAGAGGCAGGCAGATTTCTGAGTTCGAGGTCAGCCTGGTCTACAGAGTAAGTTCCAGGACAGCCAGGACTACACAGAGAAACCTGTCTCAAAAAACAAAAACAAATATATATATACCATACATTATAAAATGTAGCATATATTTTTAAAATATACTATTGAATTATTTAACTGTCCAGCATGTGGCTGTAGATATGGCTCTGTAGGTAAAGTCAACTGCCATCTGATGGTGCAAGCCTTAAGACCCAAGTTCAATACCTGGAACCTAAGTGAGAGTAGAAAGAACGAAGAGAGAATTAACTTCATCTTTAATATCCAGATTCATAATTTTTCTCAACATACCATGCTGGAATCTTGTGTTTATTAAATAAACACTCTTCAGTCCCCATCTTCTAATCCTTGGCAACTGCAATTCTTCTTTGTCTATAAATCTGACAACTCTAAATACATCATATACATTAACTCACACAATTATCTCTTTCCCTTATGTAAAAAAGATTTTTTTGTGTGGGTCCATGTGTCTGTCTGTATGTCTATGCATGTGTACAAATATGTGTGTGTGCCTGTAGCGGTCAGAAGAGGGCATATCAATCCTTGGAGCTAGAGTTACAGACATTTGTGAGATGCCGACTGCAAGGCTTCCAGCTTTCGCTGAGTGAAAAAATAAGGAGCTATTGGATACTGAGTAGCACAGTGTGTTTTATGCTTTAAAAGCATCTTTGCTGGTTGTGGAGATGGCTCTGTAGGTAAAGTCACTGCCATCTGATGGTGCAAGCCTTAAGACCCAAGTTCAATACCTGGAACCTAAGTGAGAGTAGAAAGAAAGAAGAGAGAATTAACTTTAGAAAGTTGTCCTCCGATCTCCACATATCCCCCCATACACAGTCTTGACACATACACAATAAAACCCAAAACCAAAAGCAGAAACAACCATCCCCTCCCCACCCCCACCCCCCATCTCTGGCAGCAACATTGGACTATAAGAAGTGAATGAAAGCACAGTGGTCGGTGTAGAAAACAGCTGAACAATAATCAGGGAAAGGAGGGGTAGTAAGGATGAGGAAGTGGTCAAAGATAGGGCTAGAAATATAGCTAAGGTATCCAATCCAGTGCCCATAGAGTATTACAAAGCCTGTATGCAATCCTTAGCCTTGAAAACAAACAAATATCTATCCAAGGCAGAAGCAGCTGAGTGCCTTGTTTGGATAGATATGTAGTGCATCAGGTGTCAAACCAATGCTGAGTGACACAAGTGAGCTCAGTAAGGCAAATGACTAAGAGTATATTTTGGATGCAAGTTGGACACAAACTTGACTGACATTCCCATGGAGACACTGCATAAGGAGATTGTGGTGTTTTGAATAGGAATGGCCTCCATGTATATCAGGGGTTTGAATGCTTGGCCCATAGGAATGGCATTAAGAGGCATGGCCTTGTTGTAGAAAGTGTGTCACTATGATGGTAGACTTTGTGATCTTCTATTCTCAAGTTATGCCAAGTGCAACAGTCTCCTTCTGCTGCCTTCAGATCAGGATGTAAAACTCTCAGTTCCTTCTCTAGTACCATGTCTGCCTGTGTGCTTCCATCACGGTAATAATGTTTCCCATCAGGTAATAATGGACTAAACCTCTGACACTGTAAGCCAGCTCCAATTAAATGGTTTCTTTTATAAGAGTTTCTGTGTCCCCAAAGTGACATGAATGGTATGACTTCTAAATGGATATTAGCTATAAAAATACAGGTACTATGCTGTACTCCACAGACTCAAAGAAGCTGAACAAGAAGGAAGACACAAGTGAGGATACTTGAATCTCACTTTAGAAGGGGTAATAAAATAGTCATAAGAGGAAGATGGAAGGAGGGAACTGGAAGAGAGGGAACATAGGAGGGTAGTGGAAGGGTTCAGGATCAGGTGTGGAAAAGGACAGAAGAGATGGCTAGATGGCCATGAAATTAATGGAAATTTGCAATCGGTGGGGGTGAGGCAGTGGTGAGCATCTCTAGGAATAGACAGAGACCTGGATAAGGGAGGCACTCCAGAATCAATGGAAGTGACCTTAGCTGTGACTTACAACATTGGGTATATGGAACCTGAAGAGGTCACCTCCTGCAGCAAAGCAGGAACCCCGGTGGAGTAATAGAGATACCAATCTACCCACAAAACTTTCAACTCAAAATTTATCCTGTCTACAAGAAATGTAGGCATGACGAATGGAGCAGAGACTAAGGGAATGGCCAACAATAACTGGCCCAACTTGAGACCCATCTCATGGGCATGGACCAATCCCTGACACTATTAATGATACTCTGTTATGCTTGCAGACAGGAGAACGTTGTTCTCTGATCCAGCAGCTGACTCAGATAGTCACCCACAGCCAAACAGTGGAAAGAGCCTGGGGACTCTTATGGAAGAATAGGAGGAAGTATTGTGGCCCAAAGAGGATAGAAACTTCACAGGAAGACCAACAGAGTCAACTAACCTGGACCCTTGGGGCTCTCAGAGTCTGGACTACTGTCTTAGTTTGAATTTTACTGCTGAGAATAGACACCATGACCAAGGCAACGCTTATAAGGACAACATTTACTTGGGACTGGTTTACAGGTTCAGAACTATATTTCCATTATCATCAATGGAATAAATATGGCATGAAAGGAAGTAAGAGTTCTACCACTTCACTCAAAGGAAGCCAGGAATAGACTTTCCAGGAAACTAGGAAGAGTACAAGTACCTTTACTTGCTAAGATGGGGCTGGCCCTTGGTTGCTTTAAAGATGGAATATGTCAATGCTGGACTTGTGGTGGAAATGGTCTTAATTGGAGGTAACTTTGTTGGAGGTAGAATTGCTTATTAGTTCTGAACTCTCAGAGGGGACAGAATCTGGTGTAGAGGAATTTTAATCCAGCAACATGGCTGCTTTGACAAGGGACACATTCAAAGACCTATGCTGTCTGTGTGATCCAGGTAGAATGCAGACACACCACATACCTTTAACCCCTCTGTCTGGAATGCAGATTATCCTAGCATGTATCTTTAATCCTAAACAATTTCGTTAAGTTGCAGAAGAAGGCAGCCATGTTTGAAAGCGATGCCTCGTTGAGAGCTGACAAAGTGATGAATCAGAGAAAGATTTGATAGAATGAGTCAGAAATAGGATTGCCCAAAGAGGTGACTTAAGGACAACACAGAGAGAGGCAGTTTTCCAAGGACAGTTACAGAGACAGGTCGCAGAGAGAACAAGGCTAGACACAGGGAAAACAGAATGAGTCAGAAAATAGAGAAGGAAGCAAAAGATTAGAACATATTGCCAAAGTTAGTACTAGGTCAAGCAAGCAATTCAGTCAGAAGCCAAAGAAATCAGATTAATCAATCACCTTGGAATATATAGATTGTATGACGGCTAGAAGCTTCAAGGTCTAGGCCTACGGATAGGATAGTTAAAACAGCGAAGGAGATGCTCTGGCTCAGCCCAAGTTGTGTCTTTGTAAAGCTTAGGTATGGCTCTTATCTCATCACTTCATCTGAGGAAATAAAAGCTACATTTCATTTACAATCTGGGATGGGAATCAGCAGTGATTTTGCTATTGTTTCTTTGTTTGTTGTTTGTTTTTCTGTAAAGGGTCAGACAGTATTTTACAATTTGTAGGCTATATCCCATCTCTGTTGCTTATTTTTCCACCCAACAATTTAAAATTATGAAAATTATTCTTATCCATGAAACACAATAATCAGTATCTGGCTCTCAAGCTCAAGTTTGCAGACTTCTAACACAGGACACAGGTAAAGGCTCTGTCTTTAGATAAGGACACAGAGAGCCTGCCTAGTCATGCATGTTATCAGTGGGCTGGAAAGCACTGTGTGAGAGCTCAGATGCTGATAAGGCTGCATATGAACAGCAGGTCTCTTTTGATTGCTTCAGTCTTCTCTAGGAAACAGGAAAAAAGTTATCATTGTGGGTAAGACTGGGAGTTCAAAAGGGCTAGATAAGTAGGCACAGTGTTAGGTGTTTTAAAAAACAACTTTTGTGGGTTGGGGGATGCTCTTGTGAATTCTTAGGATCAAACCCATGCTGACAGGCTTGGCAACAAGCATCTTTATCTACTGAGCCATTTTACCAGCCCAGGATATGATTTTAACTCCAGCACTCAGGAAGTGCACTGAAGTGAGAACACTGTCAATTCAAAGTCAGTAGAGATTGTATAGTATGTGCTAGTATGTCTGAACTATATATTGGGACCATGTCTCACAACAAACACACAAAAAAAGTACTAAGTGTTTGCAGAAGGAAATTATTTACCAAGTCAGGGTGAGTGCTGTGGTCTGAGTGTTTGCAATCCCCTCCCCCCCTTTATATGTTGGAATCTGAACTCCTAAGATGGGGCTTTGGGTAGACAAAAAAAAAAAAAAGATGGGGCTTTGGAGATGATTCTGTCCTGAGGATGGAGCCCTCCTGATTCTGATGCATAATGACCTTCTAAGAAAGGACTTTCATAGGCAAGGGGGAATGCAGAGAAAGGGAAAGATAGGGCATATAGGGACACATGGTCAAAGTACATTATATACTTGTATGAAAATGTACTAATGACACCTAGTGCCATGTACTAATAAATGTTCTTTTTAAGGTCTTGAGAGCCTTCATCTTTAGAATCTGGAAAACAGATTTCTTTTTGTCATTGTTGTTTGCTCTTCAAGGCAGGGTTTCTCTTTGTAATAACACTAGCTATCTTGGAACTCACTTTGTAGACCAGGAAGGCCTTGAACTCAACAGAGATCCACCTGCCTCTGTCTCCCAAGTGTTGGGAATAAAGGCCTGTGCCACTATACCAGGCTCTGGAAAATGTGTTTTTTGCCAGTAAACCAATCTGTAGTGACCAACATAGAATTCCCAACCTCAAACCATGCCTCGAGGTCTACCTGACTGCATTGCGCTCTATCGTTCAGCTCTGCACCTCTAACTACACCCTCAGCCATCAGCACACCACGCCATCAGCAGACTTCTCTCGTATAGCTCTGGCATCCTGACTCACCTGCCAGTCCTCGACTCAGAATCGCCTCCTCTGTAAGGTGGATTATAGATCAAGAATTTTTTAATTATGAATTTTCTTGTACAACGAAACAACTCCGTGGATAAATGCCTTGCTACCAAGACTGATGAACGGAGTTTGATCCCAGGATCCATATGGCAAAATGAAAGACCTGACTCACACAGACAGATGGATGGGCACACACACATGAATAAAAAAATGCAATTTAAAAAAGAAATTCCTATTGTTTATTAACTACCAATATTAACTATTTTGCTAACTCTGACAGGAAGAATGAATAAACTGGAGAAAGTTTGATCAGCTGGCAGTATTGTGAGACCACATGGAATTCATGCTTCTAAATTTAATATACATTTTGTTTTCTTCCACTCATGTTCAGCTACACAAAAGTAAAATGGAGTAGATAAAACTGACTGGAGTTAAGTTTTGCCTTCACACATAAAGAATCTGGAGCGTGTCACCATTAATCAGCACTACAAGCAGGATTGATGATCTACTGACCGGACAGCTTATGTCCAACATAAGAACTGAGCGGAATCCCTAGGTGTGATCATGACCGTATGTAATCTGGACGTTAACAGTGAGAGAATCAAAACATCACAATTCTCAAAGAAGGGAATGATTAGGATCTAGGATGAATTCGTTGAAGTACAGGAGGGAGTGGTTTGAGAAAGCCATGTATGAGGGGGGCAGCAATAAGGCTCAGTGGTTAAGGGTGCTTGCTGCCAAGCTGATGACCTGATTTTGACCTCTGAACTTACTTACTTACTTACACACACACACACACACACACACACACCCTCAAATAATAAGTGTTAAAAAGAGAGTGGTATATTAATTTGAGACAATTGTGTGTTTGCCAGTTTCTAGGAATAAGATCTAAGTGAAGAGTGACCAAAGACAGAGTTAAAGAGGTGTCTGGGATGCTGGGGGTCAAGGCACAGCAACCATGTGATTATTAAAATCAATAAGACAGCACACATGTCCTCCTAATACTCCGGAGACCGAAGCTGGAGGATTGTGAGATTGAGACCAGCCTCAACTACATAAGAAGACCTTGCCTCAGAGTAAAAGCAAACAAGTGGAATCACAGCAGGAGTAACAAACAATGTTGTCAGCCTTTAAAGTCATCAAGAAACCAGAGTGACCTTGGTTGCCTGAAGGTTTCCTGCTCTGAAATCTGAGAAGTAACTGGTAACAATATTTTGCTTTAATTCACTGAGGGTGTTAACCTAGAAAGTGAACTCACTACTTGTGAGTTACAAAATACTTTACAATATTTCATTGTTTCTTATATTATCTTTTAAAGGTTCCATTATTCATTTGTGTGGGAGTAGGGTGTATTTATATAGTGGCACCAGTGACACATACTGTGGTGGTGGGAAGAGGATAACCTACAAGTATTTCTTTTTCTTGTTCCACCATGCAAATCCCAGGAATCAATTCATCAAGCTTTGGGCAAGCGCATTTGCTTGCTGAGTCATCTGCCAAGCAGATTTCATTGGGTTTTAATGGATGTGGAAAGCTCAAATTGAAGCACACACAATGACCAAAACACGATGACTTGGATAAGGCCAGTGTTATAAAGAAGAGCACGCAGATGGAAGGAGTATTTAGGAAGTCAAACCCATGGGGTCCGTAGTCCATACTTTCTTTGCCACTGCAACCAAACTTTATAGAAGCAACCCCCAGGGAGGGTTTCAACCTAGGCCTGCTGGTGAGGACCTCATTTCAGCAAAGAGGCTAAAGCAGAAGATTATTCTAAGTTTGAGGCCCAACAATAAGCGAACAAACTCCAAAAGGGTTTTTTTTGTTGTTGTTTAACATACAGAAAAATGTATGTTCTCATCATTTAAGTGCATGGTCCCATGACTTGAATATATTTGCAATGTTCATAACTGTGGGAAAAACTGGGCGCAGCAGTGGAGTCCCGGACCCACGTGGCAGCAGGCCGGGGCCTGCGGGGTGGAGGCTGCCTGGAGGCTTCACAGCCTGTCTCACATACGGAGGAAGGTCCCAGGTTTCAGTGGCGAGCTTCTGCGGTGGCGGGCCGGCAGGCCCCAATGATACGAGGAAGTCCTTGGTTCCAAAGGGTTTATTGCATGGCGGATGGTGATGGATCTGGAATGTACCCCCCCCCCAAACTCAGGGCAGGCCTGAGTAATAGGGAGGGAGAAGTAGGAAGGGTCTGGGGAGGGGAGGAATGCTTAATTGGCTCCGCCCTCTGACCTTCATTAGTATGTAAATCCCTAGGGCCTGAGGCATGTAGTTACACCCTCTACCTGTGCACTTTGGGAGGGGCTGTAATGGCCTTCGTGACTGAACAATGTAGGTCTATGGAGATTAGACTGCTTGTTAGGACCCTGAGTTCTGGGGACGTAGCCGAACTCCTGCCGTTTCTCCCTTGGAGTCTCGGGGTTCTAGGCCCATGCCCAGCCAAGAACCAGGATACCCTTAGGCAGTCCCACACATAACTATCACTACTTAGGTCTGAATAATTTTGCCACTCAAAACATCAATCTCATGCCCTGTAATAAGTCTATTCTTGTCTTTCTCTAGGCACTAGCAACTGCTAGTCCACATGTTGTCACTTTAGATTTATTTATTCTAGTTATTACTGGTACAAAACTGGTATCACAGCCCATATTGCTTTTGCTGTCCACCTTATTTTCACATAGGGTGTTTTTAAGATTGATCCATGCTGGAACACAAGTACTACATTCTTGTTTATGGTTGAGCAATACTCCATCATGTGCATATACCACAGTTACCTTTTGATTGGGGTGTGCAGTTTTTAACTACTCTGATGCTATAAGCACTTGAAAGCTTATTTTCTTCTTTTGATATTTGTTGACTGAACATAAGGACTTGCATATGCTAGGTAAGTGTCCTGTCACTGAGCTACATCTCCAGCTTTTACAAACTTTTTTTGGTTTTTCGAGACAGGGTTTTCTCTGTGTAGCCCTGGCTGTCCTGGAACTCACAAACTTTTTTTTTAGTATCATTTTTTTTTTCTATTTTGTTGTATAGGTACTTAGAACTTCTAGATTGAGTAATCCTGTTTAAATATTTTGTTTTTATATTTTTTTTCAACGCAGGGTTTCTCTGTATAGCCCAGGCTGTCCTCAAACTCACTCTGTAGACCAGGCTGGATTTGAACTCAGAAATCCGCCTGCCTCTGCCTCCCAAGTGCTGAGATTAAATGTGTGCACCACCACTGCCTGGCGTTTTTATTATTTTTATGATGTGTGTAATATGTTAGCTGTTTAAATTATCTAATATTTATACCCATAAGGACACAGGAGATGTAAACTGAGGAGAAACCTGCTAGTTGAGTGACATAACTTTATTTTCTTAGCTATATACAAAATATCTATTCATAAGCCTGATTCTATAAACAACTAAGCTACTAGCTCATTAGAAATCTCTATCTGTGTTATTTTATCTAGCTAGTCTACATTTCTCTTGAGCTCCTCCAAACCCAAGAGGACTCCTTAGCTCTTTCCTAAAATACAGTTTTACTTGTGTTCTGCTTCTCTGTTGTTTTTGCAAACTCAAAGAGAAAATCCCTAACTCTTACCTGGAGCTCCTTCCATGAAAGCTTTTCCAAGTAAAAAAAGATAGCTCTCAAAGGTCCAATTGCTTATCCAAGACCTCTTTAGCTCCTTCCCTACACCGTTGGCAGGCTAAACCATGTCATCATCAAGGTGGTGGTGGTGGAGGTGGAGGTGATGGTGGTTGTGGAGGTGGTGGTAGAGGTAAAGGTGGTGATCATGGAAGTGGTAGTGGAGGTAGAGGTGGTAGAGGTTGACCAAGCCAGCTTAGTCAGTCAACAGGTTCTCCAGTGTAGGAGTGAGGATTAAAAGAAAAGAGATGATTAGACAATATTGCAGCATGACTTCAGCCAGTTCTGAGGCTGAAGGCTGAGGCAGGTTTATTTTTTGCCAATTTGCTTTTAAGCTATTTTAATTCCTTGCAAGCATTTAGGTCAGTTCTAGGTTGAGGAACTAGCAATACCTTAAATGCAAATAGTCAAGGAACAAACAAGGCAATAAATAAAGTCCCTTAATCATTCCTGTGATCACTGTTTCTAAGGGCTTATCAGGATGACAAAAATATCTGAGCCTACTTCCCTGTCCTAGCCCACAGTCTTTTTCATGCCTGAAGCCTGTGTCTTTATTCTAGCCTAAGACTTAGATTCCTGCCTGAACTTACTTCCTTGTCATGGCCTAATGTCAGTTTCCTGCCTAAAGCCCATTTCCTTGTCCTTGGCCAATGTCAGATTCCTGCTAAGCAACCCCAAAAGCTTTCCGCAGTAGGTGGAGGTGGAGGTGGAGGTGGTGGTGGAGGTGTAGGTAGAGGTGGTGGTCGTGGAGGTAGAGGCGGAGGTGGTGGAGGTGGTAGAGGTAGAGGTGGTGGAGGTGGTGTTGATAGTGGAGGTGGAAGTGGTAGTGGAGGTAGAGGTTGTGGTGAAGGTGGTGGTGGTGGTGATGGGCTTCTTTCTTCTGTCTAGGAGACTGAGTAGCATAATGAGAAACATTTTTAAGGTTACATTTAAAAAAAAAGGAAACTCAAAACTTTGACTTTGTGAGTATGATGGTTGATCATAGATTTAGCCTGAGAAATACTTTAAGTCTATAATTAAAAGATAACCAAAGGGAAACATATGTGTAACTATGACAGCTGTAGCATAGATTTAGCATGAGAAACACTTAGGTTTATATTAAAAGGCAACAAAAGAAATTGAATTTGTAATTTTAAAAGTGGATCGTATAGTGGAATGTTTTATTAGAGTTAGGCTAATTTGTAAGAACTCTATTGGTTAGCACTTGGGAGGCAGAGGCAGGCGGATTTCTGAATTTGAGGCCAGCCTGGTCTACAGAGTGAGTTCCAGGACAGCCAGGGCTACACAGAGAAACCCTGTCTCGAAAAACCAAAAAAAAAAAAAAAAAAAAAAAAAAAAAAGAACTCTATTGGTTAATGTTAGGATAATGGCACAGCAAGGAAGGAAATATGAAGAATTTAGTTACTGGAAACTGAGTTAGATAAGGAAGTTACTGTTGCATGTTGATTTTTGCTACCCTCTTAAGCTCTGGGTACAGGCCACACCACCAGCCCCCATCCAGTTTCCCTTGAATCAATGGATAAAAGACACACACACAGTTGTTTGTCTTCAATTTGCCTTCTTGGCACAATTGCTGGGCATTATTAAACTCTTGCTGCTAGCATGCTGTTATCAATACTCTTACTGCCACACTTCCTGTCCTAAACTTTAGTGTCCAGTTATATCTAGTCCATGCTAAACATTCCTGACTACCCATCTATAGGAGCAGCTTGTATGGCCATTCTGTTTTGAGATCTCACATGACTAGCCAACTTTTCTCCATCAGAAGTATGGCAAAATTGTCTCTCCTCTCCTTGCATCTCTCTTCTAGCTTCCAGGGACCCAGAAGTTCCTTCTATCCCTTCCACACAGCAATTGGTTCATGGCTTCTTTACTGACAGATCAAGAACCAATTGGGGAACAGGACAGCATCAGAACCACCCCAACAAGTAACAGAAGGTTACATCTGTGAATTTTTTTTTTTTTTTTTTTGAGACAGGGTTTCTCTGTGTAGCCCTGGCTGTCCTGGAATTCACTCTGTAGACCAGACTGGCCTCGAACTCAGAAATCCGCCTGCCTCTGCCTTCCAAGTGCTGGGATTAAAGGCGTGTGCCACCACTGCCCGGGTTTTTTTGTTTTTTGTTTTTTGTTTTTTTTTTTTTTTTTTCTGAATCCAGGTATTCTTGTTGCTGTGCCCATATCTTTTTCAGAGACTTGGGGGGTAAACTGTAAGGATTTGGGCGTTTCTATCTGTCATAATAAGTTTAAACATTTAATGTTGTATTTAGCAGACTTCTGACAAGATTGAGAGTCAGTATCTATGAAACATATCTGAGTTAGACAACCTGTGTTTGTTTAATTACTTGTTCTAGATGTATCTAGCAAATAACGAGAGCACATTGTAGCTTGATGGCAATGGCAATAAACAAGGCTAAACATATATTTAAAGGCAGTGATCTTTAAGTTTTTACCATTTAGAAATCATTATTTACCAAGGAAAGATAAAACAAGAGCCTTATCTTAATTGTTAAACAATTTTGACAGGCTGTTCTCCTAAAGGCAGTCAACTGGGGACTGCCAAGATGACACTGAAGCTATAGCCAGCCACATGACTGTTTTTATCTAAGATGGTGCTGAAGCAATAGTGTAGCAAAACCTTATCTTCCCACAACAAATATGGCAGACAGGGTACACAAGGCTGCCCCTAGTTAAGATGGCAGGCACTAAGAGTCACATACCTTAGAATGGAGCTGTAGAAATGTGGCTGTGTATTATAGAATGGAACAACAGAAGCATGGCAAAGACAAACATTCAGATGAATCTAGGCAGTGCAATGTGAGGGGCGTGTGGAGTGGCTTGGCATTGGGTGGTGGCTGCAGGAGTGTGGCTGAGACTCAGCAGAGCAAAATATCAGCAAGGTGGGTAGTCAAGACAGAGAGCACTGTCTTCCAGCAACTCTGCTCGGGTGGGAGAGTGATTTGTGATCTGAGTGCTCAGGACAGTGCTGTGTGCGAGAGCTTGCGCCTGCACCATGGCAGAGGCAGTGCAGGCAGTGCGTGCCATGGGAATGCGGAAGTGCTGGTAGTGGTTCAGCAAAGCAGAATACCTGGCAGGGAGCAAGAGAGTGAGGGAGAATGTGGAGGCTGAGGATAGCCAGGTGGCAGCCAGCTGCCCTGAGAGAGAGTGAGGTGAAAATGTGTAGCGGGATGAAACTGCGCAGCCGTGGCAGAATCAGGGTGTGGGGAACGAGAGCTGCGGGGCAGTGGTGGCACAAGTCTTTAATCCCAGCACTTGGAAGGCAGAGGCAGGCAGATTTTTGAGTTCGAGGCCAGCCTGGTCTACAGAATGAGTTCCAGGACAGCCAGGGCTATACAGAGAAACCCTATCTCAAAAAAAAAAAAAAAAAAAAAAAAAAGAACCAGAGCTGAGAGCAAGATGTAAGAGAATGAGGGGGAAGAGGGTGTAAAAGTGCCTTTAAGCAGCCATGTAGAATTATTGGCTTGTGGATAATAGGTCCAAATTAACCTGTGCACTAGAGCGGGAGGCATGGTGGCGAACACATTCTTTTCTGGGTGAGAGTAGGAGAGATGCTAGTGATTTGTTCATTCCAGCATCCCGAAGACAAGGTAGCTAGAGATGACAGCCAGGCTAGTTCACCAGGTCCTCACTTGGTGAACTTGAGGCTGAGCTCTGGGCCAGATGAAGAACTCAGAGCCCAAGGGAGAATGGTTTACCTAAGCTTAAGAGTTTTTCAGAAGCAAGAGAGAACCACTTCCTGGAGAGCAAGAGGGAGGGGGTCACTCAGGGGTAGAGGTCCTAAAACAAAGGTTCAGTGAGAAGGCCAGTCTGTGAATGCATCTGTTTTCAAGGACACCTCAGGGTAGCTGTGAGCTCAACAGCCCTCTCTTGGGACCAGGGGATATTTACCCTGAGCATTGGTGGGAGGAAGCTTAACACTTTGCTGGTGTTTGGGTAGATGGGTCTAGAGAGCTAGTCAAATGGCTGCAAAGTCTATGTGGCAGCAGGAGATGTGAACCTTCAAGTTTCTATATCTGAGTCACACAGCACCAATGTTGTGTTTTTTAAAAAAGAAAGAGCCAGATCTGTGTTTGGTAGAGTGAGGTATGGTGGTGGAAGAGGGTGCCTCTGTGGGCCCATGTTGAGGCATCCCTTCCACCTGAGTTACCAGCCATACAATGGGTGTAGTATGGAATAGAATTGATTTAGGGCATGGAGAGGTGGAGAGGGGAGTTGAGGGAGTAGAGGCAGAGAAAGGCAGAGAGAGAGAGAGAGAGGCGGAAGAAGAGGAGGAAGAGGAAGAGGAGAGGAGAGAGAAGAGGCCGGCCAAGAACAACATGGAGAGGGGGGAGGGGAATGGGGAGTGAAGGGACAAAGAGCATAAGAGAGTAAGAGGGTAAGAAAAGAAAGTAAGAGGTTGAGGAGGAGCCAGGCAGTGGTGGCGCACGCCTTTAATCCCAGCACTTGGGAGGCAGAGGCAGGCGGATTTCTGAGTTCGAGGCCAGCCTGGTCTACAGAGTGAGTTCCAGGACAGCCAAGGCTACACAGAGAAACCCTGTCTCGAAAAACCAAAAAAAAAAAAAAAAGAGTGGAGCACAGTATTCAACAGATAACCAAATCTGCATATGCATTGAAACAGCGTAAATACTGACATATTTAGATAACTGTCTAACTGCCTTTTAAATGGTTTCCTTAAATATTATCATGAGGATTTAAGTTACTGCCTAGTGTCTGTCAAGTTGAGGCAGTACTGTCCATGTACTCTCACGTCCTTTTAGTAGTCCTTGGAGGCCTGGTACTAGGAACAAATTCTTCCTGGTTTTGTTTATCCAGAAATGTCTTTAAGTGTCGCTTCACACTGAAGAGTGTTTTTATTATAGAGAATTATTTGCTAATGGTTTTCTTTCAGCAATCTCACTGTCTTCCTGTTGCTTCTGATGAGAAGTCAGCTAGGAATTATACTGAGGATTCTGGAGGGAACAAGTCACTTCTCTTTGGTACTCTTAGACTGTGCGCTTGGTCCCTGAGTTTCACGGTTTGATTACCATGTGAGCTGGTATGGGTTTGAGTTTATCCTGCCTGATATTAGGATTCTTGGACATACAGATCTAGTCTTTTACCAGGTCTGGAATATGCTTAGCCATTATGTCTTTCTTCTCCTTTCCTGCTCTCCCACTGGGGACCCCTTATGTATAATGGTATGCTATTTGATGGCCCACAAGTCTCTGAGGGTCTGTTCATTTTTATTCATTTTATTCATTCTTTTTCTTTTCTTGTTCTTCAGAATCAGCAATCTCAATCAACTTATCTCAAATTTGGCAAATTCTCTATTCTGACTACTCCACTGTGCAGTGAAATTCCATAGCAGGTTTTTTTTTACGATATAGTAGTTTTCAATGTCAGAATTTTTATTTGGTTCCTTTTTGGCTTTGGTCTCTACAGAACATTTGTAATGGTTATGACTTCGTCTTTTTGATTCACTTTCGTTATTTGACCATCACCTACATTAGCTCTTGCAGTATTTAAAAGACTCAGTGGAAGAACCGGGTTGGTGGAACACATTTGTAACCATAGCATTTGGAAGGTACAGGCAGGAGGATCGGAAGTCAAAAGGCCGTAGTAATTTGAGGTGAGATAGAGATACATCGAGGCTCTATCTGAAAAGGAAACAGACAAACAAAGCTATAGAAAGCCTACATAGTATTTTAAATTCTGTCCTTCAGGGATGGTCTCACTCCCTTTCTCTTCTATATGGGTCATACTTTGTCGTATGCTTGCTCAGAAATTCTTTAGTAAGGGGCTAGAGAAATGACTCATCAGTTAAAAGCATCTGCTTCTCTTGGAGATTTCAGAAGGATTCTGACAACCTCTTCTGGGCTCAATGGACATCTCTATGCATATAGCACAGATACACACAAGTAGGCACACACATTGACATAAATTACAAAAAGGAAGTCTTCGTTACAAATAATGGTTTTTGAATATAATGTGAATATAATTATCGGATTCCCCTCTCTAGTTCTGTTGCTGATGTTCACTTAACTTGGTTACTGTTTGCTCAGTGGTTTTTGTGAACATTGTGCGTCTGTGAAATCGATGTTCTGTTGGCCTAATGGTGAATTAGTATCTTAACAGAGATTTCCTCCAGTTTCTGAAATAAAAACAAGAAAAGAAAGTTTTTGTCAAAGGCCATTTGCATTAGAGCATGCCTTCAGTTTTCAGGTAAACAGCTCACAATGCATCTAAACTTTTCCTTCCTGACTGAGCCTGAGTCCTAAGCAGAAGTGATGAGTTAGAATTGGAATTCTTGGTCTAATACCTCAATACTACACAGTGAAAGATGACCTTGAGCTTCTCTAGATCCTTTCACTTCTATGTAGGCATGCCACGATTCCAACACAAGCCACCATGTCCAATATAAGAGTTGGAGCTTAGAAGCCTCAAATCCTCTAAAATATCTTACTTCATCATTTTCTCTCTGAGTCACTTTTGATGTCTATTTTTTTTTATTCCAGCCATAATTCTTGTCTAGGTGGCAATACATAATATACATGCTTTTAAATATTTTTGATAAACATTCTCTGAGTGAAGGATCAGCTCTGTTTTCGGACAGATTTGGGTAAAATTAAATCATGCACTTTGCAGCAGTCCTCTAGGGAGTTGCCATGCAGACTAAAGTAAACCACCACAATCCTTTGAGAACAAGATCCATTCTTCTTCCTGTGGTCACCAGAAATGCAACTGTATATTCAGCTGCTGAACTGGGACAAGGGAACAGTGAATAGAAGCCAAACAACTCTCCTCTGAGATATAGTCAGCTTTTACTTAAGTATTTGTCAAAAGTCCACAAAAACATGATTTTGACAACATGATTTGCTAAGTTTATCAATGGAGATTTGAGTGTGTTGTGTGTGTGTAGGTGGTGTCTAGAGTTCCATATTTGTCATTTAACTTTTTAAAGATTTATTTATTTTATTTAATATGTATGAGTGTTTTACCTGCATGTATATATGTGCATCATGTGCAAGCCTGGTGACCACAGAAGTTAGAAAACAGCACTGGATGCCTTGGAATTGGAATTTTGGATGGCTGTGAGCTATCATGTAGGTGATGAGAACTGAACCTGGGTCTTCTGCAAGAGCAACTAGTGCTCTTAATCTCCCATCCGTCTCTCCAGCCCCCATTCTTGGCTATTTTGCTGACCTCACCTCCACAGGACTGATAAATGACAGTAGAATAGAAAAGATGAGTCTGTGAAAATCAGTGCAGCAAAAAGAAAATACAGAATACATTGTACCATAGAAGCGATAGGACAAGAGGGTGCAAAGAGGGTGTCAGGTCTTGTAAGATCAAGCAGGAAAAGAATGCCCAGTAAAGACAGGTATAACAAAATCATTGGCAACCTTAAATTTCTTTTTCTTGGGGATGGAAAGAAGGCCAAGGAATTCAGTATTCTTCCAGAGTAACAGAGTCATGCCCCAAACACACATTATGCAGTTTAGAATCACCTGTAACCCAGCTCCAGCAGATCTAACATCTCTGGATACTGCACTCACATGCACATACCTACATCTATGCGCACGCGCGTGTACACACACACACACACACACACACACAAAACACACGAGAAATAGCAGTAAAAGTGGAGATACTGGTATTCTAGGCAGGATGATTTCTAGCTGTAAAGGACTTTTCTACACATCTTTGACCACTGACAGCTAAATGTCTATAATAATCCCTACTCTCAGGTATTACTGAAAACCATACAAGAGATACAAAGAGTTATTGCCCACCTCCCTCTGAAGAAGCAGTGTCCTGAGACAATCTGTATTGGTGATATCACAGAGGTGGAGGTCTGACTGACTCATCTGAAATAAGAACAGAATAATGAAACTGTGAGGGCCAAGGACACGACTTATAGGAAGTCTGGCTAACATGAGGAAGAGGACAGACTAAAGGCAAGAAAGGTGGGGTCAAGAAATTTCTTAAAGTAGGATTCAGAAAGTGAAAACAAATCAGATGAAATGGAAAAAATAGCAAATCAGTAATAAAAGGAATAATGAATCTAGATAAGTGAAAGTGTGTAAGGAGAGTAAAAATGAAGAAAATGTACCTGGTTTTCTTCATTCTTTCTTCACCTCTCAATAGAACCCTGAGCTCTGTCTCCAGCAACATGTCTACCTGCATGTTGCCATGCTTCATGGCAATATAAATTCACCAGGAAATAATGGACTAAACCTCTGAAACCATAAGATAGCTTCAATTAAATGTTTTCCTTTATAGGAGTTGCTGTGGTCATGGTCTCTTCATAGCAATAAAACCCTAATGTGGAGAGCTTTTGGGGCAGCTTGGTAGGAATCTGACATTGGCCAACGACAAGGATGTAAGTTCAGGCAGGAACCTAATTTTAGGCTAAAACAGAGAAGTAATTTCAGTCAGGAATCTAAGTCTTAGGCTAGAACAAAGAAGTAGGCCTCAGGCATGAATATGACTGGGGGCTAGGGCAGGGAAGTAGGCTCCACTATTTTTGTCATCCTGATGAGTCCTTTGAAACAGTGATCATGAGAGTGATCATGGGACTTTGTCTATTGCCTTGTTTGTTCCTTGACTGTTTGTATCTATTGTTTTGCTGGTTCCTCAACCTAGAACTGACCTAAATGCTTGCATGTAATTAAAATGGTTTAAAAGAAAAGTGGGAAAAAATAAACCTGCCTTCAGCCTCAGAACTGGCTGGGGTCATGCTGCTATATTGTCTAATCATCTTTTTTCTTTTTAAGCCTCACTCCTGCTCTGGAGAACCTGTTGACTGACTGAGCTGGCTTGGTCACCCTAACTAAGATAGAAGTTGGTACCAGGGACTGGGGTGTTGCTGTGACAGGCCTGACCATGATTTTGTTTAGAGAAATGGAGACTTTGGATTAGAAAAGCAGCTGAACACTTTAAGTGGGGCTTACAGGGCCATGTTAGTAGGAGCAAGGGAGACAGTGGTGTTGAGGGTAATGTGAACAGAGTAGGCCTACCTCAAGAGGTTTCAGAGGAAAAAGAAATGTGTTAGTATGTGTCCTAGAGATTGTTTTTTTGTAATATTTTAATGAAGAATGTAGCTGCTTTCTGCCAAGGTTAAATTAAAGAGTTTTGGATTAATTACTTTCTCTGAGATTTCAAAACAGCCTAGTGTGGACCTTGTCCTGTGGTTATTAGTGGCCATGCACTTGCAGATCTATAATGCAAAGGTACAGGCTGAGCAAGGAAAACTGTAAAATGTACAGTTTGTACAGAGAAAAGGGCACCAGGAAATGGAAGGGAGATAAATCCTGTGTTCAAGGAGATAAACAGATTAAGGAAAATCCTGATGTCACATGGCATAAAGGGAGTGGTGAGATCCCATCCAGCTAAGATTCTAACAGGTGAAAAGGAATTTTTTTTAAAAAAAACTTAGAGCCAGGTGTGGTGGTGCACACCTTTAGCCCTACCACTCTGGAGACAGAGGCAGGCAGATTTCTGAATTTGAGGCCAGCCTGCTGGTTTACAGATCCAATTTCAGGATAGTCAAGCTTAGGCAGTGAAAGGAAACACTTGAAAATAGAAAATGGTGAAGATGTAATTGAACATGTGGGTTATGTTCCAGCCCCAACAAGCAGCAAAATTTGGTAGCTTTGGCCATGTGCTAGTCAAGGACAGAAGAAAGGGGTTATGGAATCGGCTCCATGACTAAGGAAAACCTCTAAGACTAGGCATATGTCAGGGGTGTCTCTTCATGAAGGGCTAGAAAGGCCATTGTGTGAAACTGTGGAGATGAAGCCTGGATTGCCTTGGGGAACCCAACATGTTAGAGACCTGTCTGCCTCTGCCTCCCTCCTGAGCACCAGGATTAAAGGTATGAGCTACCGCAGGAGGCTCTGCTTCTTGAGAGAAGATGCAGAATAACCAACCAGTCACCTCATACTCCTGCCAATGAACAGACCAGTGCTCAACAGGATGGGATGTATACCCTTTAGCTTGTACCCCAAACAATCTTTCCTGAAGTGGGTGTCAGGCATTTGGTCACGTTAGTGACAACATGGATCCCCACAGTGAGTTTGCATATGTGATAGCAGGCATGAGGTGCCTTCATTTAGTTTGGAATGATGGAAGCAATACTATCAAGTAAGTGGAAATAAGGTAGGGTAGTATGGAGCGAGTCTAGGGAGGATGAGAATTTGAAAAATACCTTAGAATAGGTGAAAGAAATTGACTTTGTTTCAATAAACAAATAAATAACGGAAAAGCTTATTTATTTATTTATTTATTATTTATTTATTTATTTTATGTATATGAGTACACCATTGCTCTCCTCAGACACACCAGAAGAGGGCATCAGATCCCATTACAGATGGTTGTGAGCCACCATGTGGTTGCCGGGAATTGAACTCAGGACCTCAGGAAGAGCAATTGGTGCTCTTAACTGCTGAGCCATCTCTCCAGCCCCGGAAAAGCTTATTTTTAAAAAACAAATAGATGGCAACCACAAGTCGAGAGTGTATATGCCAGGGACAATTACACTTACTTACCTAATTCCATTCACTTTTCAAACAAAATAATACCCTCCATGAGTTGAGTTTAGAGATAAGAGAACTGTCAAAGCAAAAACACAATTCTCACCTCAAGAGGTAAGAGCTTACTCACTTGCATCCCCCTGCCCTGCCTCTTATTTCCTCTCTTCTTCCCTCGCTCCCTTTCCTGTACTAGTGTTTTGTCTGCATGTTAAGTATGTACACGTCACATGTATGCAGTGTCCTCAGAGGCAGAAGTGGGCATTGCACTACTGGAACTGGAGTTCCAGGCAGTTGTGAGCTGTCATGTGGGTGCTAAGAATCAAACCTGGATCCTGTGGAAGAACAGCCAGATCTCTTAATGGCTGAGCCTCTACTCAGCCAGAGATAGCTTATTCTTGTTATGTAAGTAACCTTAATCCATGTTTCTAGATCATATGAATATGAATGGTGACTATCTAGAAAAAAGGATTAAAGTTGTTGCCAAAGACATGTTCTGCAATGGAATGGTTTACATGAAATTTTATTAGTTACATAACAAAGACCAAATTAAGGCATATACCATAAACACTGGCACATTATAGCAAACCAGGCAAACTATTACAAGTGTCAAATGCTGTCTGGTGCCATTCTTAGGTTTTGGAATAGTAGAAGTTTGTGGTCTGTTAAGAAAGCATTATAATGGTTTTGAGAACGACAATGATGTTAGGTCAGATAAAGGTGTGGTTGTTAAATAGCTTTCAAATGAACTAAAAATGCCCAAGATAATTTGTCTCTGGTCTATAACGTTTAAGTTCTCCACAATCAAGAAATTCAGTCCATTTGACCTGTAGAGTCTGACATAGTTGTGACTTTTTTTTTTTTTTCTGAGAATTTCCCCTGTTGACTAATCACATTATATGTACGTAGGAACCATTCTTTCATGTCTCATGGTGCTGAAAAGGCTCACTCTTAGAGTTTGATTTAAAAAAAAAAAAAATAGAACTGGTTAGGCAGCAAAACAGTCTTCAGGAGAGAGAAACAGTTGCCCAAGTCGTGTAGGAATAAAATCCTGGATCATATCAAATTTATGAGCTATTATAATAGGGTCTGATTTTTCTTTTTCCTGCCCTCTGTATCTGACTTAACATTCACCTGTGACATCGTAGGGATACTAGGTCTAAAGTAATCAAGAATACAGTATGACCTAAAGAAGTAAAAAGTATCTAGGGGAATAGGCAGTTTAACCACACAACCAATCAGTCTTTAATCACACTGACCGTATGTCTCCATTTGTGTCTACAGTTATTTGTATTCTGCAAAATATTTTATTTGATGTTAGGAAGATAAGCTGTTATCTTTTAATTCCTACTTTTCTCCTAGCTAGTTTCATTCCATACCTATACTCTTCTGTGGTGGCTAGTTCTAATTTTAGAAAAAAATTAAAAAAAAATATTATCAGAACTCCAATGGTTCATGGTCTAAGATCAAGAATTGATAAATGGGACCTCATGAAACTGGAAAGCTTCTGTAAAGCAAAGGACATAGTCAATAGGACAAATTGGCAATCTACAGATTGGGAAAAAAAATCTTCACTAATCCCACATCCAATAGAAGGCTAATATCCAAAATATATAAAGAACCCAAGAAGATAGCCACCAAAAAACCAAACAACCCAATCAAAAAAAATGGGATATAGAAATAAACAGAGAAGGAATCACAATGGAGGAATCTCGAATGGCTGAGAAGCACTTAAAGAAATGTTCAAAGTCCTTAGTGATCAGGGAAATGCAAATGAAAACGACCCTGAGATTTCACCTTATATCAAACAGAATGGCTAAGATCAAAACCTCTGTGACAACAAACTTTGGCAAGGATGTAGAGAAAGGAACACTCCTCCATTGCTGGTGGGATTGCAAACTGGTACAACCACTCTGGAAATCAATCTGGAGATTCCTCAGAAAATTGGAAATAGCGCTACCTGAAGACCCAGCTATACCACTCTTGGGAATATACTCAAAAGATGCCCCACCATGCCACAGGGGCACATGTTCCACTATGTTCATAGCAGCCTTGTTTGTGATAGCCAGAAGCTGGAAACAACCCAGATGTCCCACAACAGAAGAATGGATACAGAAAATGTGGTTCATTTACACAATGGGATACTACTCAGCTATTAAGAAACAGGACATCCTGAGTTTTGTAGGCAAATGGATGGAAGTGGAAATTATCAGTCTGAGTGAGGGTAACTCAGACCTAAAAGGACATGTAGTGTATGTACTCACTAGTAAGTGTATATTAGCCAAAAAAAGTACAGAATACCCAGGATACAGTCCACAGAACTCAAAAAGGTTAACAAGCCAAAGGGCCCAAAGCTGCCTCAATCCACTTGGAAGGGAGTAGAAGGCAATGGGGGGGGGGGGGGCGGGGAGGGAAAGAGGGGAACATGATTAGGTATTGGGGTTGGGGGGAGGGGAGAAAGGACTGAAGCCCTGAGGGCCAGCAGAAAGAATGAAAACAGGCAACATTGGGAGGTAGGAGGTGGGGGTGACCCTCCAGAATGTACTAGAGACCTGGAAGGTGAGAGATTCCCAGGACTCAAAGGGAGGGACCTTAGATGAAATGTCCTACAGTGGGGAGAGGGAACTTGTAGAGCCTGCCTCCAGCAGAAAGACAGGGCATCAAGTGAGGGATGGGGTTGCCATCCCACAGTCAAAACTCTGACCCATAATTGTTCCTGTCTGAAAGAACTACAGGGATGGAAATGGAGAAGAGCTTGAGGAAAGGAAGGTCCAGTGATAGGCCCAAAGTGAGATCCAGGTCAACAGGAGGCCCCAAGACTGACACTACTACTGAGGCTATAGAGTGCTCACAAAAAGGGACCTATCATGACTACACCCCCCCCAAAGACCCAACAAGAAAGAGTCAGATGCAGATATTCACACTAAACCAAATGGACAGAAGCTGCTGACCCCTGTGGTTGAATTAGGGAAAAGCTGGAAGAAGCTGAGGAGGAAGGCGACCCTGTAGGAGGACCAGCAGTATGAATTAACTTGGATCCCCAAAATCTCTCAAACACTGGACCACCAACCAGGCAGCATACACTAGCTGATAGGAGGCCCCCCAACACATATACAGCAGAGGACTGGTGGGTTTGGGTTCAGTCAGAAAAGATGCACCTAACTCTCAAGAGACTGGAGGCTCCAGGGAGTGGGGAGGTCTCATGGGGACCCCACCTCAGGGGTGGGGGTGGGGACATCCTCATAGAGGGTCTAGGGGTGGGGGGATGGAGAAGAGGGAGGAGGTATGAGGTGTGGAACAGAGAGTGGACCAGGGGATAAACAAAACAAAACAAAACAAAACAAACAAAACAAAACAAAACAAAACAAAACAAAAATCTGGACTGTAAAAAAAGATTAAATAGCCGGGCGGTGGTGGTGGTGGTGGTGCATGCCTTTAATCTCAGCACTTGGGAGGCAGAGGCAGGTGGATTTCTGAGTTCGAGGCCAGCCTGGTGTGAGTTCCAGGACAGCCCGGGCTACACAGAGAAACCCTGTCACGAAAAACCAAAAACCAAAAACCAAAAAACAAAAAAAAACCAAAAACCAAAAAAACAAATTATCCTTTCCCAGATATCAAATAGTGACAGAGATGAAAAGATTAAACCTGTGAGAAGTCAGGTGTTTCCATAGATTTTGTGAACATAACCAAATCATGTTTCTTTTTTTTATAATCAGAAAAGAAACTGGAACCACAAAAGAAGTAATTTTGTAATATTGCCATTTATTTTCATTGGCAAAACAGAAATATTATTCAATTAAAAGTTATGGGTAACTGTGACACTCTAATACTCAATCAAGAAACATGAACTCTTACAGAGGAAAAACCACAGTGACTTTGTTATCATTGGTGACTTTTTGTACAATTGAAATAAAAAGGGTCAACCCAGAGCTGGAGAGGTTTCAGTAGTAGGAGTTCTTGAAGCTTTTAATTGGTTAAATCTAACATTTTAATATACATAGTGACACAGTTAACCACTTAGTTGGATCCAGATACTCTCTTTCCTTTTTTCTTAGCAGGAAGTCATGCTTTATCCCTCTGTACATGTGTATTTAAAATAAAGGTATACCCAAGATGGAGTTCCTTTTGGAATCTTCAAGGTTTCAACCATTTAAAATGATTTATTAAGGTCCATATCACACTGTATGATGAGTTACTTTATGAAGGCAGTGAGATTTGAACCATTTAAATATGAATTTATGAGTTAAGTAAAACAAGATCTTGGTAAGCTGTCACAGCAAAAACACGATCAATGAAAGGGCATACCACCATCATTTCTAGTTTTACCAAAAGCACCATTATTTCTCACAACATAAAAACATACCAAGGAAAAATTTAAAGACCTCATTTACAAAATACCTAAATTTAAAAGGATTTAGAGATATATGAGGTGAGCGTTAGTGGTGAAACATGAGTCCATGTGGATATGCTTCCATAAGTTGGCACAAGTTTGAGATAAGAAATCTAAGTTTATGTACTTAACTTTTATAGCATAGGGGGTAGTTAGATGTACCCAATAAAATTCTTTTCCTCCAGGCTGAAAGGAGTTTTAAAAACAAATTTTTTTTTTTAAATTTTAATTACTGTGTGTCTGCATGTTTGTGTGTACATGCAGGTGCTTGTGGAGGCCAGAAAAGGGTATCAAGCCTCTGGAACCAGTTACAGGAGGCAGTTTTAACAGCCTGACATGGGTGTTGGGAACTGAATTATGGTGTTAACTGATTTTTAATATCTATCTCTATATATACACATACATACATGTGTATATATAATATATATACATACATATATGTATATATATGTATATATGTATGCATGCTTTTTTCACAACAGGGTTTTTCTGTGTAGCCCTGACTATCCTGAAACTGATTGTGTAGACCAGGCTGGCCTCGACCTCAGAGATCTGCCTGCCTCTGTCTCTGGAATGCTTGGATTAAAGGTATGTGCTATCATAGCCAAGCTGACTTTTAATTTTTTTTAGTTTTTGTTTTTATTTATCCTTCTCTCATATATACCAAACAGAGTTTCCCCTCCCTTCTCTCATACCAGTTTCTCCTCCCCAAACCTTCCATTTCCCTGAATTTTAATATTTTTAACTATGGTAAATTAATATATATCTTTCTATTAATGTCAGTCTTTTGTAAACCTTTTAATAACATAGTTAACCTTCTAGTTTTGTTTTTTAACCCTTCTCTGTTAAAAACTCTTACTTTAGGAAAGAAAATTTACCATAGAAACCTCCATATTAATACCATGAGACAAAGTAACATAAGAATATTTATTAACTTAATCCAGATTACATTTGTGACACAAGGTAACAACCTAGGACAATCTGTCACATACAGTTGAAGACTCTTGTAGGACTTAGGCAGACTTCATTGCTGCTTACGTTTTTTATTTTTTACAATTTAAAATTTTACATGTATGGATGTTTTGTCTGCATGATATATCACATGCATGTAGTGCCCACAGAAGGCAGAAGAGGACACTGGATTCTTAGGTCTGAATTTACAGATGGTTGTGAACTGCTATGTAGACGCTGGGGAATTGAACATGGACCGTCTGGAGGAACAGTCAGAGCACTTAACCACTGAGCCATCTCTCTAGCTCCTGCCTAGATTTAAAAAAATAAAAAAGAAAGAAAGAAAAGGAAAAAGAAAGAAAAGAAAAAAAAAAGATTCTTTACTTTTTTTAATCTTTGAAGACCCTAAGCGTTACAGTACACAAAGTTCTAGGAGAGCCTAGCTGAGGCAGCAGATGACGTTGAACAATTAGTTTACCTTAGTAGAAAAGGCAGAGAGAAAATACACAGCGAAATTTCTTCATGTTAATCCTTTAATTAGTTATGGATACAAAAGCTTTCTGTTCCTCTGCAAAACTAAGGGGTTAGCAAATGGTTAGTTTTATTTTCTAGGCTAAACAGGAGTATCTGTTGAAAACACTGGATGCAGATCAGACCTACGATATTTGTATATTTATGTAGTTCTTTAAAAGCATATTTTGAAATTGAAAGGAAAATTTATATCATATTCTACAACATTCCATCCTGTTGAGTATGTCAGAAACCCACTCATATAGCACGTATTAAATGCAACAGAACATTTTCTGCTAAAATAAATATATATTTAACTTTTCAAAAGTTATTATTGTTATGCTATGTATGTGAGTGGAATATCAGAATGCTACTGTGCATGCGGGAGACATCTCTCTCCTTCCCCTGGGCTTCTGGTGATAGAATTCAGGTGTCTCAGGCTTGCACAGCAAATGCTTTTATCTGCTGAGCTATCTCACCATCTGTAAGACATCAATATTGAGTCTAATGACTTAATGAATATAGATTCTTTTTTTTTTCTTTTATTTTTTTGGTTTTTCAAGACAGGGTTTCTCTGTATAGCCTGGGCTGTCCTGGAACTCACTCTGTAGACCAGGCTGGCCTTGAACTCAGAAATCCACCTGCCTCTGCCTCCCATGTGCTGGGATTAAAGGCGTGCGCCACCACTGCCCGGCAAATATAGATTCTTAAATTTAATATTGTCTTTTGTAAACAATACTAGTTTTACTTTGATAACTTTAACATATATATATATATATATTCACTAGCTATTAAAATATCGAATTTTATAACATTTATAATAGAATGCACTAACTCTTAAAAATGAATTAATGTTGAGTAATGCTTTAGTTTGCTTACTATTTCTAAGATAAACAGCATGACCAAAAGATCTTGGAATGAAAAAGTATTACTTCAGCCTATATGTTGTTTTTATGTTTGTTTGAGGTTTTTGTTTTGTTTTTCATGGTTTTGGTTTTTTTTTGAGGCAGGATTTCACTATGTAGTTTTTATTGTACTGTAATTAGCTATGTAGACCAGGCTGTCCTTGAACTTACAGAGAATTCTGCTTGATTCTGCCTCCCAAAGGCTGGGATTAAGTTTTAAAATGTGCATTACCATACTGGGTGGGTGGGCTTTAGCTCCTATTTTATAGTCCATCTCTGAGGGAAGCAGGCAGGAACTTGAGGTAGGAACTAAAGCAGAAGCTCTGAAAGAGAGCTGCCTATTGGCTTGTTCTTCATGGCTTGCTCAGTTTGCTTTATTATACAACCTTCCCAGGGAAGGCACTGCCCACCATAGGATGGGCCTTTTCATGTCAACCATAAATCAAAAAAAAATGCCCCACAGACTTTTCTACAGGCAGTTTATAGAGGTAGTTTCTCAACAGAGGTTCTCTCTTCCCAGATGACCCTCACTTGCATCAGGTGAGAAAAAAATAACTACCATGAGGGACAACTTTATCTTCCAAATATCAAAAGTAGCAAGCTCAACCTTTAAAAAAAATGCATATTTCATATGTAAAGCCCAGAAGCCATGTAAAAGTGTCTCTACATATAAGCTGGTTCCTTCATTTCTTTTCTTTTTAAATTTTAAATTTCTTATAAATTTTCAAGGCTGGAGAGATTGTTGAGATGTTAAGAGTATTTTCTGCTCTTGCAGGGGATTCAGGCTCAGTTGCCAGTACTCACATGATGCTCAGAACCATAATTCCAGTTTGGCCTGATGACATTTTTTGGCCTCTGCCAGCACCAGGCCTCCTGTGGTGGATATATATACATACAGGCATGCACATGAAATAAATCTTTTTTTTTTTTTTTTTTTTTTAATAAAAAGCATAAAACTGAAGTGGAGAAAGGTTTGCTGCTCAATCGTTTTCAGAAAATTTAAGAGCTGGTCTAGATTAAAGCAACTACCAACCCCCCCCAAAAAAAAAACAACACCCCCCAAGAAAAACAACTGCCAGAATGCATGTCATAAACTCCAAAAGCACAATTACATTAGACCATCTTTTGCAGAAATACAGTAGAAATGTATGTAGCATCTGTGAAAGCAAAAGATGAACACGTGAACCTTGTTATGTAGACTTTGGTCAAATCTACTTTTTAATATTTATTTATTTAATATGAGTACACTGTTGCTGTCTTCAGAACAACACCAGAAGAGGGCATCGGATTCCACTGCACATGGTTGTGAGTCACCATGTGGTTGCTGGGAATTGAACTCAGGACGTCAGAAAATGCTTTATTATGCAGGTAGGGTGACTCAAGTTCCTTGCAAATTCCACCAAATCTAGCCGGGCAGTGGTGGCACACACCTTTTTTTTTTTTTTTTTTTTTTTTGGTTTTTCGAGACAGGGTTTCTCTGTGTAGCCCGGGCTGTCCTGGAACTCATTCTGTAGACCAGGCTGGCCTGAACTCAGAAATCCGCCTGCCTTTGCCTCCCAAGTGCTGGGATTAAAGGTGTGTGCCGCCGGCGGTGGTGGCCACCCTGTAATCCCAGCACTTGGGAGGCAGAGGCAGGCGGATTTCTGAGTTCGAGGCCAGCCTGGTCTACAGAATGAGTTCCAGGACTGCCAGGGCTACACAGAGAAACCCTGTCTCGAAAAACCATAAAAAAAAAAAAAAAAAAAAAAAAAGAATTTATCTCTAATTTGACTGTCTATAGATTTTTCTTACTTACAATCCTCTTTTTTTTGACAGACTGACCTAACTCTCTTTGTAGACTTGACTAACCTCGAACTCAGAAATCTGACTGCCTCTGTGTCCGGAACACTGGGATTAAAGGTGTACACTACCACTTCTGACCTCTTTTTAGGTCTCACTAAGGACAGCACAGCATCTATTCCTTTGACATAGATCTACTTCTGTTGGCATCTCTAGAGAAGACAGTGCAATGAGCTAGAGATGAAGCCGCTCCAGGTTTGCTGCTGGAGCAGGAAGACAGAAACAGGTGAACAGAGCAAGTCTGAAAAGTTATGCTCCTGCCGGGCGGTGGTGGCGCACGCCTTTAATCCCAGCACTTGGGAGGCAGAGACAGGCAGATTTCTGAGTTCGAGGCCAACCTGGTCTACAGAGTGAGTTCCAGGACAGCCAGGGCTATACAGAGAAACTCTGTCTCGAAAAACCAAAAAAAAAAAAAAAGTTATGCTCCTTACAATTTCTCTTTGACAGTTTATACATTTTTATTTCTCATTTTTAAATTAGAATTTAATTGAATTCTGGTAATTTTCTAAACTCTCTTATTAATCTCTTGTGAGCTGTCAACTTTTATCATTTCTTCTCTGATGCACTTACATTCTGAATAAAGCAGACTGCTCAGTTACCGTCTATACTGTTACGACACATAACAAACTGCTCAGTTACCATCTATAACTCTACTACACAGACCTTCTTGTTTCGAGTGCAAACACCCAAACCAACCAGCCCAATGTAAAGAAAAATCTAGTTACAGAACAAGGAAAAGTATATATCAAATACCAAAGTATTCGTGGGGACAGGTGGCAAGTTACAGCAAAGGAGGGAATCTGTGCTACCGATACACTATCTGGTACAAGTCTTAGATTTTGGATTAGTGGAAGCTAATTTTAAAGGTCTTAATTGTCACAAAAATGTTAGGTCAGACACAGAAGTGAATAATGAATGGCTTTCAAAGTACCTAAAATTAGCCCAGATAACTTCTGGGGTCTGCAACATTTTCACTCTCCATAATCAGTCATTTGGCCTTGATGAGTCTCTAGAACAGGTGCAGCTTCTAGTCAGTGTGTGTGTGGGGGGGGAGTGTGGGGGGTGGTGCTTCAGTTTATGGGGTTAGAAGTGAGTGCCACCACACCCAGTTCTCTTCTGTTCTTTTAAAAAATAAAAAAGAATCAGAAAACTTTCTCTTGAGGTTTCCATAATCTTGTTACTTTTTCTTTTCTTTTCTTTCTTTCTTTTTTTTTTTTTTTTTTTTTTTTTTTAGGTTTTTCGAGACAGGGTTTCTCTGCATAGCTCTGGCTGTCCTGGAACTCACTCTGTAGACCAGGCTGGCCTTGAACTCGGAAATCTGCCTGCCTCTGCCTCCCAAGTGCTGGGATTAAAGGCGTGCACCACCACTGCCCAGCTTCAAATCCTATTTTTAATGATGGTTCTTAAATGCTTTAACCTTCCTGGTGGCCCACCACCTACCAGAGGTAGTGGAAATGAAAGGATGGGGGTGGGTAGTGGACCTGTTTAGAAAGGTTTCTTGGAACACCTTCTGTCTGTGTTGTCTGGAAATCAGTAGTTCAGTTCAGTGGAGTTGTGTTAACAACAGTGGTAACGCGTTAACATGATCTAGCAGAGATGGCCAGGCCTTAGCTTCGGCTAGAGTCAACAGGAGGGACCCAGAGGAACTCCAGGAGAAATTTTCAGCTGTACCTCTCCCAGGGAAGCCAAGATCAGTGAAGACCCACAAGTGCTATACAGCTAGCTGCACCAGGAAGCCAAGAGGGCTCCTTAGTTCTTTTCTAGAATACTGTTTCACCCATGTCCTTCAAGCCACTTCTCTGTTGTTCCTGCAAACCCAAAAAGAAAAATCCCTATCTCTTACTGGAGCTAGTTCCATGAAGGCTCTTCCAAACAAAAAATGAGAATAGGAGGCAGAGGGAGAGGAGGGAGAAAAGGGGGAGAAAAGGAGAGCCCTTTCTATAAAAGGTCCAATTTCGTATAAAGGCAGTCTCTAGCTCCTATTCAACACCCTTGGCAGGCTGAACCCTGTGACAGCAGTGGTGGTGGTCGTGGTTTACCTTTAGGGTGGGGTAGCTTGAGGTCATCCTGCTGACTCTGCCTCAGGTCATACATCAAAGACTACAAACAGCCGGGAGGTGGTGGCGCACGCCTTTAATCCCAGCACTTGGGAGGCAGAGGCAGGCTGATTTCTGAGTTCGAGGCCAGCCTGGTCTACAGAGTGAGTTCCAGGACAGCCAGGGCTACACAGAGAAACCCTGTCTCAAAAAAAAAAAAAAAAAAAAAAAAAAAAAAAAAAAGACCACAAACAAGACCTTGACCAAGCAATTTGCCTTAAAATAGGCAGGAACTTTCCATTTTTCTAACATTCTTATCTAGGGAGGCTCTTAGAGCCACAAGAGAATTGCATCTCTTCAGGATACCCCTAACTGTATCAGACAAATGCAGCATCTATTCCAATTTTTATATTGTGCTAACAATTAGGTTTTTCTTTTTTCTTTTTTTTTGGTTTTTCGAGACAGGGTTTCTCTGTGTAGCCCTGGCTGTCCTGGAACTCACTCTGTAGACCAGGCTGGCCTCGAACTCAGAAATCGCCTACCTCTGCCTCCCAAGTGCTGGGATTAAATTAAAGGCGTGCGCGACCACCGCCCGGCTCAATTAGGTTTTTCTATGTAAAATAAACAAATATACTGTAACAGCAATAGTGAAAAAGTTCTGAGGCAGATATATATTTGGCATACTGAAGAAGTAGAAGGCAAAAAAGAAAAAAGAAAAAAAGAAAAAAGCGGGCGGTGGTGGCGCACGCCTTTAATTTAATCCCAGCACTTGGGAGGCAGAGGCAGGCTGATTTCTGAGTTCGAGGCCAGCCTGGTATACAGAGTGAGTTCCAGGACAGCCCGGACTACACAGAGAAACCCTGTCTTGGAAAAACAAAACAAAACAAACAAAACGAACAAAAAAACCAAAAAACATAAGAAAGTTGGGAATAGTCAGAAATTGTTACTGCTTTCTTATTTCTATTTTCTGGAGTAAGACGCAAGATAAAGCCTTTTCAGTGAGGAAGCATTGGTAGGTAAGATGTTACACAGCCCATTAAGGAAGCAGGAAAAATGGATTAACAGACCTAGGGATTTGCCCATGTGCACTTCAGGAGTCAGGAAAACAACTAACTTCGTTCTTACATGGAAGTTTTTTCCAGCCAAATTCAGCTGTCCTGTGGAAGGTATATATTGTAGTGAACTAACAGAATTTTACCATAGGCCATTAAGGAAGAAAGGAACTGGTAGTATTTCCAAGGATTTATCTAAGCTAGGCAATGGAATATTTATATTTTTTACAGGTGCTAGAGTCTAAGCTTAGGCCCTCTGGAAGAACAGCTAGTTGTCTAGACCACTAAGCCTTATTTATTTCCTGTCATAGGCAATAGGTTTTTAAAAATGAGTATAGTACTTGATTTACTCCCTAGTGAATACATGTAACCTTTGCTATTTGTAGTAGTTATTAATAAAGTAATCACAAACACTGATTGTTTTTTGATTAACAATGTTAAGACCTGTAAGCTTCTAGTTCTTTTTATCATCAATTGGCCAATATGTAAGATAATTTTATGGGTTTGTTGGTGAGATGTTCTTGAAAATAATATAAACATTTACAGGGTACTCGTGGACAAAACCACTAACGGTATGCCTGAATAAACTAATATACTCCAGTTTTTTTTTTCTTTAAGACTTATTAGATTATTAGTATGTCTTAGAAAACTAGACAGCATCAGAACTAGTCCTGGTAGACATTTAAATAACAAGGTCATTAAGACAAGCCCATGATCTGTGAAAACCATTGCACTGCATATATAGTGTAAAGGACAGTTTACAGGATGAAGCATCAACTTCTGAGGCAGACAAGGTTGTCAGATATGTCGTTGTCACATGTACATTGGTGCATGCTGATGTGGGGGTGACAAATAAATTTTACTGTGTACATTTGCAAACACAATAATGAGTATCACCCCTGTATCCGAACATTTCCTCCATAGCTCAGCCCTGGGTTACTTCATTAGAAGGGAACAAGGAATAAGAATAATGATGCCAGTCTTTAGAATTTCTGTGCAAGACACGTAATATTTTTTCCCCTCGTCCAACTTGGTGTTTGGGACTGGACCAAAGGACCCTTACAGGAGAGATCTGACTATCCCCATCAAGGGCATTTTAATTGTTTCTTGTGCTTAATCAGTGCTAAAAAATGTTTATAATGACCTCTCCCTCTAGCCCTCCCCTGTCACTTCAGGCACCAATAACCTTTTTTCTTAGTTACCGACAGCTTCCGCGGGCATTAAGCCGGGATTTTACTGGTTGCCACAATAATCATCTTAATATTTGACAAGTGGATCTGACAAGCCGACGTTGTCATGATTTAAAAATATTTTTCAACTATGATTTCAATCTCTTCTCGTATTACATTATTTAGAATTAACACTGTTGTAACTTTTTGGATACCAAACAGTCCTTTCGATGTTTTTTTTTTTTTTTAAACCTTGAAGCGGTATTGTTGTTTGTTTTCCTTATGTGTTTTATCCTGCTCTCTATACTGTTTACTGCAATTCTTCCTGTTAAGCCCATGTTCCGGGAAATAATAATAAACCAGTCGACTGCCACCAAGAAAAGATTGCCACTGCTACGTTTCCTCCCGTGAATTGCAAATAATTGACAAGCAACCTCACTCACTACACCGCACGCCTTCTTTTACACCCGTAAAGTCGAAAGAATTTCCTTCCAGGGAGAGGAAGAACTAGGAGGGACCCAGGAGTCGAGGCAGGAAGGCTCCGTGGCGCGGTGCGGCCGGCCACTTACGTCTGCAGGGCCGAGGCTAGTGCCACGGCGCACGCTCCGCGCTGGTGGGTGACAGCACCGGCCGCAGTTCTGGGTTCTCCTGGCGGGCTGAGGGCGACTTCCGCCGCGGCCCGCCGAGGCTCCGCGACAACGGTCCGGGCCGCCCAATTAGGGGCTTTCCGACCCCCGCACAGAGCCCGAGGGGCGGGGGCCGCGGCCGCCTCGCGGAGAGCACCCCGCCCCCGCCGCCGTTGCGCCTCTGGGCGCACGCGCAGCTCCCGCCGCTCCGCATTTAGTCCGAGATGGCGTCCCTCGCGCCCCACGGTTCTCCTCCCGAAGGCGGCTCCCACCCCGCGCAGCCCGGAGGCCCCGGGGCCCGCCTCACGCAGGCTCCCGAGCACGACTACCCCTAAAGTGGAACGGGAGTGGCCGGATTCGAGTGTGAGGAAAAAAGCAGCGACCGGAAGGGCTTGACGGGTCGCGGGGCTAGGAGCCCAGGCCTCGGAGGAAGAGGAGGGCGGGAGCAAGCCGAGGTTTGCCGAAGGCGGCGTTCTCGAGCCGCGCGGGGTGGGGAGGAGGGGGTGTGGCGGAAACTGCCGAGCTTTCCCGAAGGCGGCTGCGTCCGAGTAGCCCGGATGTAGTTGGTGGAGCGGCGGCGGCTGTAGCAGCGGCAGGAGGCGGCGAGAAGGACCCGGCGGCGGCGGCGGGGGAGGAGGGCAGGCGGCGGCGGAGCAGGAGGAGGGAAGGTGCTGGAGGCGTTCGCTCTCCGCGGGGACCGGAAACGGCCTCTCGCCCCCCTCCCCCCGGCTCGCGCTGCCGCCCTGTAGTTGGCACCTCTGCCCCGGCCGACCCTAAGCGGTAGTGACGGAGGGAGATGGCCCGGGACCGCCGGCGCCAGTAACGGGGAGGTGCCGCGAGCCGCCGAGGGTGCGCCGAGTCCTGGTGCCGGGGCTGCCCGTCGCCCGCCCGCCGCCCGCGCGCGCGCCCGCCCGCCTCGCGGCCGCTCTCCCCCCTCCCCGACACACACACACAGCCGGGCATTGATGGTAATGTATGCGAGGAAACAGCAGAGACTCAGTGATGGGTAAATCGTCTTTTCGTTTCGGGCCGGGCTGCGGCGGAGGGCGGGCGGGCGGGCGGGCTGGCTGGCGTCCTTATCGGGAGCTGGCCGCGCCGCCATTTTTGTTGTTAACCCTGATCGGGATCGGTCGGAAGAGGCGGCGGGCCGGCCGGGCCGGGTAGACAGGCGGGCGCCCTGGGGATCTGGAGGGCTTGGCGAGCGGGCTGCGGTTGCGGCCCAAGTGCGAACCCGGCCTCTGAGCCCGGGGAGCGTTCACGGCGCGCAGTTCCGCGCCGGTACGTTTGTCGCCGGCCCGCGGGGAGGGGCGGCCGGGAGACCCGCTTTCTTCCTTTCCCGCGATGTCTTACACGACGGTCCTTTACTGTTTTTCAGCTGTCACGACCGGAGGGGGACTCTCAGCCTTTCCAGGTACCAGCCGATCCTGGGGTGGAGGGATTGAAGGGGCTGGAGGGGGAAGGGAGGGACTGCTACTCGAGCGCAGGCTTCAGAAGTCGCTACAGGCCCTTTGGTGCAACAAATCTGAAAGTAGCACCACTGGTCCGTTTAAAATTCGGTATTGGGTTTTATTAACATTCTCCAAATGCATCTAAGGACTTATCTTGAGAGGTGACTAGAGGAAGTTCAGCATTTGTTTTGTTTTGCCATTTGTTTTTTGTTTGCTTGTTTGTTTTTAAGGAAAAAAAATACTCGGAAGCGGGAAGACCTGTCTTGGTTTCGTTGTGGAGTCACTTGAGTTTCAGTGATAGGTGACTTCAGAGGCCCATTTACTACTTACTATCCTATTGGGGCGCTGAAAGATAAATGTGAAAGTTTTAAAAGTAGATGACCGGCTAGAGAGTAGTAACTTGAGTTACTCTCAGTAAAGATACTCTTAACCATTTTGTTTATTTTTAGTTCAGATTATTCAATTTCAAGAGAAAGGTTTTGTTTTTGCTTCAGTTAATTTAAACCTTCCTTTATTTAGACTTCATGCTAATAGAAACGATTCTTGTCTATTCCACTGAAGGTTTTGCATGTAAAGTTTTAAAGGTTTGCTGAAGTGTCCTCAGGATACTGTCTGAAGACAATAGAAGTAAACACTTTATGCCTCTAATCACCTTTAAAAGAGAAAAGAATAGGAACAGGTCTGTGGCCCCCTCAAGGTTCTGTTGGTCCCGGCTTGCTTCCAGTTTTACTCTTGTCTAGTCTTTTGAATGCTGGATTACACGTGGGAGCCACCAGCCTGGCAAGAGTGCAAGCAGGTTTCCAACCTGCTACTTGTTAACTTGTTTCTTACTGTACAGGAGCTTCTGGGATGGGGAATATTTGCATCTGTCAAACATTAACCTCCCTCCCTCCGGGACTGATACACTGTGTTCATCTTCAGACACCTGCAGTGTAAAACTATTTTTTGGAGGGCATTCAGAATTATGCCTTCTTAGAAATACTGTTCATGTTATCAGTCTGTTTTGGCACATATTGTTACATTTTGAAAAGTATTTTATCCCTGAAAGAGCTTATAAATTAGGGATAGTGCTTTATTTGAATCAAAAAAGAGGAAAAACTGTTGTCTTTTTAAAAAAAAGTTATTAAAATAATGCTTATTTATAGATGTGCTTAGATGCATTAATTGTAGAGGTTAAATGGATAGTAATTTAAGCTCTCAAAAAGTGATTTTAGTTTTGAAGTTTTTTTTTTTTTTTTTTTTTTCTCCCTGGAGGATCAGTGTACCAAAATACTGTTTAAAAAAAGTTTACATAATCAAATAGGATTTTTCTTTCTTTTTTGTGTTTTGTGGTTGCATTTGTTATCAGGAGTTGCATGGAAACTCTTGAGCATTTACATCTTCTCTGAATAAGGGAAGTACTGAAAATGGAAATTCTGAGTTTTGATGTAAAGGAACTTACTAAAATTTGTAATTTAAATTGGGAATTGAATTTAAATTTTCAATTTTTCTCTCTCTTTTGGGGGGTGATGTTTTACAGGCACTTAAGTATTCGTCAAAGAGTCACCCCAGTAGTGGTGATCACAGACATGAAAAGATGCGAGACGCCGCAGATCCTTCACCACCAAACAAAATGTTGCGGAGATCTAATAGTCCTGAGAACAAATACAGTGACAGCACAGGTCACAATAAGGCCAAAAATGTGCACACTCAGAGAGTTAGAGAGAGGGAAGGTGGTAAGTAGCTCTGGCCTAAACTGTCATGTACTTCGAGAGTTAAAACAGTGCTTCAGCACGTTGAGTTAAGAAAGTTCCCATGTGCTAATGTTATCACTTAAATTCATTTTGTTTTGTTTTTGAATTTAGCAGGCACTATGGGAAAATGGTGTTAACATGAGCACACAGTGGTTTTTTGTTTTGTTTTTATTTTTGATTGGATATTTTATTTATTTACATTTCAAATATCCCCTTTCTCAGTTTCGCCTCTGGAATCCCCTATCCCATCCTTCCTCTCCCATCCCACCCACCCACTTCCGCCTCACCACCTTGGCATTCCCCTATACTGGGACATCAAGCCTTCACAGGACCAAGGGCCTCTCCTTCCATTGATGCCCCACAAAGGCCATCCTCTGCTACATATGCAGCTGGAGCCATAGATCTCTCCATTTATTCTCTTTGGTTGGTGCTTTAGTCCCTGGGAGCTCTGGGGGGTCTGGTTGGTTGATACTGATCTTCTTCCTATGGGTTGCAGACACCTTCAGCTCCTTCAGTCCTTTAACTCCTCTATTGGGGACCCCAGAGCACACATTGTTTGATAGTGCATTTACAAATACAATCTTCTAAATGTTTATTAATGATTGGAGAGTTCCTTAACAGTTTCCCAAGAAAGAAACTTGAGTTAAGAATTTGGTTTTAGTTTGAAATCATTGGTCCTTCAAATTATTTCCTAAGGTGTTCAAGTTTTAATTGTAATCATGAATTATACACTTCAAGAAGAGGTTTTTATCAAGATAGCTAACCATTAAAGGTTTTTGTTTTTTTGTTTTTTTGTTTTGTTTTGTTTTTTTTTTTTGGTTTTTTCGAGACAGGGTTTCTCTGTGTAGTCCGGGCTGTCCTGGAACTCGCTCGGTAGACCAGGCTGGCCTCGAACTCAGAAATCCACCTGCCTCTGCCTCCCAAGTGCTGGGATTAAAGGCGTGCGCCACCACCGCCCGGCCACCATTAAAGGTTTTTGAAATTCAGGAAATTAGTTTTTTTGTAACCATTTAAAAATTTATATCCCCCCCCCCCCCCCCGACACACACACATGTCCTGTTAATGTTTAGATGAAACACTCAGTCTTTTTTTTGTTTAATTCTTATTTTGCTTTTTGTTTTGAGGCTGGCCTCAGATGAGCTCTACAGCTGAGGAACATTTAAGCTAGCCTTATTTTTTTTACAGTGCTGATATCTTCTTGCTACCTGCTCACAAACAGTGGTGAGGACTGGGAATAAGTACATTCTCAGGCTGACTTCACTTACAATTTATGAATGTAACATTTACTTATAAAGCCTACATTGCAGGATAAAATAATTTCACTAAGGTAATTAAAAGCTGTATATTTTTCTTTGACAATAAGACCTCATATTGCTTAAGTAGATAACATTTACACAGTATTGCTTGAACACTGGAGGAGAATCGCAATAGACTGCCAGGGTTTATTGTTTTTGTTTATGACTAGTTCTAGATGTCTTTAATTTTTGAAAATATTTTGCATCTTCTGTTTCACTTTTTTTGTCATTTTGTTTTTTGCCGCTTAGGGTAGAATCAGCTTTCTTCACTGTGATCATATATTGAGAAACACTGGCCTCTGCATAATTAATCAATGGATTGAGGAATTATTAATGGTCAGAAGATTGCTTTGGGATGGAGTAATTGGGAGGAAGATAGTATTTAATATAATCACTTTGTGGTGCTTATGCAGATAAACTTACATGCTTATAAGTGTAGCATGTAGCTCATTCAATGTTAGAAAATTCTGGGTACTAATATGATGATTGTCAGTTTTATGGGTGAATTTTTCTGTAGTTTTTCCATGCATCCTGGACTGTTGAGGATAATATTTTAAAACCCAATCTGGCTTGTTCTTATGGGGCCTCCATGTTCCTGACTAGACAAGGCCTGAGGCCAAGAGTGGCATACTCTCTCCACTGCTCGGCTGTCACCGTGGCTCAGGCTGGCCAGAAGCACCGGCCCTGGCACTCACGAGACGCCAGCATGGGAGACTGGCAGATCGGTCTCCCACACTGTCTCCACAAAGCTTGGCTGAGCCCAGATAATACCGGGCCATCATCCTGTACCTGGTAGAATGAAGACTTAATGGTTATCCAAGTGGTACATATATTTGGTAATGCTCAAATTAACAAGATGCCTGCACAATTAGCATTGTTACCCAATACCTAACCTAGATATTATAACTACCTTAGACTGCTAGAGACGTGCACATCCTCAGCCATCTCCTCCTCCTCCCCGGTTCCTCTCCCTTTCCTTCTCTCCCACGTTAGCTCCTCCCCAATCACCGTGCTTATTGCAAATAATGTAGGAAATAGCAGCAGGAAACCATCCTGCTACACTGGGGTAGTACTAGTGATCAGTCACTATTTATTTTTACATGTTAACTATTTGAAGACAAGACTAATTACACTTTTAGTATGCTTTATTTTGAGCCATTTTGGTAATTGACACAATAGGATATGGTACTTGATCAGATAGACTCTCAAGTTGTTGTAACAACTTAACCCAATTAGGCCATCCATTCTGAAATCCAGGAAGAAATTAATTAGTTTTACACATTCAAGAAAGTATCTGTAAATGATTTCATCTACTTATACTGACACAGTGAATTCCTTTAGAGTTGAAATAATCTTTATCATATTCTGTTGTTTATTCTTTCAACAATTGTTGGATATAATATGCCAAGAGTTGTGTGATGTTCTTGGAAGTCAAGGTATGATGTGATCCTTCCTTAGGGTTTTTGACTTGACACTTAGGCCTAGTAGTAGTGGTTTCATTGCTTGCCTTCTCTGTGTTTTTTTTCTTTCTTCACTTTGATTTTCATTCCCCTTCTTAAATGAACTCAAATACTCATTGGCTTTTACTTTTTATTTGTGTCTTTGTTGATTAGTTCCATTTGTAAGCAGTTAGTAATTTTTCTCCCTAGTCACTTGCTAAATTATACCTTACTTTGTAATTCACTTCCACTTCTTCTTATCTGACTTCTCCTAGAGCATAACAGATACTGTAACTATTCTTTCATAGTCCTTTACAGCAGGAATGGGACATACCATGAAATAATCTTTTTTTTTTTTTTTTTTTTAATTAAAATTTTGGTTTTTTGAGAGTGTCTCATTGGCTTGGAATTTGATACAGACCAGGCTGGCCCCAAATCCACAGAGATTCATCTCCTTTTCATAAACTCAATGTTTAGTTCAGAGTATATCTTGGAAGTTCATTATACATGTGTATACATTTTTTCTTTCTTTGAGTTAGGGCCTTATGTGATTACTGCCTCTTCGTCCTCCCGAGTTCTGGGAGTTGAGGAGTGATCCACAGTTTCTGGATCTGTTTTTGTTTTCATTGTGTTCAAAAACAAGAAAAAAGAAAATCTTTGAGAGAATCCTTAATAGTTTTAAGTAATTAAAAAAAAAAAACCTTAATGGTACAAATAACTTAGAGTGTATTATCTTTGTCGTGAGTCTGTGAAACTTCAGTCTTAGAATATTCATTCCTGTCGTCCATGAGTGAAAAAGTATATTTGGAATCCTTGGTTAGATGAAGTATGTATGTATGGATGCAAATATGTATTTATGAATGTGTGTATGTATATACCTACTACATTTATGTGTGTGAACTTAGTAAAATTGCACAATTACATATTTTGTTAAAGTTAGAAATTGGTTTTAGTAGAAAGGAAAACTGCTTTAGCGAGTAAGTTAAGTCCTGCTTTTAAGCATTTGAAGTGTCTAGCTATATGTTCTTTTTAACCTATCAGTTCTGGAAATGCTCTCATCTTGTAATATACTCATTGTGTATGTTGAGCATGCTTCATCAGAAAATCTGAAATCCTTCTGGATGATGGTACATGCTCACCTGGTAAACTCTAAAAAGACTCCCCAAACCTCAGAAGGTACTAAACATTTTGGGTGACATACTAATATGTTGAAGAATTAGTCACTACTGATCACTGCAAATTTAAGTTTTCAAGTTGTAGTTTAATAATGTCTGCATCTTTTTTATAAAATAATCCTATTCCGTTTGGTCCTATGTTCATCATGGTACATTTTAAACAGTGTTTTCCATCATTAATAAAAAGCTCTGAGTTGTACTTGGGCCTCATTTTGACATTGGAAAGTAGCACAAATAGTTTTCGCTATTTTTACAATTCTACAAAAAAGGAAATAAAACTATTGATAGGTGTGTCTTGAAATTGTCTCTACTTGTTTTAAACTCAGTAGTGAGGCAAACTAAAAATTGATAGTGTTTAATATGGGATAGGTTAGTTTAAAACTTGGCTTTTTATCATCTTTGTACCTTTGTTAAGCTTTTCTTAGTGGTTAGTTTTTTAACCTAATTTGTAATATCAAAGGTAGGACTGGACATTATAGTACACTATACTTGTATAGCTCTATGCTCGGTTGTTACATGATGGTATTTTCTATTTACCAAAAATTTCTTTAGGAAGAAACTGCAGTTTACCTACCACCTGTGAATTAAGATTGTTTATTTTTCTTTTGCAGAGTGAGTTTGTCTAATGAAACTTTTTCTTTAAAAAGCCATCTTATGTAGTATAGATAGAAATGCAGTCATTGAATCTTTTTAGGCGAGTTAAAAAGACACAAAATATTTTATGATCAACAGAGTAAGGTTAAAAGATAAGCAGTCTGATTTTTGTTTTTTTCTTTTGGTGACACGGTTTTAATGTAGTACCCTTATCTAGTCTTGATGACCCTGCATCAGCATCCCTACATTTTTGTTTTTAAATTTACATTCAGATATTTGTGTGTAGGGAGCATGTAAGAAGGTCAGAAATTCTTTCCTATCATGTGGAGCCTGGGGTTTGGACGTAAGCCGGGCTTGGCAGCAAGCACCCTACCCTCTGAGCCACCAGCTCCTCCCTAATGTTTGTATTTTTTGATCATTTTGAAAAGGTGGCCCATGCTGGCCTTGAATTTCTGATTTCTCCTGCCTACACTTTATTTATTTTTTTCTGCCTACACTTTTGTAGTGCTGAAACATACCAGCAATCTACAGTCTCAATGTCTTAATGTTTCAACTCTGGTACTTTCCTGTTAATTTGAGAAAATACCCAACTGTGCTCAGTCAAAGCATGTGTGATTGTAAATCTTGATTAAAAAATTTATAACAAGTTATTTCTCTTACAGCTTTTTGTCATGCCATTATTTTTCCCTTCTGCTTTACGTTTAAAAGAAATTGCTATTTAGTGAGGTTTTTTTGCATTTCTATTTCATAATATAAACATTTGGATGGTCCACTTTAACTGTTTAAGACAATCTCTTACTCAAACTAATTTCTACTTAGCTGGATAACAAAAATAATTGGTGTTAACATGCCAATGACTTTGGCTTTATAAGTTATAGGAAAGTTGTGATTGTTGTATTGGCTGAAAATATAACTCTTTATATGTGTGTATGCAGTGTGTCTTTGGGGTAACATTTCAGTTAACTGATGCTAAAGAGAAGATGACATTGAGCTGGTACCTTTGAGACACTGTAACACTTTGAGACACTTATTCTCTATCATTCCAGAGCCTGATATTTTAAGTTTATATGTCCTTAGGGCTTCTGTGATACCTTAAAGTTGCAAAGTCCCTTTTCATCTGACTATAATCTAAAATCAGTTCATAATGTGTCCTGGTCTACTGATGAAATGAATCAAAACCTTTAGGCCCTACTGTTGAAAGTAGCAAGCTAGAGTTTTTCCTGTACATAGAACTTTTTTTCTGTTCTCAGATTATATACTTCAGGTGGAGGAGTCCTTCCTACCACTTAGAAGAGGATGATTTTGTGCTCACTGCCAGTTTCTGAGCCCCTGAGTGGTGTTTTTTCCTTTTTGTTACATAGTTTTTCCCATATAGGAAGTAGAATCAATCTAGTTAAAGTGCTTTTAAGCTCATCCCGCTTAAGATTTAAGAGTTTTTCAGTGACTTGAAATTCTTAGGCCTGATCTTACTATTTATTCTGAATGGGTTTTTTTTTTTTTTTTTTTTTTTTTTTTTTTTTTGGATTTTTGAGACAGGGTTTCTCTGTGTAGCCCTGGCTGTCCTAGAACTCGCTCTGTAGACCAGGCTGGCCTGGAACTCAAATCTGCTTGCCTCTGCCTCCCAAGTGCTGGGATTAAAGGCGTGCCCCACTACCGCTGGGCTCATTTGTTTGTTTTTAAGACAGTGTCTTGTATGCCCAGGCTGGCCTCTGACTCATGACAATTTGCCTGCCAGCTTCTGTGCTGGGGTTATATGCCATGCACTCCTGAATACTTAAAAGATAGTATCAGTATCAAAAGAGCTAGAAAAGGCCGGGCGGTGGTGGCGCACGCCTTTAATCCCAGCACTTGGGAGGCAGAGGCAGGTGGATTTCTGAGTTCGAGGCCAGCCTGGTCTACAGAGTGAGTTCCAGGACAGCCCGGGCTACACAGAGAAACCCTGTCTCGAAAAACCAAAAAAAAAAAAAAAAAAAAGAGCTAGAAAAGAAAGGAGAGCAGTGGATAGTTGTATAAAGAGAGCTATAAAACAGACTGGAGAGACTGATAACATTTGTTTACATCCATTGTGCCATTTGCAAATTTGGGTGGGGGTGTTAATAAATAAAAACTGAGTGTGGAGAAATGGTAACCAAATTTGGCTGCTTGTCAGGATTGCAAGAAGAACTTGCTACAGTTTATTTGATAACATCTGAATTACTCTTAAGTCATAGGAGTTAGGAGATGGAACCGAGAAAATTGAATTTTAAATAAAACTAGTTGAATGCATTTGTAATATGAAGTTCTAGGCCTTCCAGCTCTTGACAACATATGAGGAATTTGCATATTAGAGTGATTATTTGCTAGAACATGTATTCGGCATACAGCTCAAGGACTTCTCTGAGTCACCTTCTTATACAAATGGATGGTATTGTAATTTGTATGCTTCTTAAATAACCAACTTAATGTCTAGTGGCAAAGGTATCTAGCTCATATCTGGCAGTAGAGAGATTTCTAATTGGTATTAGTGATTGCATGGATCAGTGGATATACCGAATTTCGGTAATTGTAGCCACTGTTAAATTAGATAAGATTATTTTAAGCACTAGGACAGACAGTTCAGTAGTAAATTTGAGTTCTTGCTTGTTTTAAAAACAAGCATATAGGTTAGCATATTTAGGTGCCAGCAATTCATATATTTTATTTATGTGTATTTGTGAGACATTAAAATGAGACATCAGATCAAACACTTTATAGCACAAGCCAAACAACAAGGTTGATCCTGGGAACCTGTGGTAGAAAGAACCCAATCTTGAAAGTTGTTCATTGACTGGCACACTTAAAGTGTAGTATAAACCTGAACTAACTTATCTCACACACTGACACACACACAAGCTTTCAAAGTATTATCACATAAAGAATACTTAGGATATGTATGGTTGATAAGTTAATAGGCCTAAATTTAAAAAAAATTTTGAGTTCTTAATTTGAATTTGTATGATGTAACAACATTTTCTGAAAAATTCTAACCTATTTCAACCTCATAGAACTTAATCTATCTGGTAATGATTAAAAACAATATTTGCAAAGTATGATCTCAGAATATTATGCCTAGTATGAGGAAAGGATGCATAAAATATTTTTTGCCTTCAATATTTGTGATTTATAACAGTAAGTTTGAATCTTTATCAATACCAAAGAAAGCTGTGCCTGTTGGAAACAGTTGAGTTGTAAAGATGCCTGAGGGTTGTTGAGTAATAAAGGATGTCAATAATTTGGCATAATGATAGAAGATATCTTTTTGTTTCATTTTGGTAATTGGAGATTTTCTTTATGTATCCCTGACTGTCCTCAAAGTTGCATTGTACTGGCTGGCCTTGAACTCAGAGACAGATCGTTCTGCTTCTGCTTCCCAAGTGCTGGGAATAAAAAGCTTATACCACCAGACTTGGTCATGTATTTAGGTTTTTTTTTTTTGAGACAAAGTCTCAATATCTGTCCTTGGCTGACTTGAAACTTGCTATTTAGTGCAGGCTGGCTTCAAACTCTAAGATCCCCTTGTCTCTGCCTCCAAGTGCTGAGATTAAAGGTGTATGCCACCACACCTGGCAGAGAACTTCTTTTATACGATCACGATATGTTGTGCTTTGAAAATTAACATACGTAGACTTAACATATATGGGCTAAAAAAAAAATTGGGACTGAAGTTATTTTGAGACCTGATCTTAAAGTAGGCTAGAGTAACTTTTCCTTTTTCCCCCATATAAGCTTTTTATTGGAACATGTAAAATATGAAAGTATTGCTGCTTTGTTTATATTGTATAGGCTTTGATTCAGAGTTCAAGGTTATATTTGTATCTATGTTGTGATTTCAGTTTGCTTTTTGACCTTTTTGGCCCATGTCTACATTAATTAGTTTGTCTATTTTTTTTTTTTTTTTCGCCCATGTCTACATGAATTCTAAATTTTCATTATTATTTAGTTTTCTATTTATTAAGTTTTACTGGTACTTGCAATTAATGATTCTTTGCATATCATAGATTCTTCACTATTCTAGATATTTTTTATGTTTCATTATACTAGATACTTTTTGTGTTGGGAGTGAAACCCAGGCAGGGACTCATGCTAGGCAGTTGCTGTACCACTGAGTTACACCTTTCCTTAGAAATAATTTGATGTTTGCAAATATTTTGTCATTGCTATGATTTCTGTAAATAGATCAAGCTCTTTGCTTAGTATCTTTTGTATTATTTTGTACTTGATTCATGGGTTTCCTCACAGTGGGATAATTGTACAGTTAGATTTCATTTCTCAGTTTTTAAGGCATATTTTGTTCTATGTATTCTGCCATTGAGAATACATAGAACATAGAACTCAAGCTTTTTTCCTGGATAGTAATGAGACTGCATATGAGGAAGGTCTAAAAAAATGAGTTAAGTTACATTAATCTTGTTTTAAAATTTTAATTAATGAGTTGTTATTTTTTGAGCTTATTTGCTAGGTGTAGTTTTACCCTGCAATTCATCTGTGTAGACTAGGCTGCTCTTACAATTGGGGTAATCCTGTTTTCCAAGTGCTGGGATTACAGGCATGTGCCAATAAAATACTTACCAAGTTATTTTCTCTCCTACAATGCAGCTAAATTAATGATTTTGCATTGATACACAAATGGGCGAAATCTGCTATTAAATGCAAATGGTCATTGACCTCCTCCTCTTCAGTTGGAAGTTAGGATTCTTGAGTTTAAATGAGTTTAAATTACATTTTTAGTCCTTTGTAAGATTCTAGACATTGTGTGTGCTTATGCTAAATGAATCCATTACTAGTTTCCTCCAGTAGTAACCACACACCAGGAAGGACCAGACAAATACAAATTAAGGAATAGAGTTTTCCTACAGTCCTAGACTGTGTTCTTTTAGGACACTGAGAACAAGATATGCTCTTTGTAGGGAAACTCAGTGTCTTGTTGACCTACTAGCCAGCTTGGCTTTTAGGATCAGCTTGCTGTTTGCTGTAAGTGAATGTAGGAGCCCTGGATTAACAATGAAGTAAGCAAGAGAGTGAATATTGCTAGAGTCTAGGATTGTCCTGAGCAGTCTGTGAGGCCATGTTATCAGTGCTTGCTCTGCCTTTTCCCTTTTCCAAATGTTCCTTTTCTGTCATCCTTCCCTTTGTCTCTAATTCAGTTTAGTAAAACTGCATATATAGTCCTGGTATGTGCTTTTATATACTATTGTCTCTTTATTTTTCTATCTTAAACTGTCATGCTGCAACTCCTGTCCTACTTGGCTAAGAAAATAGTGTCTAGTTGTGTGTTTTTTCTTTTCCTATGTTTATGTCTGTTAACCATGTCTGATGGTACAGAAGAGGAGGCCAGAAGAGAATGTCTGATTTTCTGCAACTAGATTTAAAGATGGTTGTGAGCTACTGAGTAGGTGCAGGAATCAAACCAGATCACCTAGAAAAGTCTCCAGTACTCTTTTAATTGTTGAGCCATTGCTCCAGAGCCTTAATGTTTTTTCTTTTTGTTGTTGTTGTTCTCATAGTAGGAAACCTGCTTTGATCTTGACCTGCTTTATATTATGATTTTTTTTTGTTGTTTAGTATTTTGAGACAGGCTCTGAGATTGACCAAGTGGACCTTGAAGTCACTGTGTCTCGAACTTCTGATCTCTTTCAGATCAGAATGCTGTGATTTTAAGTGTCTACCACTACCAGAACTGTTAAAAGTTTTGCTGCTAAACTGAATGCAGGGCTTTGTGTATGCTAGGCAAACACTCCCAATTAGTTGTGCTACATCCCCAACCCATAGTATATAATTCTTTACATTGTGGTAAATATACTGCACTATAGGCTTCTGGTAGTCAGGGATAGTTACTGTATATTACCTATCCCTAAAAACACTGACGGATTTTGGTCTATGCTCTTCATTCTTGAGAACAACTATTCTTATTTAAACTAGTGATACTACATGTAAACTTCATCCTTTACTATTTTTTACAATTAATTGACTTTTGAAAGTAAATCCATTCAAAGCATAAAATCTGTTCTCATTCTTCAATGACTCAATGTTTAAAAAATTTTTGCAGATTGATTTCACTAATTTATGTTGCGAAGCTATTTGGCAGATAAATCAATGTCTCTTGAGTCACATCTCAGTTGTCACCTGAAACAGTAAGCCAAGTTGCCTTCTACTTCACAACGTGCTCATTGACATTACTGATTTTAGTAGTCAGACCTGTCCTTAGTGATAAAGGAATTGGGTTATATTTGAGTGAAGTTCTTTGGTTTATTTTTGGAGGAATACTATTAACTATTAATGTATTTGTGGTTCTGAAAAATCACCACACTGTCACCTTTCTAGTATTTTCCTGTGTACCCTTAAAAAAAGATGTCTTCTGGGTTTAAGAAGAGTTCAGTCCTTTATTTTTTTCTAGATGCTAAGGTGGTATGTCATGTTGCTTTTCTCCTACCTAGGTTCATAATTGACTAAACTCATGTTGAGAAATTCAGGGTTTTTGACTCACAAGATACTTACATTTTGGTTTGTTGGCTTTATTTTATTCCCCTCTGTAGTATTTGAGGATTTCATACATGGCTATATCTTGATCAAATTCATTCCTTATTCCCCAAACCCCTTTTCTGTGCCCCTCCCTCTTATTCTTCCAGTCAACTTCATAGGCTGCGTTTAGATTCCTTTAGTTCACTTAGTGCTGACGTGTAAGTGCATGGGGTAGGACCATCTCGTGCAGGGAGCACAGCTGTCCTTTCAGACCTTATCCCTAAGAACATTTTTTTCTCCTAAAGCCATGATTTGCCAGAAACCTCTGAGATAGGACTAGGACTCCCTCATTCATGTTGGAACTTTGCAAGCTTCATCTTGTGCATGCATTCCCAGTCACTGACGGATCATGTGTGCATTGGTGCTGTATTGACAGCATGTAAATGCATATATAAGTGATATTTTTTCTCTATCCCAACTAGTTACAGCATGTAAATGCATATATAAGTGATATTTTTTCTCTATCCCAACTAGTTACCAAATAAATTTGACAGAGACGAAGATTTATTTTACAGCATAGTAGCTGAGCAGTTGTTAATCCAGTCTATTCCTCTAAGCTAATCTGGATACCTTCTAGCCAAAATCCCTGCGATACTTGCATTTTAGTATTGATCTAGTGTTCTCTGCTCCAAGTATGTTCTGTTCTCAATGTGTCTCCTCAACTCTCTGGCAAATCCTCTCCTCTCCCTTTCTCCTGGCTGGATCGGAAATTGAGCCCTATTCTCTCTTCTCTTCAGCCATTGGTTGATCAACTTTTATTGACAAATTAGAGAATAAATTGGGACAGTGTTTATATAACATTCAGGCAGGAGATACTTCGAATAAGCATTACAATTCCTTGTCCAGATTTCATCCAGGTATGAGGGCAGAGAAATCAGCATTTGAATAACACAAGCATTATGCCTATGATATGTCTGGCAAATACTGTTTTATTCTAATCAGCTTCTGGCTGTTACATTGTTTTGTTTTTTCAGACAGGGTTTCTCTGTGTAGTTCTGGCTGTCCTGGAACTCACTCTGTAGACCAGGCTGGCCTCAAACTCAGAAATCCGCCTGCCTCTGCCTCCCAGGTGCTGGATTAAATGTGTGCGCCACCACCGCCCAGCATATTGTTTCTGCCCCTTCATTCAAGGTCCATCTCAGTACCTTGGTGGCAGTGGTTTATAGTTAAGATAAATCATTTATCTTTATTATATATATATATGGCTGTGAGTTTCCGTTGAGGGTTGAGAAGTTCACTTATATATGGGTATAAAGACAGTTAAATATACTTTGTGTATTTAGCTAAGCAGTAAGAGGTTCTTGGGGGGGTGGGGCATGCACTAGCTAGCTACGTTTTTTTTTTTCTTCCTTCCTTTATGGATGTGGGTGCCACGTTAACAGTGTCAAGTGTGAGTTCTGTTCTGCATTAATACATCTTTTATTAGTAGTTGGTAACTCCCGTAATATTTGTGCCACTATTACACTAGTGAGCATATCTCTCCAGGTTAGTCATTGTAGCGTACAAGGATCCTGCAGCATACAGTGAAAGCTAGCCAGATGGTACCACCTTGGTTTCTCCATGTCCTGTGACTCAAGTATGTGGTATTTTCAGTAGGGGTCTTAGCAGCGATGCTTGGAGGGCAAGAAGGGGTGTTGTTTATGGATCCCACTGACCAAAAAACTCAAAAAAAGGTAACTCAGAGCTGTCACTGGGATTTTTATTTGATAAGCTTTGGTTTGGAGGCGGGGAGAGGCAATGTCTACAATTAAACCATACATAAAACTAGCTAGCATACAGTAGTGAGAGAGAACAACATGCAGTATTTTTTTTTTTTTTAAGTTCT